>VXBR01000461.1:15726-213444 GCA_013400215.1 Cisticola juncidis | reverse complement strand
CGCGCCACTCGCCTGGTGAGTGCCCCCGCCGCCTCCCGGACATAGCCCGCGCCTCTCCCCCCGCCCGCCACTCCCTCTCGGGCCTCCTTGGTGCCGGCCGGTGCTCCCAGGCCGCGTCTCTGCGGGGCGGGGGCGCCCGGGGCTGGCGCGGGGCAGAGCCCGGCCGGGAGGAGCGGCACGTTCAGCTTTTTGTCCCGGTATAATCTAAGGGAGGCTAGAGCCGTATCCGTAGTTCCTCATGTATTGTGGGGCTCTAAATATTTCAGCCTCCTAAACCTGGTGTTTGTTCTCAGTTCTCGACAGTTTAAATCCTGCGCTTTAGTTTCGATGTTCCTGTGAACGCAGATGGCCAAAAAGGTGTGCGGTTCTTGCAGAACTGGCTGCGTTCCGGTCGCAGGAAAACCTGGGAGAAGAGCTCCCTTAACGATTTGCTTTGCTCCTTCCCAGTGGAACGAGATAATCGAGCTCTTCCGTGCTGGGATGCCCTTACGGAAGCACCGCTGTCGTTTCAAGAGCTACGAGCGTTGCTTCAAAGCCTCGGAGGCAGTGGACTGTCTGCATGAGCTGCTGGGCTCTAACCAAAACTTCGGCCCAGAAGTGACTCGCGATCAAACGGTTAAGTTGCTTAAAAAATTCCTGAAAAATCATGTCATCGAGGATATTAAAGGAAGGTGGGGCAAAGAGGACTTTGAAGATGATGGCCATTTATATCGGTAAGCCTGTATACGGTAATAGAAAAAATTTGGTTTTTTCCAACAGTGTATGATAACTCTTGCTCATGTCTTAGAAATAATTTTGAAGAATGTCTCTCAAAAGCTGATGACCTGTTTTCCCCTTTTCCTTTTAAAGACTTTGATTTTCTTGTAACTGCCATGATTTAATGTTTGACTTCAGTTTTCTTCTCTGTTTCGAAATATTTTTGAAGGTCTCTTCTATTTGGTTACATTCTTTGAATATCAGCAAAAGCTTTTGCAGCATTCACATGGTATCGAGCTCTGCTGATGGCAGACATCAGGTTTGTTGATCCTGGAAAAGTACATATTAAGACACTAGGTGGAAGTGAGAATGCCATTGGTCCTCCCGCTCCAATTGTCCTCCTTCACCACTACCCCCTGACTGTTTTGGTTGCTGTCTCCACTTTTGTGAGAAAAGAGAAAGGCCTTCTAAATCTAAGACATTTATGATGTAACCTTTATTTATGCTCCTTGGCTTGTAGATGGACAAGGAACAAAGCTTTATTTGCTTATCCTCAAGGATGGTTGTTTACTCATCCCTGTTGAGCATCTCAGATGATGGCTTGTTAACAGAGGAGAAGAAATTTCTTTGTTAGAAAAGCTTAGCATTACTGGACTGGATTCTTTGACCTCTTGTGACCTCAGTTAAGGGTGGAAAAAAGTTGCAGGTTCCGAATTTGTACCATCTTGTGGTGTCCTATTTGGTGCAGAAGTATTATAAAGAGGACCATTACTTCAAGTATGGATTTGTAACTTTTATCGTGGTGAGCCTTCTTTTGAGGAGATGAAGTTCTTGTCATGCAAAACGTTAGGGCAAAAAGGTTAGCGATAAGTTTATGCTTGTACTTATTATAGCTACTATTATATACTCAAAATTTGCATATTAATTTTTAGGTTATGATTTCTTAATATTCTCCTTGGGGAAATAGTACTGAATTCCCCCTTGATACGTATTAAGTCAGTTTCTCATTTTGCTCTATTGATCTTTTGTTTTTATTTCTGGGCATTAATTCTCATCAAGACATTTAATATAGGGTTGATAACTGCTGGTGTTATGCTATATTTCTTTGGTTTGGTTTTGCCTTATTTGTGTGGCTGTGGGATTTTTTTATTTTCCATTAGCATGAGTATATATTTAAATTATGTTGTTCTTTTATTTCTTTGTATTTTCAGTCATGACTTTACTGAGCTGCAGACTGTGGAAGTTGGCTGGGTGAAATATTTCTGTTCTTTTAATTTTCTGCATGCTCTGCATACTGATCTGCTATTGGACAACAGAGCTCTTTTGTTATATATTTTGTTGTGATGTTCTTTCTCCCCCTCCCACTGAAAGAATAACTAATTGAGCTTTTTTCAGTTAAATCATGCATCTTGAACTGGAGCCAGCTTTTTCTCACTTGGCTTGGTGCATAATAATCTATACACATTACTCGTGGCTTTAAGTATGAAAACATGCTTCTCTCCTATTTAAGTAGCAAAGCATTGTTTTTCCAGCCTGTTTTAGTCATGTATGCCATGTCCTGGCAGCTCCCTCTGGTGGACTTTCCTAATGCTACGTGTAAAAGAAGGGTTTTTTTCTCCTCACAGTGCTGATGGAGGTAGTGGTATGAGTCAATTCTACTGATAATGCTTACTTTGGAAATGCTTACATGCTTCATACCTTCTGTATAAATTTATGTGTTAACATTCTGTAACTGCACACTGTGGTACACAGTTAAATTCATTAACTTCACATGTAAGTGTAGCTGTCTGCTCTTGTTCGTCCACAGAGTATGCAAAAGAAATACTGCCAAAAGTTGGCTTGCATGAGAAAATTTGACAAGTATAACACGTGAAGATGAGCGCTAATGTGATTTCTAAAAGTAGCAAAGACTTATCAGGGTGTCCTGACTTACTGGCTCAGTTGAGTCTGCAATAATGAATGAGAAGTTACTGTTTTGGAAGCTGTTGGGCTTTACACACTTTTTGGGGAATCTAAGCCATTCTATTAAAAGCAAAAGAGTTAGCACTCTTGCAATGATAGCAATCTTTTGGGAATTCAGCAGTAATACTTGTTGTATCATGGACCTCACTGTTAGCTGACCTTGTTCTATGTCCTTTGTTGTGGACACAAACAGGTATCTCTAGTTCCTGTTTTTATAAACTCCCCAAACTAGTGTTGCTGGCTATAACCAATTCTGATCTTGATATGCCAGCCTTGGAGTGCTCCTCAGTCCTTTGTTTGGAGTGTCTTTAATCCTTCTCCATCTAGATCTTGCGGTAATGCTACCTGAGAAAGGGAAATGCACCTCCTTTTTCTGCCTGTAAAAACTTATTCTTTTACTGATTGATTGCAAATCAGGGCAGTAAATGACACAAAGCTAAAAATTGTGAAGAAGTGGAGAGGAAATAGGAAACTACTGAGAATAGTGTAAGGCAAATGAAAAAGTCTGCAGATATGTGGACATGTTTTATTTTAACATTAAACTCTTAAGAAATAATGAATATCTAAAAAATGGTTGAGAACACTCAGCTGAACATCTGCCATCTACTGGAGCTTACCATTAAAAACAGAGTAAGACTTGCAGGATTAGAGTGAGGTGCTTGCTGCTGGTTCTTAGGGTTTGCCTGATGGAAGTGATATCTCTGTGTTGCACATGTGCTGTTTGAACACTGGAATGTGCTCAGTGCTCAAAACAATCAATGTGTTTAACCATTCAGTATTACAGTACTAGACTAACCAATCTGCTATACAAATTCAAATTAAAGACTTATTAAATGTTTGAAGTGTCTTTCGAGGATAGGGTGACATTCTGGAGAAACTTGAGGATTTCTCAAGCATTTTTTCTGGTGGAATACATGTGCATGCTATCCAGCAGTATACAAGCTCTTGTCGCAATGTCGTGGACATATCTGTGTTTTACGTTCTGATTTAAGAGTGAGTGAGGCTTAAACAGTCCCTTAACACATCAGGAATCTCAGCAAATCTCTAAAACTTGAAAGTGGACAAGATTGGACTTGGGCCAGTCTGAAGAAGTGTTGCC
The DNA here is from genome assembly GCA_013400215.1 of Cisticola juncidis. Lineage (NCBI taxonomy): Eukaryota > Metazoa > Chordata > Aves > Passeriformes > Cisticolidae > Cisticola > Cisticola juncidis. The sequence goes on along the minus strand of VXBR01000461.1, from coordinate 209,687 downwards.
ATCTAACTGATTTGTCTTTCTGATATTCTGTCATTAGTTCCTTTGTACATGCTCTGACCTATGCTTAGCAATAATTTGATGCTGGTCAAGCTGGATAGTTTGTTCTCCTTCTTTTCTACAAGGGCTGGTTTAGGGCTTATTTCTGCTAATTTCTTCAAGTCACTTCTTGAAATGCCTTAAGAAGTCAAATAGTTACCCGCAAAACCAGCTGGAAAAAGGCTCCAGAAAAGAGCTGCAGGATATGATCTTCACACAGAAAGCATGTAAATGCAGAAGAACCTGGTAATGTGGGCAAAACTTTGTGTGGACACTTGCATGCACTCTAACTGAATCCGAGTGTTAGTCATGCGACTTAGCTATGTAGCTTTGCTTTAGGAAATGCATGTTAACAGCCCACTTGACATGGGGGAAAGCACACCCACAGCTTTTGCAGCAGAATCAACATCTTCTGGTGAAGACCTGTGTCACTGTCTGTGCAAAGACAGCTAGTGCTATATGAGATGCACTGGGATGTCAGAACTTCACCCAAGGCTCAGCTATGTCATGGGAGGAACAAAGGACCTGGAATGTTCTGGAGTGGCAGCTGTAGGGCAAACAAGACAGTCCACAATGTTTTACATGCCATGTCACACCAGTCTACAGGGAACTAAGTTGGGCTGTGAATGTCCAAGCATTTGTTGTATTTTTGCATGTGAAGGCTGATTACAGTTTTGCATTGGTAAATAGGGATTAGGCTGGCATTCAGAGACTTTAAAATGTTCTGTAATTGTAGATTTCCTCCTTCCTCACCACTGAAGTCATATCCAAAGAAACCTTCATGTGGAAAGGAAATAATTAAATTTCCAGACTGGAATGAACCGAAGGCTGGCCCTTCTCAAGAACACATCCCAGTGAAATCCGTCGCAATGGTAAGACAACCAGTTTTATCTCCCCAGACAAAAGCGTATGTGGAAAGCAAAACTGAACTGATGACCTCTACATTCAGTCACAAAATACTTATAAAATTAAATGCTAAATAGTTCTATTTTAAACTTTTGTGGAGTAAAGTTTTTCTTACAATTGCTGGAGAAATAAGTTTTAGTGTTGTTTGTGCTACACATTGTAATGTTCTGAGCAATTTGAGTTCAGCATGGGTGTATTTTCCTGTATTCCATTCCAGTTTGATCAAATTCCAATAGGGCATTTATTATATTATAGGGTAGAATATTCACACTGTAACTCTTATTTGAACGCTTCATGTATAGGAGTATATACAGTATTACAACATTTCCTAGCTGCTAAAATGTGTTACTGACTCAATTTCCTTTTTCATAAAGAATATGTTTTGTCCAAGAAGAAGTGGCCTTGATTTTTCAGTTATCCTTCGTAAGTGTGGAAAATCATCCTGCCTCATACTTATCTGGATTGATCCAGCCTTTGTAAAGTTGTTGAAAAAACTTGCTTTTATTAGTAAACCAAAAGTGTTTCAACTCTGTTCACCCAGACATATTAAAAGACTAGACTTCTGGAGTTATGTATATTCTAAGCTCTTTCTTCAGTGTGACTTACATATATGTGTTCTCACAAGTTGTGAACTTGGGATTTCTTTGATGATTTTTGCCTTTTTATTACTGTACCTCAGGGTAGGACTCTGGCCTTAGATTTCTTGAGCAACCATAGTCTATTTGGAAAACTAGCTCCTACCATGTTGCTGGACATCTAAATGTTCTGAATGAATGGTTATTCCATGTTTACAGTCCCAATTATGTGCAAATCAAGTGCACTCTTCATATACAACAAGCTTTTGAAGAGGAAAAACATAGTCCTTAGAACTTCAGTAATAGGTGGAAGATCAAGATAAAGGAAAATATGGTGCCAAAGACAAGAAAAGAGAATAGAGTGTTTTAGTTACTGAGCAAGTATCTTGAAGGTGTAATATGTTACAACCTCCAACTGAGGAGGTTCTAAGTTTCCATCCAAGCATCCTGGCCTGATAAGAATTAGCAAAAGCCTACCTCTGCATCTGACTCAAATGCAGCAGCATAGAATTTGGCATAGCTCAAAATCTCTTCCATTTGGCAGTTTGGATTAATACAGTGGACTGTAAGTGAGGCAAAAGTATAAGCTTCTTTCTGCTGCCTCTTTTATAATTTGGTCTAGCTTCCACTGGAATGCTGAAGTAGGCAGCTGAAAATGGTGGCACCTTGAATTGCTTCAGCATCCATCTGAGCACTTGGTGGCTGTGTGTGGTTTGATGAGCATGGGTCTGTGTTATGAAATACTGGTGTGGAAGACCAGACCCTGAATTTCAGAGGGTGCTATTTGCTTCCAACTAGCTCTAGTCTAGTCTGCCGTGGAATGACAGACAATTAGTGCTTGGAGTATTTAAGTGCATTCCTGGAGTGCATTTTGTGGTTTGGTTGTGATCACAAGGAATATTTTAATGTGCTTTAGCACTGGTCTGTAGTGTAAATCAAAGAACTGCAATGATTAGGAGTTTTGCCTTGAAAAAGATGCTGTTGATACAAGCTGCAATATATGTCCACCCACTGATGTCTTGATGACAATCTTCAAGAATCAAGTGTGGATGTGAAGGTTGCATAGAGGATAGTGCATTCTATGTTCTCAATTTTACACTGTTATAGTGCTGACTAGATCTGATGAGTGCCTTCAGATGTAGGGATTTGCTTTTACTTTCTCTATGTATAGAACCTGTCACTGAACTTAATGTTTAGTTATTTTCAGTATATGCTTAGCAAAGACTAATGTTTTCTAATTCTTTTATATCTCATCTTATAATTCTCCAATAACTTACATAAACAGATGTTTAATCTTAAAATGGTAGATGAACAGATTTTACTCCTGGATAAGACCTGAACATAGGATTAAAAGTCACTGACTCCTAAACTTTAATGGCTATTCTAACACATGTACTTTTTCAGCTTTGGACAAGTTTTGGACAGAATTGAGAAATTATGTGTGTGCAAGATGGAGAAAATGTTATCTGAAACACAAATACTTGCATCCTGAAGACTTTACTGCAATTTAGGAAGGCATGCAATTCTGTGCTATAAATGTTTTATACTATTTAACACTTGAAAAGTCACCTGTTAATGAGGAGAGTTTTTTGTGATTCCAGAACTCTGAGATGTGGTACAAGCGACACAGCATAGCTATCGGGGAAGTACCAGCATGCAAACTCGTGTTCCGCAGAGAGCTAACACAAACAAATATAGAGGAAATATGGAAATCCATGACTTTATCACGGTGAGTATACTTATGAGTCATTTGCTGTTATAGTAAAACTATGTAGTAAGTAATAGTCTTGTCTGTCTTCTCTGGTGACACTTGTAATTTCACCCACTCACTTTTCATCACTGCCTTCAAAGCCACGGTGTCTAGACTAACTCTACCACTTGTTATTTGGCTAACAAATTCACCAAATAAAGTCTGCAAAAAAAAAAAAACAAGACAAAAAACAACAAACTTTACTGTGCTTAGTACCATTTGACTTCTGCATGTTGTGTTATACAAGTCTTTGTTGTGTGGGCTTTGTCTGGTTTAATTACTTTTTTTCTCTGTCTCTCTTGTTGCTAGGAAATAAAAGCACTTATATAGAAGCACTATGAAACATTTCAATGGGAAGTGCTATACTTTGTATGAGATAAATGGAGTAGCTCATTGAGTGCTGAAGCTTTGAGATTCAGATATTCTTTACTACATTCAAAAGGAATATCCTATGCAAAGTTAGTGATTGCTTTGACCATTTCTGCAGAGGAAACGACTAGCTGATATTAAGCATAGTTGAGGTCTTACTAACTATCAGTTTAGTGTAAACCTAGCACATTTTCTGCATGTAATGCACTCAGTGCTGAGGTGAGCAGTTTTGGTGACAGCATGATGAGCAGCACAGGGCTTTAATGCATGTCTGCTCTTGGGTTTCCTGAACCAAGGAATCTTCAGGGGACTGGAGAGACCCTCTGGCAGCGTGGAGCTCACATGATAGCAGCTGACAGGCAAGTGAGACTAGGGGCAGTGGTGGCCAAGCCCCTCCTTTGCATAAAGGCCCCTATAAAGCTCTAGCAACCAGAAGACCAGGGTGGGCAAGCACAGTTGGCACAGCAAATTGTGGGGAAGGGTGCTGATACCCTGACATCTTGATCAGGGAACAATAGCATTCACCTGACAGAAAGTCCTGGCCTCTTTAAGTTTAATAATTTACACTGAGACTCCCATAGCTCTGTGTTAGAAGAGTATGACAGTGGGAATGGGGAGACTCACAGCTGACCCTAAATTTGTTTGAAACTTTCTGCTCCAGCTGGATGTGCTTATATCTATGAAGCCCAATGGGATTGATCCCAGGATACTGAAAGATCTGAATGATGTTATTACAGGATCTCTCTCCTTCTTTTTTTCATTTATCTTGGGAATTTGGAGAGGCCCCTGTTGTCTGGAAGCTGGCAAATATTTTCTCAATATTGAGAAAGCAAAGAACAAAGACCTTGGTAATACCAGGCCTGTCAGTATCACTTCGGAGCCCTTTAATATTGTGGGAAAGGTTATTTGAGTTAATAAAAAAATATTTGAGAGACACACGGTCATTGGTCATAGCCAGTACAGTTTCAGCAGGGGAAAATACTGCTTAACCAATTTAATTTTCTTTTATGACAAGATCACCCATCTAGTTGACCAATGGAAACCAGTTAATGTGGTTGCTTTGCATTTAAGCAAAGCTTTTGATACTGACTCTCACAGTATCTGTCTAGATAAACTGTCCAGCATGCAGCTTGATGAGTCCATAGTATTGTTGGGTGGGCAGCTGGCTCATGGGTCAGGCTTAAGGGATTGTAGTAAATGCAGTTATCTCTGGTGAGCAGTCATCTGTGGAGTTCTGCACGGCTCCATTCTAGGACTAGTGCTTTTTCATGTTTTCATAAATTATATGGATGCAGGAATTAAATGTACATTAAGTTTGTCCACGGTGACAGGTTAGAAGGAACTTTGGACTCGTTCAAGGTTAGACAGGGCCTGCAGTGAGATCTGGATAGAACAAAGAGCTGTACAATCACCAAAAGCTTTGAGAAAGCTGAGGGGTGACCTTACTGCAGTCTACAATTTCCAGAGAGGCAGTGGGGGAAATGTGGAAGATCTCTGGTGATCAGCAATAGGACACAAGGAGGTGGAATCAAGGGGTGTCTGGCGAAGGTCAGACTCCCACTGGGAAAAGGCTCTTCACTCAGAGGGTGAGTGGGCACTGGAACTGCCTCCCTGGGGATGTGGTCACAGTACCAAGCCTGACAGAGTTTAGGGAGCATGTTGGCAGCTTAGTTATATGGTATAGTTTTAGGTTCTAAAATTACTGAACCTTTTCTAGGTACTAAAACAAAACTTTTTTAGGGCTATGAGGATTGTGAAAGGTCTGGAGGGGAAGACCTGAGGAGTGGTTGAGGTCTCCTAGCTTCTTTAACCTAGGGAAGAGGAGGCTTGAGGGGACATTACAGTGCAATCTGTGATGCAAAGTGGAGGAGAATACACTGATATCTTCTCTGTGGCCAGTGACAGCACTGAAGGAATGTCCTGAAGTTGTCAGGAGAGGTTTAAGCTGAATATTAGGAAAAGGGTCCTCATGCAGAGCATGTCTGGGCACTGGAACAGGCTCCCCAGGAATTGCTCACAGCACCTAAGCCTGACAGTTCAAGAGGCATTTGAACAATACTCTCAGGCACATGGTATAATTATTGTGGTTGTGCTGTGCAGATCCAGGAGCTGATTTTGTGGATCCCTTCCATTTTAGGATGTTCTATAAATCTAGGCTGTTCTGTCAGGAGCAGGAGTTGCACTGAATGATCCTTATAGCTGTCATCCAGCTGGAGATATTATCTATGAAATGAACATCTCTTTTTTTTCTGAATTGTATCCTAATACTTCATATTTGCCTTTTCCAGATCAGATGGTGTATGAGCTGTGTGTTTATGTATTTTTGCAGATTACAAAAGGTCTTGGGTTTGGATTCTCTGGATGAAGTATTAGACACAAAACTTGTGAATTCAAAACATATAGTTCAAAATGTATATAATGTCAATAAGCAAGGTATTGTCACTTTAGAAGACAAATCAAGTGAGTATTTGAGAAGTTTTCATTTAATTTTTTTATATTGTAATCTACTGGGATTTAAGAATTAGTTCTAATCTACACTGACCTGTTGCACTTTTATACTTGTGTGACCACATCTGTTAACCTAGAGTTTTTACAAAGTAAAATGCTGTTATTCTCCTCTGATACTCCAATAGTAAGACTCAGGGTTTATTCCATATTGACTCTTTTAAATATATTCTGGCTTTAGTAGGGTTGAAAAATGAATATGAAACAGTAGCCATTTTTTCCACTTATAGATAAAGGGATATTAATCACTTCAAGGTAACTTTCTCAGCCCTACCCTTTTAACTACCTGAAGTAGTTTACATGAAGAAAAAAAGTATTAAAAACTGTGTATTAAAAGTATTAAAAAAGTATTAAAAATGTACATTGAGAGAGTTTTGAGTTTTCAGTCAATATGTTTTGAAGATAATATCATGTTTAAAACTGTTTTGCACATCAGGGAAAAATAAAGCATCTTTACTGCTCTGATATGTCACAGTATTATTGGCACCATGTTTTTCATAAGATTTATGGAAAAATAAAATATTATACTGAAACCTGGTTAGGTTGTGAATAAAACAGCCTTCAGAGCATATCTGTTCACTTCAAAGGCAGTTGGACCACCTCAAAATACTAACTTCCTCTTTGCAGAAATGGCAAAACTCAATGTATGCTTTCCATCATCTTTGGTACAAAGTAAACACTGTTTAGAACTGAGGAAGGCTGTATCTAGAACTAGTTTAGTCTGATTTTTTTTATTTTTAGAGTAGGTTAAAGGTTTGTGATATGACCTGTTTTGCTGATTGAGCTGCAAGGGCAGAATGCATGACTGTTTGATAGTAGTGGAGGTACTGAAGTGTAGATGTAATTCAAGCTAGACCTACATTAAGGTATAGCCCGACTATGGAGTCACTTGGTGTGCTGCACAGGAGGAACATATTAAAGTGTTTTCAGCTTTGCTCGTGTCTTAACAGTTGAATATTTTTCCTTTTTTTTTTTCTTCCTTCTTCTCCCTTTAATTACTTTTTCTTCCTTGTGCAGAGGAACTACCTCATTGGATATTATCTGCAATGAAATGTCTAGCAAATTGTAAGTAAATTCAGAAGGGGAAAGATCCCACAAAGAACCCAACCCCCAAATAATTTGAACTGACTGTGTCTTCACTTTCAATTTTTTTAATGATGATTTTCTAAAAGAAAGTTGGAAAAACCTGTCAGCATGTATTCTTCTTCCAGTGCAACTTATTTAAATTAATTCTATAAAGGTTTAACTATTCTGTTAGTGTTTTTTCTCTACTGTGTATCTTCAGGCCTTTTGGGAATAGATCAGTGCAGCAGTAGATCAGTAAAATTTCACTTATTTTGAAGAATAAATATTTTTTTCTCTAATGATCCATTTTAATGGCCTGGATTAAAAAACACTTATCTGCTTGATGGCGGAAAGTCAGTGTTCTCTCTCTTTTTTGCTCCTTTTTGTTTTGATTTTTTTGTTCTTTGTAGGGCCCAGCTGTTCAGATCTGAAGCAGCCTACATACTCAGGCTTTGAAAGAGATGTCTTCAAAACTATAGTGGACTACTTTGGCCAGATGAAAGAACCTCTTCTCACATTTCATTTTTTTGATATTTTTGTTAGTGTGTTAGGTAAGTTGTTTGGGATCTAATGAACAAAATATTATTTAATTTCCTGGAGTTATTTTACCTTACTTAAATACTATCACAGATGAATTCTTTAGGACCCATCCTTTCCATTCTACATAAAGAACAGTTTAATATTTAAATTTATTTCATATTACACAGTGGTTTTCTTTTTGTATCTTTTTGATCACATTAGTTCAAAAATCTTTCATTGCTTGACTTTATAATATTAAAGGCCTCTGTTCATTGCTCAGCATCCAACAGACGGATTTTAACAGATTTTTCTTTCTTTTACAAATGCTTACATGTCTTAAATACACCCATAAGCTTTCAGAGATTGCTTGACTGAAGTCTAGATTAGAAAGGATTAGGGCTTTAAGCACTGTTTTTAACCCTGGAAACATGACATTTAAAGGGATTTGAAATACTTCATTGCTTAAATTTAGAAATGACATTAACTAATGTAGTGCTTAAAGAAGCAGTGGTTTAGTTATTAACTAGAACTTTTCAGGGCTTCACACTATATTAAAATTGACAATTCTGATCCTACAGATGCTTATTGAAAGACAGTACATGGGAAAATATTTTATTACATCTTACATAATCAAATTTCAGAAAGAACAATTGAGTTGAAAAGTAACTTTGCATCATGCTAGTTTTTTGAGCTTCTTTCTCTATGAATAATATAGGTTTTTTTGTAGACTATTGAGATAAGAAAGGAATCCAGAATAACTCCTCTGTTTCTGGAATTTAGTATTTTATACTTAGTGAGTTGTCAGTCTTGCTTCATACTGAATATAGCTCAATTTCTGACTTCTTTATCTTAGACAATTTTTATTGATATCTTTAAAACTCATTCCTCTGCTTTCATACTCTGTTTCTGTTTGTTTTTCCTTTGTTTTTCATATCTTTCAGATTTTACTCGTTTTATTTCACAGTATTTTGTAAATGTAAAACTAGAAGAGAGTTCCTGCCAGTGTGTATGTGGAAATCAATGAAATGAAAATTGTGCAATGCTTCAAGAAGCCAAATGTTAGTTTTGTGGTTTCTTTAAAAAAAAGTGAAGTGTTGATATGGGATCATTCCTTACTCTTCTAAAGATATGCATTAATATGCTTGCCAAATCTTTGAAATTAGAAAAAACTTTACTATGAAAATTGTCTTCAGCACTTTACCCCTCTCTTTGGAATGAATGTCTTACCTACCCCACTCTTCTTTTTCGTTAAGAAGGTTTCCATGTTTTACACTATGGAGTTGACCAAAATGAGCAGTGGATACTGTTTATGTTGAGAGCAGCAAAGCTTTCAGCACTCTCTTCCATTAGGCAGCCTGAGGGAATATGGTCTGGATAGGTGTGTAGTGAGGTAAAGTCAGAAATCAGTGCAGCTGCTGGGCTCAAAGGGTTGTGATCCGTGGCACAAAGCCTGGCTGGACATCAGTCTGTGGGGTGCAGAGCTGCTGGTCTGCAGTACAGAACGTGACTCCTTCGTGCTGCCCAGTCCCAGCTGACACCACAGAGCGACAGCTGCTGCAGCTGCTCTGCAGAGATCCCTCTCTTGGCTCAGTGGCTGAGGGCAGCTACACCTGGACCAGAGCTGGTCCAAGTCCTGACCTGTCCAGACCCAGAACGGGGCTGTAGAGGCAGAGCCTCAGGAGCCGGGAAAAGGAGAGCGCTCTCCCTGCCGTTTGCTTGCCAAGAAACTGGACGAGACGAAGGAGAGGCCAGACTGTGGAGGGGTTTTCTTAGTCCAGAGTTTATTTGAGCCCCAGCACAGGCTTTGAACCAGTCAAACAGCCCCCACAGACCTCGGCCACGGGGTCTACAGTCCCTTTTATTAGAGGGGGGAGTGGGAGCAAGGGGCAAGGAACCACCATCGAGGGGGTTGGAGACAACTCAGGTAGAGGGGCATTTAGGTGAGCCAGTATTCTTCTAGAGGGTAACTTCCTTTGCTTTTCTCCTATCGCTCGACACCCTTCTCTGGAATTCCCCCCAGGGGGTAAAACCCCTTTTGTTGATGGACATGTCTCTGGGGAGAGGGATGTAGAAGGTTCTGGGGGTCTGGGGAAAGGGAGGACTGACCCAAACCTGGAGGGGCCCAGGGAAAAAACATTACCAGGAATGAAGTCTCAGATCATTAAACACACTGCAACAGTGGGGAGCATGCCAGGGCTGATAGTGTGGCCAGCTATGATTGACACTTTGTTAATGACAAGGATGGTGGCACATTCTGTCCTAAATAATGGCACAGTGCTCTAAAGAGGCATACAGATAACNACTGTGGAGGGGTTTTCTTAGTCCAGAGTTTATTTGAGCCCCAGCACAGGCTTTGAACCAGTCAAACAGCCCCCACAGACCTCGGCCACGGGGTCTACAGTCCCTTTTATTAGAGGGGGGAGTGGGAGCAAGGGGCAAGGAACCACCATCGAGGGGGTTGGAGACAACTCAGGTAGAGGGGCATTTAGGTGAGCCAGTATTCTTCTAGAGGGTAACTTCCTTTGCTTTTCTCCTATCGCTCGACACCCTTCTCTGGAATTCCCCCCAGGGGGTAAAACCCCTTTTGTTGATGGACATGTCTCTGGGGAGAGGGATGTAGAAGGTTCTGGGGGTCTGGGGAAAGGGAGGACTGACCCAAACCTGGAGGGGCCCAGGGAAAAAACATTACCAGGAATGAAGTCTCAGATCATTAAACACACTGCAACAGTGGGGAGCATGCCAGGGCTGATAGTGTGGCCAGCTATGATTGACACTTTGTTAATGACAAGGATGGTGGCACATTCTGTCCTAAATAATGGCACAGTGCTCTAAAGAGGCATACAGATAACTAAAATGGGGAAAAATAGCTTATGCAGCAGAGCACTGTAGTACCATACAGGGTGACCTCAACTGGCTGCAGAAATGGGTAAACAGGAATCTTATAAAGTTCAGAACAGGGGAAATGTCAACTCCTGTCCTGGGGAGGAACAATCCCATGCACCAATAAATGCTACGGGTGACTGGTTTAAAAGCAACTTTGCTGAGAAGGACTTGGAAGTCCTGATGGGCACTAATGTGACCATGAGCCAGCAGTGTCCTTGACTATCAAAGACTATCAGCAGCATCCATAACTGCATAAAGTGCATTGCTGGTAGGTCAAGAGAGATGTTTTCTCAGTATTAGTCAGTGAGTCCAGTGAAACAAATCAAAAATTACTAAAGTCTTGGAATGTGTGTCATGTGAGAAGAAACTGTTAACTAAACAGGGACTGTTTAGTCTGGAGAGGAGAATGCTCAGGGAGAATCTAAGTAGTCTGTATAAAAGATTGATATGGGAAGAGTAAAGAAGAAGGAGCCAGACATCTATCAGTGATACCCAATGACAGGGCAGGAGTCAGTGGGCAGGAACAGAAGTACAGGAAACCCCATTTTCATAAAGAATAGCATTTTAATTGGAAGGTGGTCAAACAATGGAAATAGTTGAGCAGAGAGCTAGCTGTCTTTGGAGCTGTTCAAAACCTGAGAAGACATAGTCCTGGGCACTTTCCTGTAGGTGAACCTACTTTAGGCATGTGAAGAGGTCTATATAATCTCCAAAGATCTCTTCCAGCTTCTATAGTCCTATGGAAAAAAAGTCTCAGTTTTCTTCCTTGTTCCTTTTCTAACAGAAATTACTGCTAGATTTCAGTCATGCAGATATTTTGTTTCCTGACTTTTGTTCTGATACTAGTGCTGTTTAGACAAAACCGTAATAAATGCTTCCTTGGCTGAGCCTTAACCTAAAATAAGATGCTATTTTGGTGATTTTCTATAGGTACCTAAACTACTGTCACTTTCTACTGTGCCTATCGAGTCTTGCAGTATCTCTACCATGCTCACTGGAGTGTTTTCTCAAGAATCTGTAAGCAGAGTTAGGCATAGAGTTAATGTCTCTAGGCGTGAGGCACATGTTGGTATTGTCATTGCTCTCACTGATGCATAAGCACATTCTCTTTCCCTCTGAATGTTGCCTCAGACTTAACATTTTAGTTAATGTAGTTGCTATATCCGTGCATACCATTCAGTTGTGTTTAGTGCTGAGGTAGCAAGAGCAAAGGATGAAACTAAATACTGTAATTTTTCATGTATTCTAATATCTTGTTGATTATGGCTATCAATGTCTTTGAGTGCATCAGAAGAAAATCTTCTAAAAATTTCAACAAGTCCTAGTAGTCCAATTCTAGCCATATCTTTCTAGTCCCTTGGGGAGTGGAGTTCTAAGGCAATCTTGAATGAGTAAGAAAGGAATTCTGGGAGTTAGAATTAGAACTATTATGTTAAACGTTACAGAAATATATAACTGAGAAATGTTTCCCAACCTTCTGATCTCATATAAACCAGGACTACTGCAAAAACCCAGCAAGGCTGTAGAAGCTCTTCAGATATCTTGTCTCCTACTGCCACCAGAGAACAGAAGGAGACTACAGCTGTTGGTGAGAATGATGGCAAGAATTAGTCTAAACCAGGATTTGCCACCTCTTTCTGAATCAGTGAGAACCAGAACTTTGGTACGTATACGTGTAAGGTAAAAGGTCTGGACAGGCTTTTGGAGCAGCACAGGTTAAAGAGTTACTGGAGAGAATGAACAAAATACAGTTTGCTTGTTTAAGGAACTGGTTTGTCAATCTCAGCTCTGTGGAAAGCTAATCTGAATTTGAATAAAGTGGGATTTCATGATAATTTGTGAGCACACAACTTGCTCAGAAGTTAGAGGTTCCTTACCTTTCAAAGTTAAATCACCACCTATTTCACTATCGAGTAGAAAAAAAAAGCACAAAAGAATAAGCAACCCCCCAAAACAAGCAAGCAAAATCAACAACAAAAAAAGCAGATGAGGTCTCTGGTGTTATCACTGCAGACAATATGAATGAAAAAGACTGGCTGTTATAGTCATAGCTAGAAATATGGAGCTGAATGTTCTGATTGACCTGTTTTCAGCCATTCAAAAAAATTTAAGTCCCAACCATTTATTTCAGTAATTGTTTTCTTTTCATTACACACAGAAGTTTCATAAAGTAAGCATTAGGTTTTGCTAATGCTCCCTCTGTACAACCCTATGTAGTGATATCACTGCACTGATGTTTGCAACAACACCTTATTACAAAGTTATTAGGCATAACTTAATTCCAACTAGCTAACAACATGTATTTATTTTGGTTAATTTAAAAGTCTTTGAAAATTAAGTGCAATGGAATACTAAGCTGTAGAGCCTTTCTGTGAAATCCTACAGTGCCATGCACAAATCTAAACACACTCCACAGCAATTAAGTTTTTAGTGAACTCTGAATAGTATTTGATTAAAATAATTAAAATTTTTGCTTCCAAGGTTGTAACTTAATTAACTGCAAGTGGTCTTTCATTAAAATTATTGTTGTAATTGAAATGTTTTTAGAAGTGAATCCTTTCAGTCTTAGTATTTTGTACTACATTTAATTCAGCAATGCAGTCTATGGTACATGACAGAAATCTTTATTGCCTTCTGTGACTTTATTGTTGCAAGTGTCTGATGCACAAACTTGTAACTGAGTGCTTGAGCACAAGCCTACACCTGAAACTTTCCTGTGATTTCAGAATAGTGGTATTAAGTTTTGCCTCTGGTGCCTCATTTCTATTAAATTTATGTGTTATTTTAAAAAATCTCTAAATATATATGCTCTCTTTAAATAGCCACATGAAGTGGCTATTTGACAAAGTCTTGAGAATTAAATGGATTACATCTGTTCTATGTCTAATGTCAGGACTGGATTATCTGTATGAGTCAGGAGCAATCTTCAGTGCACTCCCATAATGTCACTGATCGTAGTACATTTTTTAAAAATATTGATATGTTTGAAGTACAGTAAATATTTTGATGTCAAAATATTTGTTCTAAAAGTTCACTTTTTAAATGCAGCCTGATTCTCTACTCCTCACTCCCAAACAGAAAAATACATTATAATGATGTGGGTTTTTTTCCTCAGATGGTTCAGGCATTTTCCCGTTGTATTCTCTGCTCAAAGGATGAAATAGACTTGGATGAACTTCTTGCCGCTAAACTAGTATCTTTCCTCATGGATAATTATCAAGAGATCTTAAATGTTCCTTCTGCTTTAAAGTCTTCCATAGAGGATCACGTTGTACATCTCCAGAGAGCCCAAGTAAGTATTTAGTGAAAAAACCTCTTATGTCTCTCTGTTTCTAGATTGAACTTATCCTTTGTTCTCTGAAGATCAACAGTTCTTAAAAGATTTTGTTCTGTCTCTGTTAGCTTTTGAAGAGCTAATTAATTTTGACTACTGGTATTCAACCATAAATATGTGTTTAAATGAAATGAAACAAATCTTGAATTTGTTTACAGACAAGAAATCTCAAATATGTTTTCCTGTTGTCAGCACTATCTTCGTATAGAATGGACAAACTATGTTTGTGGTAGTGAAGAAAATGGAATGATTATAAAGTGTTCCCATTAATGTTCAGACTTTTTTTCTTTATAACCACCCTTACTTGCTCAGTTTTCTAATCTTTCTGTGTCCTGATACCATATGTTGTTTTTATTGTAAGATGATTTTTAGTTCTTTTGTCTATTTTCTCCTGGGAATTAACTTTCAACTTATTTCAAGAGCTGAACAGGCTTGCTTTGTGTCATGTTTTTTGACTTATGGGAACTCATTTAGGGCTGGAGATAAAAATTAGAATTTAAGGTCTCTATTCCATATTTCCTTTACTGAATGTCTTGGGGTGGTTTGTTGATTAAGCCAGTTTATGCAAGTGTTTTGCAGAAAACATAGCCACTCTCTTTTTTTACTGTATCTTCAGATAAAATATGCTGGGGCTGATAGTGATGCACCACCTCCTCCTCCACCATTTTGTGACCAAATCAGTACAGGTGAATTTGAATACCAAAGGGCAACTGGCTCTCAAGAACCACTGGCAGCTTTGTTGGAAGAAATTGTAATGAATAAAGAAATATCTGTGAAAGATAAAAAGAAGAAGCTCAAGCAAGTAAATAAAAATTTCTCCACAGTTTCTAATTTCAACTCAAAAAGATTCATCAAGTCTTAGACATTTATTCTTCTAGGAAAATATTAAAATGGAAAATAGTGGCTATGCTTCAGGATTTCAAGAGTTATAATAATTTAGAACAAGTATGCTGTGATGAATCAACCTAAATCAGAAATATTGCTTGATTTTCTATATAGAGGTGTAGAAAATCCGTTAGACAAATAATATCTCTGCTGCAGAAATGCAAGTTTCACTTTAATAGTTTATTGTACATGTTTGAACAAATTCTTAATTTGAATTAATGTACTTTTCTAGTTTCAGAAGTCTTACCCTGAAGTGTACAGAGTACGATTTCCTACCCCTGAAACTGAAGCAACGCTCTTTCCCGAAAAAACGAAACAGAAACCTCCAATACTGATGTGGGCCTTAAAAAAGCCTTTTCAACCATTTCACAGAACCAGAAGCTTTCGGATGTAAATAGTTTGAAATGTATCAGCAAACGAACAGAGACAGTGTATTGTCAATGGATTTTGTGCAAAAAAGAGTCTGAGCAGCACATGGTTACTCAAAAAAACTACTGGGGATACTGCTAAGATCATAGAAAATGTTGAAAGAAAAGGAGAGTATTGAGGTTGTAGTAATGTGAACCATTATCAGTATTTTTGTAAAGCATTATTTTTTTAAATGTCTCTTATGTTAAAGCAAGCAACAAAAAACAATAACGAAAAAACCTAAACAAACCCACCACACGCTCAAGGGGATTATTCTATATATAAGTGATAGTGTATACTTGCCGTGGTTTGGTTTGACTATCATTTTAAGGTCTAAATGTATTTGTATGTAATGTATTCTTTCTAACTAGTAAATAGCTTTTTTCCCTTCCTGAAAAAGAGTGTCTTGCATAAACTAGGCTGTATTTGTGCACATATAGTGTGAGGCATTAACTTACTGTGTACATGCTTGAATAAGTATGAAACACTGGATTTTGCTTTCCTTTTCTTGAGAGACTGTAATATTAAAAGATAATGATGCAACTAATTGGCTGTTTGCAAAATCAGCAGGTGCTTTGTTCGCACCCCTCAGCCACAGGGGTAGGGGAGTGTTTTTGGGTATGTGGTTATGAAACTTCTAACCTGCACAAGGGTGGCCCAGGTGTAGAGAGGATCAGCACTCATCACCAGAGGCATGACCATGACAAACCCACCTTTGTGTAGCAGGAAGCTGGGGTTTGAGACAGGTAAGGGAAAACACCTCCACGGAGCAGACTCTGCAGTGTGGGATACTGGTTTATATCATGCCAATTTCCTCCATTACACACACAGCTGCCTCAAGTAGAAAATTCTCTCCCATCCTGAGAGAGTGACAGACACATTCACACCGAGGCCTGAGCGTATTCATCCCTTCTGCTAAGGTAGATGTGGCTAAACTACACTGGAGTGACAACAGGGCTCGTGTCTTTGTCCCCAGACTCATTTCTTGAGAGGACTGCACCTGATCCACAGTGTTACAAGAGACATGGTAAAACTCCTCCCTGAGGAGAAGTACCTGGGCATTCCCACCTGAACGTGTTGAACCCATTGAACTTTGGGTTTCAAAGATTTCCCCTACCCATGATGGATCAAAATTGTGATTGTCACTTCAACCACTGGACATCTAGATTGCAACAATCAGGTCTCATAGGGTGGCGATATCTTTCCTCTTCACTATCTACTCTTATCCTTTCCTTTTATTTTCCTTATCTATTTTCTCAAGTGTAATCATTATGCTTCTATATTGCTATATTTCTGCAGATAATAACCAAGTACTTCCTTTCTATTTTAACCAAATTATTCCAAACTCAACCCGTTATCTATCTATCTATCTATCTATCTATCTATCTATCTATCTATCTATCTATCTATCTATCTATCTCTTTTTTTGAAAAACCCCACCATTCATTCAGTGTTGAGTCACTCTAGTCTGCCCTGAGGGAACTATTAACAAGAACCTCAGTTAAACAGCCTCAGGGCAAGTTGTAACATTGCTGACCCTAACATGGCAGATTTATTTTGAAAACTAATTCTCAGTTTTCTGATTCATATGGTGCATTACAGCTTGAGTGAACTTCCTCTGGAATTCCATTAAATTCGTGTAATGCTGACCTATTCTGATTGTCAATGTAGCCTTTCCTCCTATTTTCTTATTGCATATTGTTGTAAAAGCTGGGTGCTTGACAACAGAATATACTTAATATGACAATTTTAAAGCCTTGAGGTTCCTCTAAAAATGGAGTTCAAGTATTGAAGTGACATTGTAGCATACATGCATTTATTGATTTGATTAGTTTTGCGTTATGAGATCTAGTGTACCTCTAACCGGATTGTACATATTACATAGCTGATTCTGAGAGCACTTTTTTATCTATTAAAGCATTGCCCTTTTCCTGCATATACCTGGAGTCGTGATTTCATGCCATCCATTAGAGATTCGAAGAACAGCATTTCATAGCATATCGAATGTCAGGGGAGTCTATGCTGGAGAGGAGACAGCTGACATCTCAACAAATTTCTGATATTTTAGTAGAAAATGTAATGCAATTTGACAGCATTTGTACCTTGCTGACTTCCTAACCAGTCAATAAGCTTCATTATGTACATTACAAGGTGGTTGCTTTAATAGATTGGGTATTTCTTGGGCAGCTTGATATTGAACAGTACAAATTTTCATGATCTGTTCTCACAGAGATATTTGGACTTCATATCAATAATCTTTTCTTAAGCAAACTTGATACAGAAAGGTACACCTTTAAAATATTAAGAAAATAAAAAAGTTACTTTTAAAAATGGTCTGAGGCCATTTCTAACCTTTTGTATTAGGTCTTCAAGGGTTAGAAAATGTTCGATATGCCATAGTATTCTGTGTATGTTTACTGCTGTCAGACTTCGACTACAACTAGACTACTCACATATATTTTGTTAGTTCATTAATAAATGAAGTATAATAATGAGTAAGGCTGGTTGGAAGCAAGTCTTGCATAAAAGTGGAAGCCCATCCTAAGTCATCTCTGCCATCACTTCCTAAATTGCAGAGTAGAAGCTGAAGCCAATCTATCTGCCCTTTGAAATAATCTTACTGCCTGCCAATAAGCCTTCTGTCCTGTTGAATTTTTACCTATTGTTACTTCTAAGAAACATGTAGCCTTCCCGAGTCTATTTTAAACAGCAGTTAAAGTTGACTAATTAGTTCTCATGATGAGAAGTTGCAGATAAGCGATATGTTTCTATGAATTGATCATTCTTTTTTGTTTGAGATCTAGTTCCATGACTGTGGTAAACCCCCCCCCAGAAGTCCATTTGCTCACTATTCCCAAGACTATGGAAAATACAAAATATCTTTGAAAAGCTTGAAGGAACCATAGGAGGGAATTTTATCGGAGATCATAATCTCACAGACTGAACTTTAACTGTACTCCTATCTTGGGAGACACTTTAGAAAAGATTATTTCAATGACAGGAGTTGTGTGAGTATGGCTCCTTACAGCTGAACCAAGTGCAATATGCAAGATGAATAGGGTAGGAACACAAAAGTAAGGTTAGCTAGGTAAATTTGCCTATTCCTTTCAGAGTGCAGGTAAGAAAAAGTAAGCTCGAAAGCTAATTCAGAGAAGACTCTAAGCTTGATAAAATATCTTAGAAAAAAACGATTCTCTAACCCTAAACTGTAGGAATAGAAACTTCATTTTTGATATTTATTTTCTCAGAAGTTTAACATTTACTTCTGTGTCAAAGCCCTGTGATCTGTTGATATTGCCAAGGCTGGACATGATGGCCTCCCCTGGGTTTATTCCCCTTGAGCCATCAGGCCCACAACCAAACTCTATTTTCCTTGTCCTGGTGACTCTTTTGAAGGCCCTCACTAAATGGAGGACTAGCTGACATTCTTTTAAAGCACATCAGGAGGAAGACTCAATAGAGGCAAAGATGTTGCTGCTTTTTTGGTCTGGTTGTTAAATCTGTTTGTCATCTAAGTGGGTCCTCGGGTGTAATCTCACATGTAAGTAGGAGCTAATTCTTGTTACAGTTGGATAATATTTAACTTCATAGTATTGAAACTTCTAGTGTAACATCATTAGCTGTCAAGGTAGTATTAGGCTTTTTGAGCAAGATCTTTGAACAAAAACATTGTGTGGAAGGTGAAGGTTGGTGGGTTTTTTTTGGTTTTGTTTTGTTTTGTTTTAATTTTGTTTATTTTGGTTTGGTTTTGGGGGGTTTTGTTGGTTGTTTGGTTTGGTCTGCTTTTTTGGTTGGTTTTTTTGTTGTTTTCTTTTTTTTTCTTCTGTGTTCTTTGCCCCCTGCAGAGCAATCTACTTTCCCTCACCCTCTACTCCATCTTGAGCATAACATCTCTCCTGACCTAGTGGTTATTGATGACACATCTGTGACAGTTTTGCTCCCACACTTCCTCAAAGAGGAAACAATGGTATTTATCTTCCTTTCTTGAGAGGGGAGCTGAGCCTTTGCTTACCATTGCTCTTTTTCCTTACACAAACACAGCTTGTTCCAGGTCCTAAATTAACAATCAGTCATCTGCAAAACCCATTAGAGTGTAGTCCTGTGCTTTTAATTGAGTAATGGCTGCCATTCTTATTTGCTAATAGAGAAGGATTATTTTGTGAGAAAAATGTTTTTTCTCTTTAATACCTGTTTGATGTGCCAGGATTGTGGTGTCAGCTGTTTACAGTCATGACTACAGAGAATGATTGATGACTAATGTTATTTTCTGAAATTACTTTTGGATTTTACTTCATATCAGAAGCAGCTTAGGCAAAATCTTGCCTTCACATTCCACTAAATGGAAAACTAAAGTGAGGAGGATAGTATGTTAATATACCACACCTTTTAATTTATTGTGGTGATATGTCATAGCTTTTTTCCCCCCTCTTCTCTAAGATGTTTTACATTGTAGGAGCTTCTCTTTCTATCACAGAGACTCTCCTAACTCAAATAACCAGCTTTGTTTCTTGATCACAGTTTTTAAAGTTTCCTGTTGCCTGAGAGGCTAGGATTCTACCTCTAGAAAACCTCATATGTCTTAGATTTAAAATCCATAAACTCACAGATACAACTCTGTAGGTATCATATTACTTTGGACTTCTGGTGCAATTTATAGTAGCTGTCATGTATTAACACTACTATTTTCATACATTTATTAGTCTTGAAGCAGAAGTGGGAGGAGAGAAACTTTTCAGAAAAAGAAAGCCTATAAAATGGGTTTTACTTCAAATTTATTTCCAAAGATTTACAGTATGATTTTTTAAATCAGCATCTCCTCCTGCATTAGATGTCAGTTTTGGGGTTTGATTTTTTTTTTCTGCAGAATCTCAGATTATAGAATAGTTGTGCATCTAGCATGTCTCTTTCTATATAAATGATCTTCTAGAAGTGAGTATTACATTCTGCTGAATAAAAGGAATTGACAAATTTATTAAATATAATTGTATAAAATTATGGGACATAAATTCCTTTTCATGAGTTCTTGTTTGTGTTTTTAACTCACATTTAATGTTGTGAAGCTAATTAAATAACAAGGAGAAGATTTAGTGTGTGTTTAAATAGAAGGAAGCTGGTACATGTTTGTGAAATCCCTTTTAAAAGTAATCAAAAGAGGCAGGATATTTGAACAGTGTTAGTTCTAGAAAGTAATTTTCAATTTCATTGCTTTTTTTTTTTAACTTTTGGTATCTAAAGTTGAAAAAAATCTCTTGATTGTCCTGTCAAAGGCAGAATAATAGCAGAACAGTGTCAAATACACCATTTTTCAAGATGATAACTGAGAATGATCCAAATAGCAAACAGTAAATAAGTCTGATACAAAGCCGGGCAAGATGGGAAAAAGAAATTCAGAATTTTAGTGGGAAAACCTAAAACACAGTAGTAGAGCTAAAGCATGTAGAATACATTGTTTTAGCTCTTTATAGAGAATATACTCTTGCATAATAAACCTGCTTTCCTTAGTGATTGAGCTTACACATTTATTTTATAGTTTTTGTTGGGTTTTCCTGAAAAATTAATGAAAGTGAATTATTTATATAGAAGATTTAGGTAAATTAACAATAGACTTAGCTTTTATTTGTTTTTTATGGGTTCCTCAGAAGAACTGACAGAGCCAAGAATATGGCCAAATATTGTGGCTACAATAAGCTCATTATATCATTTAAGTTAGTAGCATCTGATAAAATTATTCCTGGATAATGTCAGTAAGTGTTTAATGATTAAGAACTGCCTAAATGTACAGATAAGGGGTCATGTTGGAGAGATGCCCTTTGGGTTTTTGCATCAAATCAATATATTTTCTATCAGTCGATTCTCTTTGACAATGTGAAAATAAAAATCTGTTGGCATTGTTATCTAATCTTATCAGTGTTCTCAGACTGTTTAGTAACAACAGAGGCATTAATATGGAACAGTGCAGGTTCTAATAAATTCTAAGGTGATCACTTCTAACTTAAATGTCTGACAAAAAAGATATGTAGGTCATGTAAAAAAGAAAAAAAAAAAAAAAAAGAGGAAAAGACTGTGTTCTGGAAAGTCACACATCTGTAAAAAGTTTCTTTTAGAGTCAACAAGGCTTCCTAACATAATGCTGAGGCAAAGGGGCTAATGTGGTTTTTGACAGTCTAAATTGGAGATTGTTACATAAAATCAGATGACTCATCTCATGTGACCTCTACACTCAGTACTGTCTGACATTAGAGAATGGCATTTTTTGCAGCTTTTATATAGATTGTAGATTATGCAAGGTGAGTATTTGGAATTATTTCCCTCAGCTGAGAATTTGCATTCCATCAGTCTTTCCCATTAATCAGAAAAAGAACAGAATCTCAGAATGTTTCTTGAACTCTGCCAAGCTTGCTCAGGAGTTCATTTGATTATCTCATGGGGTACATTACAATGAAGCTGATAAACAGCATATTTAAGATAAGAATATAAAACTCTTTGGGTAGAAGATGGAGCTGCATGTGGTTTGGGATTTTTTTTTTTTATGGTCAGGCTACTCAGTGAGGGAATATAGTAAGTTTTAACTCTTCCTTGTATCTTCAGAAGGCATTTTTGGTAGATATTTACTGATCCCGAGTCACTGAGCTCAAGGCATAGTGAGAAAGGGTAAGTATAATGACTCATCATCTGTAGAAGACTGGACAAAATCTCACGGCTCCTCAGTCTGCATGTTATAGATTTTCATATGTGAGTCACACATCTATTTAAGCTCATTAGCTTCAGTCAGGCTTGATATTCAGGAGGTGATTTTTCATTCCTGTTGATTTTTGAGGCAACTAAAGAAAACAACGTTAGTTACTTTTTGTTCTTCAATCAAATCCCAGTGTTTATGGCAAATAGGGGTCACATTTTGAGTTGCTATGGCATGACTGCTTCTGAGGACAATGGAAATCATCTCTGCTCTGCCTGGCAGTCAAGGAGGGTGAGGTATGTCTCTGGTATGCTGCAGCTGCTTTGCCTGGGGTTGAGGCAGAGAGTAAGATACACACAGGTGTGATCTAGTGGCTGGTATGAATTATAGCAACACAGATGCTAATTTGAGGCTGGCTGAGGCTGTGTGCTGCTGCTGCCTTCTGTGAATTTTTTACGCTTTATAATTGCGATTTGAAATCACTTCAAGGTTCTCTGAAACTTCAGTGGTGACTGAGAGAGAAGCTTCTGGAAATCATTTGTGAGCTTTCCTGATGAACAGAGGAAGAACTGACCTTGACAAGTCCAGACAGACTCCAAAGGTGAATAAAAGGCACAATGTAATTTATTTATATGTCTGCAAGTCTTTTTTTCCCTTTTTTTTTTTTTTTTTTTTTTAATTTGAGAACTTGTTCATGTGAGGATCTGGCCTTGTGAATGATCAAGACTTGTTGCATGATTTCAAAGGATATTTGCAGTGCTAAATTTTAAACTTAATTTCATAAAAAGCAGTAGTTCTGAATTCTTTAGCAGACTTTATATTCAGATACTAATGAGTGAATAAGTAGTGGGATCATTAGTTTCCTGTTTATTATAACGACTTACAGCATACTAACTTTGTGTGAGAGACTGTGAAGAATATTAGGTCCTTTTTATGTTGAGACCTGTGAAAAATATTTCATGATACTAAAAAAATCTTGCTTTTTCTTATGCTCAATAAATTTTTAATTTTTGTGTGCCACTTCAGATGCTTGATAATTTATGACCCAGCAGAGGTCAGCCTTGTGGCATTTTTTGAAACATATGCTCAAAGAAATGAAGTAGAGCCAAAGTTCTTATAATAATAAGTCTTTAAATTTTTTTTTTATAAAATGTGTTCCTACTAATTAGAGTAGATGTAACATTCCTGTGTTGTAGCTAGATGTATGATTTAAACATCTCAATGAAGCTTTCATTTATGTAATAGGGATGTCAATAGTTTTATAAAATTGTTACAAATAGTTTCAAATATTTGCCTTTTTTGGTATTCTGAAATACCTACAAACACAGCATTTTTTATTTTGTGATGCTTAAAAAATGGAAAGTTAAGGAGTTGAAGGAAAACAGTGTCCATACCCTACTCCAGTTCAAAAGCACCAATGATTTATTTACATTGCAAACTGCTGTTCCCATTTTGTATCTCACTGATCAGTGGTAATTTCTTTAATACTAATAAGAGTATAATATTTTATAAACTTGATGATTCAGATCATAATCCTCCTCAAGAAGAGTGGCTGTCCTGTCTTAAATTGGATTACTGCTTTGTAAGTTCAGTTTCAATTGGCAATCTGGGGAGTGCCTGATTTAATTGCTCTTTGCTTGAGCATAATCTCTGCACCTTGAACTCACACCAAAGAGGTGTTATCCAGGTAAACAGCAGAACTGAACGTGCACCATTGCCAAGGCTGCAGCTGAGCCTTCTGCAATAGAGGATGATTAAATGACTTGAGCATGACATTGGGAACTGGGAAAACATTGTTGCCTTTTGTTCACTTTCTGAACTGCTCAAAGATGTTTTACTCCTCTATTGTTATTACATTTTTTGTGTACTCTGGAGCTGGTTTTCAGGTATTAAAAACCCTGTGATGAGAACAATATTGTGAGGCTTTGGAGTGGCTAATAACAGATCTTGTGTCTGTTGCAGCACCTAGTTGGCATGTGAAAATCAGTCTCAGGAATAATCACTCTGCTTTTTAATGCTTACTTTTCTTTAAAAACCTCTTCTACTCTTCTGGTGGTTTGTTATAGGTTGTTTGTTTGTTTGCTTGTTTGTTGGGGGCATTAATTTGTTTTCGTGTTTGTTATTGTTGTTCTTTGGTTGGCTTTTTTGGTTGTTTTTTGGTTGTTTTTGTTTTTGTTTTGCCACCAGGGAGTCAAGGTCAGCTTGGAGCAAGATTAGCTACTGTGTTTATCTCCTGCAAAAGCTAGTCACAAAACACCTAAAACCTGTCAGTCAGAGTATTATCCTACAAAAATCTTCTCCAATTAGAGAGAAAAAATAAGAATTTTCAAAAAAAACCTATAAATCTGCTGTGACCAGAATACTGAAATACATTCTTTTTTGAATGTGCTATTTGTTGGAGATTAGAAAATCAAAGTATTAAGACAAAGAATCTTATTTAATGTTAATCGGCAACAGTAATGTTGTTCTTGTGCCTGTCCACCCTACTGAAATGAAAATAAAGCTGAATGCTTTCAGCACTTAAGAGTATATGCTTTTGTAATTAAGCCCTATCCTAATGGGTGTGCAAAAGAAAGGATATTTTGAAATAATTTTGCATGAATAACTATAATTTTATGTGCTTCCTAGCTCTTGGCTCTTGTAGAATAATACCTTGTGTTTGTCCATAGCACAATGAGTCTTGCCCAGCATTTTCGTTGCTACATGCAACCCTCAGGTTTGTGATAAAATTCAATTTAATAAGCCTTCTTTTAGCAAAACAAACACAAATAGGAACAGGAGCAGGTGCTCTGAACTGACTTAGCTTGGGTCCAGCTGAACTAAAATTAACACAATTGAACTTAGACTGTCTAAGCAGAAGAGCACTGAGACATTTGCACCGTGCTGCCCTCCACAATTGTGCAGAAAGTCCTGCAGAAATGCCTGCTGTGTTTTGGAGTGAGGGCCCTGCTTCTCAGGGTGTCACAGTAGTGTCACTCAGCTGGCAACTTCTTCAGTCTGCATCCAGAAGGGCTGTGCATTACCTCATCCATACACTTACTTCAAATAAGAAATTGGTGTGAATGAAAATACAGCTATTCTTAAGTTATTTTGGGGTGCTGTCAACCAAGCACATCCTAAATCTTCAAAAGATTCAAATGTCTTCACTCATTATGTGTTTCTAGATTTCCATACATAGAATTAAATAGAGAAAACATCAACCCATTTCTATTCTTAGCAACTGAGCATGGCAGATTGTGAGGCAGATAAACAAAATTGCTATTTTTCTGGCAAAATCCAGTTTATTGTTTCCCACTTTGGGGCAAGAAGAGCGTGAGGCTGGTTGACCCTTCCTGGTTGCAGGTGCCCACCACAGCTGCTCTGTCTCTCTGTCTTCTCTACTGAGCAGTGCAGAGAACATATAACAAAAGGCTCATAGGTCAAGATAAGGCTAGGGACACAACTCACAAATTTCTGCCATGGGCAGTCTTGAGTCAAGAAAATTAATTTATTTTATTATCAAGCAAATCAAAGTACGATCATGAGAAAAATAAAACCCAAATCTTAAAACACCTTGGTCCTATCCCTCTCTTTTTTCCAGACTCAACCTTACTCCTGAATTTTTTACCCACTCTTTCCCAGTGGTCCCAATGGGAGCTGCACTCAGTTCATCATGTTATCTCTGTCACTCCTTCCTCTTCCCACTCTTCCCCTGCTCCATCATGGGATTCCACCTGTGGAAAAGAGTCCTCCATTAACTTCTCCAGTGGGAATACAGTACTCCACAAGGTGCTCTAGTGTCTGTCCCTCCCACAGGGTCCAGTTCTGCAGGAACAGCCTGCTTCAGCTTAGCTCCTCACAGGTCCTGCCAGTGGACTGCTGCAGAGAGGGCTTCTCTCTGTGAGGACAGGTCCTGCCAGGAGCCTACTCCATATGGGCTTCCCATTCACACCCTCCTTTAGGGATCCACCTGCTCTGGAGTGGGGTCCTCCAGGAGCTGCAGGTTCATTTTGGGCTGTGTTTTTTCTGTAGCCAGATAATTTGTGATGATGTGCAGCTGCTTACCATGGTAGTGCTCACTTTCTTACAGTGCTCTTACTTTCTTAGGAAAGAAAAAGGAGTAAGTTAAGGTTTGAGCCAGGCATCCTGTTTTGCTGCCTGATTTCCCAAATTATTCTGGCATACTTCCTTGTGTTTGATTATACTGATAATATTTGCAAAATACTAAGTGATATAAAGCAACTAATGATTTATTCTAGACTACCTGTATGCTTGTTTTACAGGTATTTAGGAGCACAAATAAAAATTCTAGCATGTTTTAGCTCCTTTCATGTCAGGAAATTGAACCAAAAGAAAAAAAGTCTTTTACTGTATGTCAATGTCAAATGTGTAAGGAAAGACCAAAATAGATTTGATTTATAACATCAGTAAAAGTTTTCTTTCCATAAAGCTTTATTTAATGAAATTCAAATTTATTCTGATTTTGTTTTGAAAAAGACTATAGTATTAAAAGACTATTGTTAGTTACCTGGCTTTCATTAAGAAAACATCTTTGTTTAGACACTTGATTTTGTATTGAAATAAAATTTTCTTATATATAATATCAGTTTTTAATATTGGTGTAAAATATTTTTCCCTTGCTACCTTTAAATTCAGTTGGAATTTAAGATTACGCTCTAAGGGCAAAGTATTGCAATCCTCTTTTATACTTTCACCTGACTTTGTTAATTTTTTTCAGATTCCTGTTAGTGGGAAAACCATTGTCTGAAACCATTAAAAGGAAATATATGTGTTGGAATTATTGAGAAAGCTTGGCAGGCTTAATATTCTTACTGAAGCTTGGAATCACAGTATGCAAGTATGGGACTGAATTCTCATCATAATTATGAAATATGTGTTTAGGAAAAAGGAAATTTCAGAGGGTATCTGACTAGAAATTTTTGATGAACACATTAATTTGAAGATAAATTTACAGATTATTGTCTTGGGTATAATTTGGATGATCTTACTTGTATAGTTAACTTGCAAAAACCTTGGTCAAAATTACTTGTAAACACATATTTAATAAAGGAAGTGATAGCTGTACATGACTTATGAGATAAATAAAATTCAGCCATCTCTGAAAGAGTATTATGATGAGTTGTAAACTTAGAAATATACTTAGAATAAAAAAATGAAAGATCTGAAAATAAATGTTGTAATCTGAAATTCTCTCTGATTCTCAGTATTTATCTATTCAAGAAGTGACACATGTGCAGAAAAAGATTTTGTTCCTGTTAGGGAAAAATCTACTTAACACAGAAAGCATAAGAGGAGTACCCAGCCATTAAATAACTGTAGGTAAGTTAAAAAAACACCAAAACCCAAACAAATTTGGATACATATTTATATAAAACCTCAAAGTCTTTAAGTAGAAGATATGGAGGCAGGAGAGACATTGGCCTCAAAAGTATTGATTGATTTCTAACATGCAGCACAAATTTATTTCCCTTTTATTATTTCTTAAAAATGGAAGGTCAAAACAATGACGAGGGTAATTACCCTGAGTGGACAGTGACATAGTAAGAATTTAATTTTTTTTGCCCTGCGTGGACATGAATCAATAAGAAAGTGAAAACTATACTGATAGTGGTTCAAAGTATACAACTAAAATTTTTCTCCTGGAGCCTTGTCTCTTGGAGTATTTCACTGACATGTAAGAGCAGCCAAAAGTAGTGTGATGCTGCTTGAAGGGACTCCAGTATTTTTATTTATCAAGGAGAAACAGGTCATGTGGATTTCTCTGTTTTGCATTGTCTCTGTTGTATTACTTGACAAATTTCACCATTCTTTATTTTTATTTTTGTTTTGAAAGTAGAGAAGGATACTGTCTGTTGCCACCCAGTCCAGACAAAGGAGTTGCCCTAATGTTTGTGTGTGTGAGATGTCTGGAAAGTGTTGTTGCAGTATGCAGTGGGTTCCTCAGGGTGCAGCGGCCACCACGCTGGGACTGGTACGTCTCAGCAGCAGGACAAAAGCAGGTCTGGCCAACAGTACTGATACCAGGTTTGGTCTAGGTTTGGAAAAGACAGGTATTTGCCAGGGAAAGCCAGAGCTTTCCTTGGAATGGAGAATGTAAACCCCCTCCCCCCAAAGTATTATAGTTTTCAAATTCAGAGGCTTTCAGGCAAAGATATAGGGATAGGATTAACAGTTCTTAACTAGGAATATTAAAAATAAAAATGTAATAGTACGAGAAAACCCAAACAAACAAACAAAAAAAAAAGCACTGACAGGGTCAGAATACAACCTGACACCCTGTTGGTCAGGGTGTTGGCACCAGTCCAAGTAAGTCCTCCTGGAGTGACAGATGTGGTTCTGTTGGAGCAGAGATGATCCTGTAGCAGAATGCAGTTTTCCTCTGAAGGTCCAGTGGTGGTGAGATGGGTCCAGTCTTCCTCTGGGAATCCAGTGCAAAAACAGGCTGTCTCAGGTTTTATTCAGGTAGGAATGCTGTGCTCCTGCCCTTGGGGATCTCATCTCTCAGTGGGATGATGTAATTTTATCAGTCACGCCGTGAGACCCCATGGCCCTTTAACAGAAGATATCCCCTGGAGGGAGGATGGGCTGTGGAAGACAAAGAACACTGCCCCAGTTGGTTTTAACAGCTGGCACATTAACAGAAGACACTTGCCCCCTCCCCCCCAGAATCATGAGGAATGGGTCACAGAAGAGATAAAGGAAACACCTTCCCAATCCTTTCAGCAGATGGTAACAGAATAGATACTTTGGTTACATCTTGCATTGCAACCCAAGACACAATCTAAAGGCTTACACAGAGCAGAAGCTGTCTTGAGACTAGTACTGAGCAAAGGAAGCTGAAGACTCTCCACATGTTCCAGATACAGGACAAAGACACAAACTATGAATCATCCCTTTTTATGAACTTTAGGAAGAGCTTTGGATGATTTTTGAGTATATTCTCCATATACTCCATATACTTTTGGTGGGAAGGGTTTTTCAACATATGTAACTGTCTTTGCTCGGGGAACAAAGACTTTTTTTTGTTTGTAACCGCAAAGTTCTGCCAAAAAACTTCTGTCACTGCAGGATTTAAGAAATTGGAATTTGCCTAACCATGGTATTGCAGAGTTTAATTTCATAGCATTCACTTTTTTTTTTTTTCCTGATGCTAATATATCCAACATGCTCTGTTATTGGAATAAAAACCAGACTCTGTGTATGACCTCTATAATTCCAGCTCCTAACTTGTTTCTCATGAATCAAGTTCTCTTAAGTATGATTCTGTGATTACATTTGATTGTCTACAAGAGTAGCAAGGCCTTGTGAGTCTTAACTTGAAACGCTGCACAAGACCATAGGTCAACAGCTGGAGAAGAATCTAGAAAGTGAGACCTGTGAGCAGCAGCTGAGGGAGCTGGGGATGTTTATCCCAGAGAAAAGGAGGCTCAGGGGTGACCTTATGGCTCTCTATAACTGCCTGAAAGGGGTTTGTGGCCAGGTGAAGGTCAGGCTCTTTTCCTGGGCAACAACTGCCAGAATGGGAGGGCACAACCTCAATCTGTGCCAAGAGATGTTTAAACTGGAAGAACTTCTTCCTTGGAAGGGTGCTTAAGCATTTGAATAAGTTGCCCAGGGAAGTAATGGAGTCACTATCCCTGAAAATGTTCAAGAAATGACTGAACATGGCACTTAGTGCTGTGTCCCAGCTGACAGGAGGTTGCTCTCAATGGTTTTGGAGATCTTTTCCATCATTTATTATTCTGTGGTTATGCAAGTTTGGAAGAATAAGTGAAATTGTTGAGATTAATGCAAAGGGGGGAAGTCAGGTGCATGTAGAAAGGTGAGGCATGAGAGTAGATATCATTTGGACCAAATCAGTGGAGTATTATTGGAAGGAGTATTATCTTGATGCCTTTTTAGCTGTCAAGATGTCTCTTATAATTATGTGGGAATTCTCTGGCACTGAATATTTAATATGGTTTCATTCAGCTTTATACATGAATGTATGAATAACAGAAATTAAAATAATACACAAAAGAGTAATCAAAAAGATTCAGTAATGAGACTAGCTGAATTTGATATTCTCTTAATGAATATTAAACTAAGAGAAAACCTGCAAAAAAGAGATGTATATTTGTGGGTAGTTAGGGATTTATCAGGGAAGAGGAAAGCCCATTATCTTTTACTTCTTTTCATAGGTCTGTTTGAAGGCCAGCAGTTGGCTGGGTTGTTTTCTGCTGGGAACATGTTTCTGTCTTTGCCAAAATGAAATACAAAACTGTGGGAGGCAAAAGGTGTCCAACAGTTCTTTGTGAAGAACTGCTGAAAGCTAACATGTGCTCAGGAGGCATCTTTCATGCAACTTTGAAAAGGACTGTTAATTTGCAATAAACAATAATAGAACAATGTGGTGTTCTGTTACCAGAAAAACCCTTGCAAATTTACTTGAAGAGAGAAATAGAAAAACTACTAAGCATTTTCAAGAACAAAGCTGAAGCTATGAATGGTTCTGTGTTACCTGTTAGGATTAGAGGTATATCTCCTCTGTTTCAACCTTTCCAGTATCACATGCATTTCCCTGTCTAAAAAATATGAGGGAAGATGAAATAATATGCTATCAAGAGTGCTTTTAGCCTTGTAAGTATTTTTCTTTCTATATATTGCAGAGAATGTTTTCTGTAAGGATGTTTGCTTTGCAATACTGTGTTGTAATTTGTGTTTAACTCCTGTGAGTTTCAAGAAAGAGATTGATGGGTAGCCTGCATCTGCAGTGCCTCCATGAGCAGAGATACCTTTCTCTTTCTGATCCCATTTTAGAAATCTTCATAGCAGTAGGATTGCCATTTCCTCAGATTGCCTTAAAAGCTTAACAGGTGCTAATTGTTATCTTGTTTCTGTGAAATCTTTTTCAGGAGATACAAACTGGTGGGTTAAATGAGGAACTTTTTCACCACTTATTTTTCATAGTTATCTACCTGTGTCTGTGGGGAACATTTTCCTGTTACTCTATAGCTGCCTCAAAAATGTATGGAGAATAGGACTGCTATCATGTAGGTAATACATAGCAGGTTTTGTGTTCCTGCAGCCTTGATCAGGGTATTATCTTTGCTTAAAAGGTCTAAGGATTTTGACAGTCATAACTGTAATTGTAACTGATGGTTAAAAATTCTTGTACAAAACCAAAAATCAGTTCAGGTTCTAACTGCCATTCTTTTTCAGGGAATGTATGAGAATGATGTTTTATTACAGGTAGAATTTCAAACTATATTACAACAACAGCAATTTTTTTCATTTTTTATCAAAGAAGCATCACTAGGATGATCTGTATATGAATAACAAACTGCAAAGGATTTGTTCATATGTTTTATTTCTTTATACTTTATTATTGCTGCAGCTCATGCAATCTTTGAGTATTGTGGATTTTCTTTTTTATGCATCCTATTCCACCTTTTCTTTCTCTCTTAGACCTCAGTGCTTCTTTCAATGAGCCTATGCCATTGCCTGCAATTTGGGAGGGTCTTAGAAAGCTTCTGATATTTTGTACAATTCTAGTCTTTTCAATGCTGCTGAAACATCTGTTTGGAATTCTGTTCTGTTTAATCTTCTTTTTTCATGGGAGTTTTGAAGATACTGTCCCTTTTCTGGAGGGTCACTGTATCTTTGGGGACCAGGCAATGGGAATATTGCTCTGAGAAACAATCACTTTGCTGCAGGCTGTCCTGATTTTACAGGAAGTTCTGAGGCATTGCCTTAGATGGTAAAGAAGCAAAATGTTGTTTTCTTTTTTTTTAAAATCTTACACACACACACGCTGCAAGTAGTGTTTGAAATGCCTCACATTAATTAATCATCCTTTGGATTTTTACTGAGACATGGGTTTTCCTTTGCTTGGAGCAGTAGCCTGTGAATCTCACTGAACTGGCACCATGCAATTGCCTTTGCAGGGCTGCCAGCCCTCCAGTATGTGCCAAGCTTGTGCCACACCTTTGAAAAGCACAAGAACATATTTCCAAGTTCTGTTTCCAACTGCATTTCTTTCAGTTAATAGGCAAGCTTTTATCCAGAGCCTCACACCAGTGAGAGTCATACTTCTTCCAGGCTAATATCCAAGCATCAAAACTTACATCAGCCACAGCTGCTCAGCATTAACCCCAGTGGGGTACATCTCTCTCCTTGCAACAAATCTTTTGCTCCCCTGCCACACCAAGGATTCCTTGCCTCCCCAGTCTTAAAAACCTAAACTGACTTTGCTTCTCTGACTCTTGAATTATTTCACTCTTCCTCTTTCTTGTGAACACTTCTGTTTTCAGTGACTGTATTCCTTATAACTGTTTCCTAATTGCTGCCTTGGTTAACTCCTTTCTCCATAAGCAAATTTAGGAATCCTAACAATGTCCTGGGTAAGGGCTGTAATGTTTACACAGTTACAAATTCTTTGACTTCAGTCTGGGTAGCTTGACCTAAAGACTTAAGTGTGTGTTCTTTGAGCTGAAGTTTCAAAACTAAGGGCTTATTTCCTGCACTATATAAAATTGAGAATTTTCGTCTAGTATGCCTAAATGTCATTATTTCCTTCTGGATATGTCCTTTTAATTTATTGTATAGTTTGTACTGATGTTCCGAAAAGATCTGCATAACATTCAGAGTACTTCAAGAGACAAC
Organism: Cisticola juncidis; assembly: GCA_013400215.1. Lineage (NCBI taxonomy): Eukaryota > Metazoa > Chordata > Aves > Passeriformes > Cisticolidae > Cisticola > Cisticola juncidis. The sequence continues at coordinate 177,132 of VXBR01000461.1, read as the reverse complement.
TGCATCATTATGAAGAGAGAAATTTTAGTAACAAGGTCTCATTGTCTAAGAGATGAAGCGTAGCAAACTAAGTCAATTAGAAATCCAACCCAGACAAATCTGGATGGAGTTCAGGATCCAATTATTTTTTATACTAGTGGAAAAAGACAACTACTAAAAATGCTTACAAAGGTGTTGTAGTGAACTTTTCAGTCAGAATCTTAAAATCAGTATGAAGTAGAACTTTAAAAGTATATAAAGTTTTAGCCATTTTTCCCCAAAGCTCAACTTTTTCATGTTCTGAGTCAGCCAGCCATTATTTTTAATTAAAACAAGAATTGTTTTACCTAGTCTAGGTGTTGCCTTCTATACTGGACTGCCTAGGTTCCTTACTTTAATGAAACATAAGCCTTCCTTCTCTCCTATTGCATGGCTCATTAGTAAGATTCGATTTCAAATGTCTCTCACACTGGATAAATCCTTCAGCAATTAAGATATTGACAAATACACTCACTAAAAGCATTTAAGAGTTTGTCCCTAAAGTTAGTAGATAATTTTCATAGAGCAATTTTTTAACTCTTAAATAAAATTAAGTATGATTAAGTATCTCCTTATTTAGACCCCCTACAGTATGAATCATGTAGAAGTTATCATGTTTGATCTAAAAACCCTATCTCAAATGCATGCTTACACTGGCTTACCTGAGCAAGAGAAGTTCCAGTTGTTAAGTTCTTTTGAGGAAAAAGGCAGTAGATTCACAAAAGTAGTACCTTCTCCCCTTTAACTCCAGTTAGCCTGGGAGAATGAAGAACTCCTTTGTGCTGATATTTGCTGGCATTAAGGTGAGACACAGGAAACTCAGTAAATGAAAAGCTATGATTTGGCCATTGACAAAGGCTACTTTTGTAAGGCTGTGTTTTGGCATTGTGGGATTTTTTTTGTTTTGTTTTATTTTGTTTTGTTTTGTTTCCCTTCAATAGCTCCTGAAATTCACCATAGGAATTATAGAAACAGGAATTATGCAAGAATGTGTCTAGTGCCAAATCCATACATATTGAAAAGTGCCTGATAGTCAAGTAAATATGCTCTAAAGGTCAGTTGGCTAGAATACGCTGTCTAAAATTTTTATTGCCAAGTAACTGGAACATTATTTTTTAAAGAGAAAAAGATACAGTGCTCTTGCATTGTGACACCCAAAAAGGTTATAGTATAAATTACATATAAATATCCAGACACATTTCAACACTGATGATTTTTCCTCTTTTTTTTTTTAAAGAACAAGTAACAACAATAAAAAAACCTTGTATTTTGTACTGGTAATGAAAGATATTTCTAAAAGAACTTTTAATTCTATTCATTAAATTGTGGTTTATCCATAGAAAAAAATCCTTTCCTCCCTGGTGTATTTCTTGAAGAGCCATTTTCTTGAATATGAAAAATGGAACATTATTTAAACTTTTACATTGGACATAGAATAACTTTATTGGTGTCTATACATCTTTAAGTATGTTTAGACTGGGGAACAGGAAGCTGAAAAGAAGAGCTGTGGAAATGGACGTGGGGGTTGAAAATGAGCCAGCAGTGCCCTGGCAGCCAGGAGGGTCACCCATGTGCTGGGGGCAGCAGGGACAGCACGGCCAGCCAGGCAACAGGGATGGCCTCACCTCGAGTGCTGGGGGCAGTTCTGGGTATCACAGTATAAGATATTAAACCATTAGAGAGCATCCAAAGAAGGGCAGGCACTTTTCTCTGGTGAGCAGTGACAAGACTCAAGGGAATGAGGGAGGAATGTCAAGGGAGGTTTAGGTTGGATATCAGGAAAATGTTCTTCCCCCAAAGGGTGGCTGGGCACTGGAACAGCTCCCCAGGGAAGTGGTCACAGCACCAGGCCTGACAGAGTTCAAGAAGTTTGAGCAGTGCTCTCAGGCACATGGCGTGACTCCTGGGTTGTCCTGTGCAGTCCAAGAAGTTGGACTTGGTTTCTGTGTCCCTTCCAAATCCCAACAAGTCCCTACCAGCTTCTGTGATTCTCAGCACTTAACAAATCACAAACCAAGTTTTTGAGTTTGTTGCCTTTTTATTTTAGTACATGTCCTCTGGTTCTGAGGTGGGATTTTTTAGAAAATATATTTTCTGTTATCCAGAGGGAGCTCATATCATGGTTTTCCTAAATCACTTTTTATATACAGGGTTCTCAGCACCTCTAAACTCTATGGTCGCCCTCTTCTATTTCCAATTTATGCTGTATCTTCTTGATTACTGAGTGGTCAGAACTGAAGAGATGAGAAAATAAAGTGGCACTCTAACTCTCAGTTCTTACTCTGTTCTTTCCCAAAAGCAATTTAATGTTCTTTCTGACATTTGGCAGCCTGCACATCTTCTGCCAATTGTTTCATTATGTTGTCACATTGCTAGCTTTGTAGGATACACAGATGTGACCACAAACTGGTTTTGAATCATGACTGGCTGAGCCTATGGAGTGCAGTTGGCACAACACACTGCTCTCCATTTGAATAAGATGATTTTCTTACTTTTGTTGCTGGGTGAATATGCAAATAGGATGCTTTGCAAGCCCTTACTTGTGGCTTGCAATATACTTTATGGGCAATGTGATCTCCAGTGAAACACCAACCACTTTGAACTCCAATATGAAATTCATCATTATTATCAACTTATATACTTTTCTCAAATTGTCATAAAACTTAATTGCTTCAACAGTATTTGTCAGAGTTTCTCTGTAAATATAGCTTTCTTAGGAACATAGGACAGTGAATTAAATTTCTTTTTTAAAATATCTGTATATTTCAATTCTTTTTCCTGTTGGTTCAGAGGATGGACAATCACTGCCTAAGACTACCCACTTGTCACTTCTTGCCTTGTCAGACAAATCTATGTGAATTTGTTTAAAAATCAGGCTTATACAGTTTTTCTGTGTGATATCTACAGCTTTATTTTTTACAGAAGATTTCTGGGTTTGTGTGTGTGGGGGGTATTTTTTTTAATATCTTGACCCTTCCTCCTGACCCTGGGTATTGTAGCTGAGGTGCTTAAAGCAAAGCCTAAGGGTAATTGAGTAGCATTCTGCATAGTGTAACTCAAATTTATTTTTAAGGAGTCTATAGCAACAGTCTTCTGTTTTCCCTTTCTGCTGTAAAAAACAGGCCAGAGAGATGGTTGAAATTTTCAGAGATTACAGAAATTGGTGTTTTTTAGTTACAAGATAATTAACATTCATGGACTTGTATGAAAATTTCTCCTAATATTGACTAGAAATAGAATATCTTACGTTATTTCTGTGTCGGTGTGTATGTAGTAAAATATTTCCTCTGTTAGGAGGACAGATAAGGATCAAGTCAAGACCATATGGCTTCTGCTCATCTTATGTGCATAATCTTCACAATAACTTACTTTCTCTTGCTTTGTGTAGTTTCCCAGTGCAGTCGTTTTATGTAGTTTTCCAGGGTTGACCCTGGTTGGATGCCAGGTGCCCATCAAAGCCTCTCTGTCACACCCCTCCTCAACTGTACAAGGGAGAGGAATTACTAATAGAGTTTCATGCATTGAGATAAGATCAGGGAGAGATAACTCAGCAATTACCCTTGCAGACAAAAGAGGCTGGACTCGAGGAAATTAATTTAATTTATTACCAAAATAGTGTAATGAAAAACAAAAAAAATTAAAATACCTTCCCCCCACTCCTCACTTCTAGCTGTGTCTGACTTTACCTCCAGAACACTCTACCTCCTCCCTCGCAGCAATGCACCAGGAACGGGAATCATGCTCAGGAGCTCTGCAGCTCCTCCATCCTCACACTCTCCCTGCTGCTCCCATGTGCCCTCCTCCTATGGGGCTGCAGTTCCTCATTACCAGTTCCAGCAGGTGTTCCTCCAGCTGGGTACTGTCCATCACTAAGCAGCTGCTCCAGGGTGGGCTCCCTGCAGACTCACTGGTCTTAACAGGAGGTCTGTTCCAGCAAAGGCTCCTCTCTCCACAGGATCACAGGTGCTGCTGGGAGCCTGTTCCAGAAAGGGCTTTCCATGGAGTCACTGCCTCCTTTGGGCATCCACCTGCTCTTGTGTGGACTCCTCCAGGGGCTGCAGGGTGGATCTCAGCTCCACCATGGATCTCCATGGGTTGTGTGGGAATCTTCGCTCTGGCACCTGGAGCACTTCCTCCTCCTTCTCCACTGACCTTTATGTCTGCAGGGCTCTTTCTCCATCATGTTTGGTCCTCTCTCCCAGCTGCTCTTGTGCAGGTTTTTTCCCCCTTCTTAGTTATGTTATCCCACCATTTTTCATGTACTGATCCTTGGCCAGCAGCCATTATGTCATGGAGTTGATGGGCATCAAATTTCTGGGACACAGTGACAATTTCTGGCATCTTCTTATGGAAACCAGCCCTGTAGTCCACTACTACAACCTGTCCCTGCAAAGAAGTACATCCAGAAACTTTGGATCACCTAAAAGACTACTTTAAATCTTTGTCTTGTTTGCAACTTTACACAGGGTTTAATTTGTAATCTGTTGTTCTTCCCTGTTCCCGACTAAATATCTCTGTGTGAATGACCCCTGCAGGACACTGATGAACTGCTTTTAAATACTGGGCACTCGATTTGGCCCTGAAATATATTTTAGCCTGGAAGTCAATTGATTTTACTTTGTTAACACAAATTTATCATTTACCTTGTTCTCAAATCTTTAGATGAGTTGTGTGTTGAGAGGAATTGTCCCAGGATGGAAAATTTTTTAAAAGTTCAGAATACTCTTGGTATTGTGATAACTTATGAAAATTGAGATTTTTTCCTATTCTCCAGGTCCAAGTAACCACTGCAGGGAAACACTAAATTGGAACACTTTGTCTTCTAGGATGTTTGATCTTTGTTTCAGAGATCTGGTAGAAGATAATGAGCAATAATGTCATGGGAATTTTTCTTAGGCACTTCTATCACATGAAACTAAAAGATGTACAAAAGAAAATGGTTGCTATTCCAAATCTGTCATAATTTTTTTAAAGAAGAGAAATTAATTACATATATATACCAAGAAGAGAGAATTTGCAATGGAGAGACACCCCTTAAACACGTCAGCCAGATATATGGCCTTAAAGGCCAAAGGGCTGTTTTAAGTGGCAGTTGATTGTTACAAACAGCTTAGAATATTTTAGTTAATATGTATGAATTTATGCTCTTAAATTGAATTGAATGCCTTGTTAGTTACGTGAATTTGAAAGGGTTTTCACCACATCCCTCAACTTGTTTGATCTTCAGCTTCAAATTACAGCCTGAACTAGTAATTTTTGCACTCATCTGACTCTATAAAGGTCAGACTGGTCAGATACTTTCAGTGTCTATTGTCAAATAGCTTATTGTGCTATGAGAAACAGGGTTAAAGGTTTAGTATCAGACTTAAACAATGGTCTTCCTTACTGCTAAAGCTTCATATTTCATTTAGGAGCTGATTACACAGATGCCCTGAAGACTAATTTCTCCCACTCAACCTGTGCTCAAATGCAAAGGTCAAGTTTTCATTGTATGTGACAATAAAACAAAACAAGTCATTATTCTGTCTCTCAAGTGGGATGAACAGATTTCAGTTCCAACAGTGACAGAGAGAATATCAGAAGATATAATAGTTTTTCAGGATTAGCTAGTACACTCTCTCTAAAAATGAACAGCACTGAGTCCACGAACTTAACAGCCTTTGATGAATTTAATAATGTCTAAAAAAGAAGTTTATCACAAGGATGGTTGAGAAACTGATAGCACAAGGAAGACAACTATTAAGACTGCTGCCTTGCCTGCCAGAGCAACTTACACTAAGAGGGAAAATAATAAAAGTGCTGAAAACCATCTACCAAAAAGATCAGACTCAGCAACCTTAACAGTAATGATGGAGTTTGTAAAATACTTATTCCAAGCTTAAAAAGAGAAATACAAGATATTTCTGCAAGTGACCTTCAGCTGGAAATAAAAGTCCTTCTGTCTGTGATTCAAATTGCTGGTTCTTTAGTAAATCAAAAATTCTGACAGATACAGTATGGTAAAAGGTTTTTCTGCTATTTATTGCTATAGAAGAAGATATGTCCTGGTTTTGGCCATCCCACTCTGATATAAGGGGTGGATGAATGGGAACCTCTTTCAGTTCTACAAAGAGTACAAGTAGAAAATTGTTTGATAGGGCATTTTCTCTTCAGTATAAGATATACAGCAATTTACTATGAAAAGAATATTGTTATGCCAGTATAGAAGTTGGGACTGTAGCCATATAGAGACTACTGGGAGGGCTTCCACATGATAAATGAATAAAGAGACCAGCAATCGTCAGGCAAATAGATAGTGGAGGAGTAGAATTAATGATATAATGAGAGAGAATAATAAGAATAAGAATAAGAATAAGAATAAGAATAAGAATAAGAATAAGAATAAGAAACAATTATTTGTTATAACTTCAAATAGAAAAACTGGGGATCATCAACTGCCCTTTGGGTGAGGTATTACATTTGGAACTAAAAGACATGGGTTTTAACAGGCTCTAGTTAAGATGTGGACTTCTTTCTAGCAAGTTCTGGTAAGTGCAGAAGGCTTATGTGGATTTAAAATGTATCAATAAAATAATGGAAAAGAATTAATTGGGAGTTATTATAATCCATGATGTTTTGTTTCAGTCCATTGCTTATCTACCATTTGCTGAAGTGCTCAAATGCATTCTGGAGAGATGTTTTTCACCTGTCCACTATTTTATTGATATTTTCTACTTGCCCATATGAGACAGCATCCCAAATTCTTTGAACCTTAAGTTTAACATGTGTGGCCATTCTTACCCCATAGCTGTCCACTGCTAGGGAAACTAATGAAGTTTCAGTCTGATGCTATTTCAGAGCCTTTACCTTCTGTAGAATATAACAGACCCAATTTCAGTTGTTTCAGCTGGAAGGAACCTACAGCTCTAGTGTGACTAGTAATGTCCCCTAAGGTTTAGTGTTGTGCCCAGCCCTGTTCAATGTCTTTATTGATGATCTGGATGGTGAAAGGATTGAGTAAATTAGTAACTTCTTGGACAGCACCAGGTACAGCAGAGTATCGATCAGCTGAAGAGTAGGAAGGCTCTGTACACAGGGGTTGGAGAAGGGGGATCAATAGGGCAAGATGTACAGTGTGAGGTTCAACAAGACCAAGGGACAAGTCCAATATTTTAGCCACAGCAACACCAGGCAGCACTACAGGCAGGAGGAAGAGGGGCAGAAAACTGCCCAGCAGGATGGCCTGTAGATCCTTGCTGACAGTGGGTGAACATGAGCCAGTGTGTGTCCAAGTGGCCAAGAAGGCCAGTGGTGTCCTGGCTTGGATCAGCAAGGGTGTGGCAAACAGGACTAAGGAAGAAATTTTAGTGCTGCAGCTGATACTGGTCAAGCCACACTTTGAGCCCTGTTCTGGGCCCCTCAGTTCAGGAAGGACAGTGAGATACTGGAGTGAGTCTGAAGAAGGGCAACAGAGCTGTGGAAGGATCTGCAGAGAGTCCTGTGAGGAGCAGCTGAGGGAGATGGGGGTGTTCATCCTGGAGAAAAGGAGGCTCAGGGGACACTTTATGACTCTCCACAACTGCCTGAAAGGAGGCTATGTGGAAGTTGGTCTCTTCTCCCAGGCCACAAATGACAAGAGAGAGGACATAGCCTTAAGCTGTGCCAGGGGATGTTCAGGTTGGACATGAGGAAGAATGTCTTCATGGAAAGGGTGATTAAGCATTGGGCTTAATTAAGCAGGGGCTGCCCAGGAAGATGGTGGAGTCACTGCCCCTGGAAGTGTTTAAAGAAAGACTGTGTGAGGCATGTGCCACTCAGTGGCATGGTCTAGTTGACAGTGTGGTGGTGTTCAGTGGGACTGGATAATTGCAGATGCCTTTTTCAATATAAATGATTCTGTCATTCTGTGAACAATCATCCAGTCCCACTGTCTGATCACTTCAGGGTTGACCAAAAGTTGCAGCATATCCTTAAGGGTATCTAAATGCCTCTTAAACACTGACAGGCTGGGGGCATCAACTAACTCTCCAGGAAGCCTATTCCAGGATTTGATCAATCTCTTGCTAATGAAATTCTTGCTAATGTACAGGCTAAACCTGTCCTGGCTCAACTTTGAAGCATTCTCACACATCACAGAACCACAGAATCAGCAAGGTACAAAGGGAAGACTGGAGATCAACCAGTACACCCCAGGATCACACCAGCACACCACCCAGGAGTGTATACAGATACTTTTGAATATCTCCAAGGAGGGAGCCCTCACACTCTTTCCCAGGGCACTGGGGAGAAGAGACCATCACCTGTGTCTCAGGTTCCTCTTCTCAGGAAGAGTAGACAGCAATGAGGTCATGCCTCAGTCTCCTTGAATCTAAACTAGGCAAGCCCAAGGATTCAGCTTCTTCTTTTAAGACATTCTTTCCAACCCTTTCACCAGACTTCTTGCTCTCCTCTGGATGTATTTGAGTGCTTTAATGTTCTTAAATTTTGGGGCACAGGACCACACACAGCACTCAAGGTGATAATATTTACAAATTTACTGAAATTTATGAGGACAGAAAGACATTGCCACTCTTTGGGATAAGGGTAAGAGGACACAGGATGTTCAAGTGTTCTCTGCAATCTTTTCAACTCTACAGGAGTTGAAAACCTCCAGAAAAGGCTGTGCATGATCTATGTCTAGACAGGGAATATACTGTGATAACTTTAAAGAAGGATGGATGAATTGAGCAGAACTGAGTTATGCTTTAAACCATAACTCAGCTTGCAGGTTATTTCTTTTTATGAGCAGAACAAGAGAGAAGAAATGTTGAAGGGAAGAGCCAGCATTGTTTTGCCTATCACAGGCTTATAAAATTTGGTTGTGGTTTAAAGATGACACTGGTAGTTCTTAAAAACTATTTCATGGTCTTAAGACAATTATTTTCAGTTAGTGTTTTGCAACCAGTGTTGTGACTTGCTCTGCTTACAACTTGATTGCCTAATAATTTCTCACCAGAGAGAAAACTCTTCCTCTTAAATCTCTTACATCTTTGCTCTTAACATTTGTTTTAGAAAAAGAATACCAGGACTGAGAGAACTGTTTTGTTTAGGGCTTTTTTTCTCTACTCACTCAACTCTTATTCAGATCTAGCTGAGCTATCCGAAGTATTTAATTGCCAGGGTTTTTTTAGAGAAGAAAGAAAAAGGCAATGTGCTAAAATAACTGCACGTATGAACTCAGTGAGCTGGGTTCACATTGGTGCTGCCAGAGTGACAGCTGCTGCTTTACTGAGCATATCTGAGACTGCCAGAGGGGGTGAAAAGAAGGACTGGGGCAATAGTCTGGCCCCTTACACATTTGTCGCTACCACTGAACTTGTGAGGCTCCCAAAAAAGGTAAAGTGCAGACTGTTTTTCCCCTCCTCTTCTCTCTTGACTTGTAACTTTACTTTCTTCCTGACAGCCTTGCACTTCTCCCTTCTCTCTCCCAGTGATTTGTTGGGGGTCTCAGAAAGTATTTATTTTTTTCTCTGCTGCTAATATCACTCTGCATGCCTCTTCTGACTCACACCATCTCTGGGAATTGCACTAGGCAGAAAACATGCTGGTTTAATCTTCCCCAATCTTTTGTACCTGGTTCTATTTATAGGAGATCAGCACACAACAAGTAGTTCAAATATTCCTACTTCACCCAGATGGAAGTAATGAAAGTAAAGCCTGATATTCCCAGCTTAAGATAAGGAGAGAGATAATGGCAGGGCTCATTCTTCAGTATTCATTCTCACTCCTTGGGTGCCAGTGCCTGGCCCCAGTGATCCACCCATGCCAATGGGCTACCAAGTTCCTAGCCTTGTCAGTAATATCTTTAAATGATAACTGTGCTTCTTCAGTGCTTACTCTGATGTATAGCCCAGCAACTATCAGACCTTCCTAACCATCAGGGAAGTTTTAGAGTGGCTGGTATAATGCACAGTGGGTTTTTTTGACTATAAACTTAGGAAACTGCATACAAATCACTTTCCTCCTATGAAGAAAAGCATCCTCTGAAAATCCTGTACAAAATACTACAGCTTCTGAAATCTAGTCTCAGAAGTTGGAAAGGCCAAATTTTACAGTTTTCTAGCTAGTTTCTAACACTGTAGCAATTCCTACTCAAAGGACTTCAAACTCCCTTACTTCTGGGACTCGAATGCATCCATTTGTGTGTAACTGTGCAGCTGTCATTTTTAAACTTTCTAGTGCCTGGATTGGTTGTCAATGCAAACAAGTTCTAGAACAATCATATTTTTCTGGGAGTAATAAAATAGAAGCTTTGTAGGGCTTCCCCACCTGGATATTCACAAGGTTTGTCAACAGGATGGCAAACAGATTGGTTCTGCTTTGTTCTGAACTTCAGTTAGCTGCTTTCTTAGCTTATCTGGCATATGTCTGAGCATAAGGTTTATCATTCTTTTAAAGAACCTGCTCTCTTAGTCTCTTGGAGACAGTTTCTTCATTCCTGACCAGATGTTACTGGTTACTATGGAGAAAATTAATTCTCTGGATTATGGAGTTTCTCTCCCATCTCTATTTCTTACTTTTGTGGGAGCAAGAATATGTCTAAGTGAAATATTAGGCTTCTGTGAGCCTGTCCCTTGAATCAAGTTTCCTGTGGATCTGTACAAGTCTGCATGTCTGTAGCTAATGAGAGTTCCAATGTTGTCCCTATACCTTCTTTTCTTTCTGGAATAATTTTATTACTTTTCTCCCTTCATGTACCAGCCTTTGTGAGTGAACTGATTTCCCTTGCCTCAAGCCTTTCATTTGTCTAAATGTGACTGCTTTCCAGCAGACAAATGAGATTTAACAGTCTTTCATCATTGCTGCTCTGGGATATGGGTAATACAACTTTGAAAGCATAAAGCTGATCCTACACATGCAGGATGCTCAGTCCTACAGAAGCAGTTTATACAGCCTCATGGCCTCATAGGTAGTTTTTAAGCTGTAACTTGCTGCAGGACTCAGGGATGGAGATGGGTATTTTGTGGCTTAAATTCTGGAGTAAGAATTAGAAGATGGAATTCAATTCCAGAGTCAGTGATCATGGGAAAAGTTGCTTAATATTGTGTCTCCCTCAGCATATGTTAAACTGAGAGGATTTCTACGTTCCTATATTTTTTAGTAGGTGTGGTATAGAGTGTGTGTGTTTGTATGTGAAATTTGCTCTATATCTAGGCTTTATTAAAAGAAAAAGGATGTTTATAATAAAACTTATTTACTTTCTTTTTTATCTGTTATTTTTTTTCTAGTTCTTGGAGATGGTGGGCATGTCTTCCATTAAGTATTCCATGTGTGGCTCACTTTCAAATCTGGGACACTGAGCTGAATTAGTCAGTCTGACTTGGTGCAACTGTTCTATTAACAAAATTACTGTTACCGAAATAAGAATATTTACTAAATACCAAGTTGACTTAGAAGTTCTTTGGGGTCTTAAAGTATCTCCATTCTGAGCAAAATGCAATATTTTATGCACGCTTAAGCTGTGCTAATAATACAGATAAACTGTATAACTCTGTTCTCCCTTTATGCAGAACTCAAAATTGCTTATATTTTTTTCATGTTGAGTTTGCCAATTAAATGTGTATCTAGTGGGAACTTTAGCACTTGAGTTTTTTCATGTGCATGTGAACCAGTAGGACATATGAACACCTGGGTTCCTAAATGAATTTATGTATATTTTCATTTATTTATTTATTTATTTCCCAAAAGAATCTGCTATGTGTGCAGTGTTTTCTTCAGCTTGTTTTTTGTAGACACATAAAGTAACCTGAAATAAATGCTGTTCTTGTTTACTGTAAGCAGGAGTTCCACATTTTTTTGCACAGTGTCTTACTAAATCTTTATAGAGTTACATGCTGGATGAAGTCCTTCTGCTTCTGACGTAGGATGTGTATTCATGGATCATATGTTCCATTCCTTGCATATTTTCCATGTTTCTTTGTGTGCAGTTCAAATGATTTCCTTCACAAATCTACCATAAAGAGTACAAAATTATTTTACGATCTGGTGTTTGTTGGCATTGCTGCTGTATCAAATAAAATCATCTGGAGACATGAACAACTTGTTTATTAAACTACTGTATGCTTGCTTATACCTGAACTCATTGAAAATGCAGTGTTTGTTCCCAAACAGTATCAGACCAAACTTATTCTTCATGTAATATTCACTAGCAGATTATACCTGCTGATTATTCAGGTGAATAAACAGTCACAATTTCTCTCGTAGCCTGCCTGTAGATCTCTACTTCCATTGTTCATATCTGCAGTTATTAATATGCCCTAGCATGTAGAATTTTGCTGCTGTTTCTAGAGCAGGATGTGATAGCAATATGCCTGTCTGTCCATATCTTTTATGTGTACATTGCAAGGGGTGATTTTGTAGCTTATACAGTTGGCCCACAGAGAGAAACTGGTAACAATTACTCCCATATGAACTTCATGGATTGCAGATAACCCTAGGAAAGCCAAGCACAAATGCATTTTGTGAGAGCAAGTAAATCTGCAGTTGTTTAAGCTTGCAAATACCTTGTCATCAACAACACACTTTTGGAACTTCAGGAAAAACATGTGTGTAAAACCTAAAGGGTTATCAGCAAAATCCACAACGGGGTCAAAATTGAGTTGAGAAAACTTATATATATGGGAATGTAATTGTTATGGTTTAGCAGCAGCTGGCAACTAAGCTTGGTCACTCACCCCTCTCTGGGATGGGGCAGAAAATCAGAAGAGCAAAAGTGAGAAAACTTGTGGATTGACATAAAGGCAGTGTAACAGGGAAAGCTACTTCCCAAGGGCAGACAGGCATTCAGCCATCTCCAGAGGAGTGGGCCCCATCACCTGAAGGAGTGATTTGGGAAAACAAACACCATCACTCCAATCATCCTTCCCCTTCCTCCTCCTTTCCCCAGCTTCACATGCTGAGCACAATGCCATATGGAATGGGATATCCCGTGGGTCAGTGGAGGTCAGCCCTCCCAGCTGTCCCTCCTGTGGGCCCCCAGCCTCCTGGCTGGGGAAGTGGGTGAGTAGCAGAAACACTGTGGATGCTGTGTGGGCCCTGCTCAGCAATAGCTGATGCATGTCTGTCTTATCATCCCTTTCTCCAGAAAAAATCCCACATGTAAACACATGCCAGTTATTATGGAAAAAGTTAAACCCAGTCAAACCCAGCCTGTTAACTTAATTGTGCATGCTTTTTTTGGACAACCAAATTGCCACTGACAGAAGTAGCCTTTTTTCACATGTCCCAAGCTAGCTAAGGAGAGATGAGGAATGAAGGGCCTCCCATTAGCATTTTTCCATATAGACAGCTGAAGCTACCCAGCTGCCTCACTCATATCTAGGCTGTCCTTCCCTCCTCTAGCCAGATCAGTCTACTGTGCCCAGACATTTTAATGTGAAAATGGGATTCCCCTTCAGTTTGCCAGAAAGATTAACCTCCAGGCAGATAAGTGCTGAAGTTCCTGCTCGATGTTTTCCTTTTAAGCTGTGAGCTATAGCATTTAAAGAAGTTTTCAGCTAACAAAATAATTTCAAACATTGGCAAAGAAAAATAATTTGTGGATGAACCATTTAAAAAAAAAACCCTGTAACTGGCAGAGGAATGCATTACTTTTAAGGATGCTGACTTTATTAGTTGATGTGAAGTTGATATCAGTGTGGCAGACTCAGAAACACAATAAATCAAGGAGTTCTGAAAGGCAGCCAAGAACAGAAAGAATGAATTACATGCAGAAAACTCCTATTATGGAGATGAATAATTTAACAAGAAAAAAAGGATGTTATCTTAAGTACTGAAGGATTAACTGTATTACTTTACCTCAGACAATCCAGTTACTCAGTGAAGATTTTTCTCAAGTGCAGATATTATTTCAGTTAAGTTATTTGATTTTAAATTGAACTACAGTAAACTGGCAGTGTGATACAGTCCAGTTATACAGCAAATAAGGGAATGGTACCAATTTCTTGTGCTACTCAGTGGATTTTGTTTTCAGAACACTGAATGTCGCTGTCAGGTTATGTGTAAAATCCTGCACTGGTGAAAATGGTGGAAGTGGATGGTATTCTTTGTGACCTTGGGAAGCAAAAGGAGAGACTGTCACTCTTTGAAGATATATCTGGGAGTTCTGGTAGGTTTCTTTGTTGAAAGACTTACAGCTAACACATTTGTGTTTTATTTGGGAAAGTTACTAATGGAAACAGGAGGTGCAAAAACGATGTATTTGACATGGATATAGGGGAGGCATTCCCCTCCTGACCAAAGTCTTTTACGAAGTCAACGTATGGTGGGATAGAAGGGACAATTCTGAAGCCTGTTTTGGGGGAAAGGCAGACCATTACTTGAATTAATCTGAGAAAAAGCACTTTAGCATGTGTGTATATATATTTGCTCATCTCTATCATTAGCAAACGTTTTCTTTGGAGGAGGTTATTCCTTAGTCATCATTGAAAGAAACCACTTGGTATTTGCTTTATTTATCTTGTGTTTGGAAAACAGCGATCTGAAATTTTAAATTGTAGTGTTTTCTTTTTCAGATCAGAGACATGACTTGCAAAGATAACTAACTCAGTTCCAAATCTGTGAAATAGTTTTGTTTGTCAAATAGAATATGAGCTGGTGGCAAGGTTGCCTATGAATATAGATAACTGAAAATTTTGTGTGCATCCCAGAGATGTGACTAGAATATTTTCGAATTGATAGGTTAAATTGTATAAGATTATCCCTTAAAAATATTTTAATTTGTTATTATTGGTATGCTATTAATTCAACTTTGCTTTTTGGTTTACAAATGCTGTTGTTTGGAGGTGGCTGCTCTTTAGTCCTGGTGGAATTGTAGAATCTTGGAACAAAGTTATTCCTTTTATGTGTTGCTTAAGAATCTGTGGAACACCAAGATTTTTTTCTAATTAGTAGAAACAATACAACTGAATAGCACTTTCAATGTCTGTAAAAATTTTTCACTTTCAGCATACTGGGTTTGTTGTTTTTTTTTTGCGTTGTAAGTTTTCATCAAGTCATATTTAAAATGATGCAATGCTGAAAAACTTCATGCTTACTATGGTAGACTGTAAACCTGGGGAGGATCTTGCCTAGGTATACAAAAAGACATGATTCATGAGATTAAAGGCTTTTGTCTCTCTAATTCAAGTTATGGTGCCCAGCAGGGCAAAGTGGTTCAGATGGTCATCTGCAGCTACCAGCTGTCTTCTGGGAAAGAATCTAAAACTGCAAAATAACTGTAGATTCTGTCAAATATGGTACCATGACAGCAAACACAGGAGTCTGTTTTATGAGATGCATTTTGCCCAGGAGATTTCAGAAATTACTATGGCCTGAATTGCAAAAGGAAAAGAAAAAGAAAGGAATATGAAGAATAACTCTATGTAAAAAGGATTTAAGGATGGACGAACCAAACTTACATGATTTCCTTCTTGTCAAATTCATGCTAACTCACCCCAGGTTATCTGTGTTTTCATTCAGTATCACTGGGATATCTGTATAAACAAGCCAACAGCTCATTTCAAAAACTGTACCTTTTTATGTATTAAGGATGATTTCTTACTTTTTTCCAGTAATGGACATTTTATCAACACAGAGAATTCAGTGGACATATTTATAGAAAGATAATTAGTGAACTAAAACCACTACACTAATCCAGTAAGGTCCAAATATTTATGGTGGCAGATTTCTTTGTATTTTTCATTAGATGAAAGTATACATTTTATTATGCACCAATTTATAAAATAAACTATAATAACAAATATTTCAATTTTATTACAATTTATTTATATTTATTTATTTATTACATATAAATATTTATAATAAATAATACATATAAATATTTATTACATATAAATATTAAATATTTAATATTAATTAAAAAATGAAATTATTTGCCCTTGATTTAAAGCACTTCATTACAGTAATTTACCAGAAAAAAAAAGTAATGTTAGCTTCAAATTGGTCAAACCCAGATTCTGAAACTGCGGAATTTCTCAGGGAGAGCGCCTTTGGATCCATAAGCAATTTCTGGTCTGTTCATATTGTTTAAAATTTTTTTTTTCTTATTAATTGAAGACACATTCTATTGTGCCTCTTTCTTGTAAATGATGGTCTTTTAAATCTTAAATCCTGGGACAATGCAGATAGAAGGATGGATTGCTAATGCACTGAAGCCACCTGCCATCTGTAAAAAGAATAATCTTACTCTAATCAGATTTTACAGAAGGATGTTTCACATTTAGATGTAACAATAAATTAAGAGCAGCAGAACAGTGAAACAATTGCATAAGAAATATTAATCCAGTTTTTATAGCTTTCTGTCAGTATTGTGAAAGGATCGTGGTCTTCTGAAATGTTTTAACAGATGCAACATATGTTTGACTACAGTACTAGCCATCTGAACGCAATGGAGGATTTTCATGTTGACTGGAATTTATTCTGCTCTTTTAACAATGATACTGTGATTTTTCTTTTTTTTTCCCCCTCTCCTTTTTACATGCTTCCCTCTCTCTGCACAGAAGGCAATCCTAGATAAGCAGATTAATATGTGGGATAGCTCCTCTTCATTGTTCAGTGCAGCACTTCCAGCTTTCCATAGCCAGTTGGACTTGTTAGGAGACGCTGAGCGATTGGTCGTTTCCTGGGCTCCGTTTCATAAATTAGAGCCCAGCATGCATGAGCATGATTACTACAGTTGCAGTAATCCAGAGGCCTGTCAGTTCCTGACTTCATGCATGTTTATTTCTACTTGTTTTATAATATTGCACTGGAATTTCCTGTCTTAGATAGTTTGCTATTGCATCGCCAGGATTCTGTGAGTAATTTTGACTTTTTCTAGTCTGTTAATTACGTACTGTAAACAAGAATGCTTGTGTTTAGGAAGTGGTTCACTGGCAGCTAACGTTTGAGATTCTGTGCTGTTTAAGATCAGGTAAGCAAACTTTGCAGCTCTTCTCTTGCTGGGTTTGAAACAGCTTCAGTTACATGTGGTCAGTGCATTTGGGGTTCATGCACCTTCTGAAACAGACTGTTTGGTCCCATAGCCTTTGTTCTTCTATAATAAAATACAGTGGTGTTGCATTACACCTCATTTGTGCCTAATTAGGAAGTGTCATGTCTCATATTTTCAAGTGTAGTGTATACTAGCGATTGTGGTAGAACTAATGAAGAAATGCTGAGCTTGCAATATGATAAAGAAACCCCACTCCTTTCATATCCTCCCCTGACACCTCCTCTAAATAAGAACAGACTTCAGCAAAAGGCAGGACAGTGTTAACAACTAGTTTGTTAAACAACTGCAAGGTTTAACACCCTCCCCTCTTCCACTCCCTACATCCCCCCCTCACCAACCCCCCAATTTTTAAGTGCTGTGATGTTTTCCTTAATTTGTAGAGATATATTTTCATGACAAGAAAAATGTTAGAGCTCAGACTTTTAAAAACAAATTCTACCCACAGTGAACTAGAAACCTCTGGGAAATGCTGTAGAGGATGTGTGGTTTAATCAGATGGAGTTATCACAGTGACTCCCTTGTTGGTTTCCTGAGACTGCCAAGTGTTACCTCTACACAACTCAGCTTTAAAACAATGGAGCAACAGATTGAAATCAGAAATTAGAAGGCTGCAAAGATAACACTCTACACTTCTCTCATAAATGCTGTAAGATCATACTCATTGCTGTAAACACATGTACATGTAAAGGACTTTACAGGTTGCCTTTTTTCCCCCTGGAAATGTCACTTTGCTGTGTGGTGTAATAAAGCTAGTGTTTGCTGGTTAATAGCTGTAGCTTGGCTTATACCAAGAAGCACAGATGTTCTGATAGCAAGATATAAGCCTATGCTCTTTCTTATTAGTTTTCATTTTTGACATCTTAGCTTTTCAGATAGAATTGTATGTCTAAATAATTTGAAATAGTAAATATTCTTCAGACAGCTACCTTTTTCTTTCTAATACATATTATTGCTCAGGGGTATATAAAATGTCCTTGTAAAAATTCTCTAGATCTAAGCTTTTTTTGCTAACAAAGAAATTATTTTTTGACCCTGAAATAGAAAATAGAAAAGTAATTTTAACAATATTGCTGCTTGCATGTCTTGCATTGTAATGCCCAGATTCTGGCAAAATTAATGTGACTATCACAAATTGAAAGTGAACACTCTGGTGATTCTGTCTCAAATATTTTTGTTAGAAGGGGATCCACAAAGTGAATAGCTTAGCTCCTCTAAATGGCTTTATGAAGTTTAACAAGGTGTTTGCTTGCACAGATATTATTTGAGGTAACTTTTGCCAGCTTTACCATAATAGTGATATAAAGCAAGTAGATTCCCGTTGGTAAATTTAAACCTAAAGAACAGTGAAATCAGTTGACTGAGATAATATGCATTAAATGAGATAATGAACTATATTATAAATTCTTAGTTGCTAGGTATTTGTGGAATAAGGAATGAGAATCCAAAGTTAACTTTATCTTACCATGTAACTTGGTCTCATCAGAGTTCCTCTAATGAATGTGAAGCACAAGGAATTAAGTTGGCGAGACATTAAATTTGTAGAATGTGATATTGTGGTCTGAACAGCCACGTGACTTGTCTTGTCTCATCTGAATGAAAGTTATTTGTGCCAGGATAATTTTTTTATATAGTCAGGTTATTTAGCTCTGAACTTTGCTACTTTACTTCCGTGCTCAGCAAAAAAGAGAGATGTGGAAAAAAACTTACAAGTGTAAGTGAGTTTCTTATGATGTTATGTTTGCTGTGATCCTGAGCAGTGTGCTGTAGCTGAGCACATGGACTGCTAACAATTCTGTTAATATCATGTTTCCTGCTGAAACTGCATTGAGACAGAATTCTATATGTGATATTTGGAGTCTAACATATCACAAGAAGTGCCTTCAGGCTGGATCAAAGTCCTATTGTGCTGGATGCTGTTCAAACAAGTAGTGAAAGGAAGTCCTTGCCCTTATGAGATTATAAGCTAAACAGGGTGGTAGGCACTGCATGGGTATGTGCACAACTTAAACATAACCTTGGGCAAGTCAGAGCAGGCTGACAGCTAAAGAGGGAATGAAATTCTGCAATATATTTGCAATATGATGGTGTGTTATATGTATCTGTAGCAAAGGCCTGAGGCAGTGAAGGTCCACATTAGGACACCTGTTTGATACAAGAAGCAGCAAAGGCGCGTTGTGCCAAAGCTAATTAGGCCAGAATTAACGTGCACTGAACATTTTACTGCTTCTTGTCTAGAGACTCCCATAATTCATAGCTCAGGGCCCCTGATGCTACTTAAAAGACACTTTTTTTGTCTTCTCTTAAGTTAAATAATTCTTGCAATATTTTATGTCTACTTTAGGAAGGTTAGATACCCAGAATTTTAGAACTCTTTGGAAAGGTTTTCTCAAGTGTTTAGAAGAGAGTCTCAGATTTGCAGCCTTGTTTAAAACATGCCAGAGGCTCTTTATAAATGCAAGGGAGTCAACTTCAAAAGGGAGAGAGCAGAAGTTATAGCTTTTACATATTACCTACCTTGTGTCCTTCTGTCTTTGTTGTTTGTATTGGTGTTTGGCTGAAGCAAGTGAAATTCATGTGTCTTAGTCTCCTTGAAGTTAAGGCTTATGTGAGGAAATACTTTACCTAATTTGAAAGGACATATAAAAATAAAGAAAATCCCCCTTAACCCTGAAGAATCCAGTGTTTTCACTGTGAATGCAGGTGTCCATGTGAGCAACAGCCCATATTCAATAATTCATGGCAGCCTTGGGAATTAAGCACTGGTCAAAGTTAGTAGAGAATCAGACAGAACCTTCTGTTGCTATTGCTATAGCTATGTAATTTTGTTTAAAAATATTAAGTGACTTTGTGTGTGGCACTGCTTGTCTTTGAAACAAATATTTCTGCACAGCTCAATTTTACAGATATAAAATACTTTTTGTTTAAAAAAGAATGAATTTATATAACTGCATTGTCATGGTTATATGTTGCCATATGTTATACAAAACATTATAGAATTTATAAATAGAAATTTTGCATTCACAGGAAAAGATAAAGAATTTTGGCTAGCTAAATGTATACTGAACTTTTTCCTCTCTCATTTACAGTGGTCTCTTAGAATTTCTAAATTAACTATGCCCTCTATAAAGATTATTCCAGAGCTTGAAAAAGAAATAAATAAGTTAAGATTAAATTTTTTTTTCTTTTCTTTTTTTACTGGAAAATGTTTTGCCCTCTTCCTGGATGATCATTAAGCATTTGAATGGTCTTGGAAACAAACAAGAAAGTGTAATCATGTCAGTACAATAATGCCTTGTATCCTCTTAAAACAGCATAAACATTCATCTTTGATGTCTGTATGTTCTGATAGATCATCCCACAGATTGAAAAATGAGGAATGAGGATGGCAGAGAGAGAGAGGAAAGAAAGAAAACTGGAAGGAAAAACAAGAGAGTTCCTATCACACTTGTAAGAAACCGATGGGAATATTGAAATTAAAATTAGCTATTCCAACCAGTATCTTAAAAGTAACTTAAAATGTCAGTTTATAGTACTAAATTAAGTAGGTCACGCAATTTGGTCCAGAGGGGAAAATAAAAAGTCTCTCAGTCATATTAATGAACCAGCTCCTTGCTTGCTTCTCTAGTTTTGTCTTTTGTAATCACTTTCTGCATGATAGTTATACAGTGAACTTACTGATAATAAAATACACCTCAAAGATTAATGTGTGGATGTTCATAGTAGGTGAGAATTTACATTTGTATTGATGTGGAAAAGCCTTGTTATTTGCAGATATTTGAATTCTCAGGATCAAGGACAGAATTGCTTTGGTTTTTTTGTTTCAAGATTTGAGTTCTGTGCATCTGAAAAAATAATTCTCTGCTCCTGTGTCCCTGCTTGCTCTGCTTGAATGGAAGTATTGTTACCCAAAGTAGAATACAGATGTATTTACATTTTCAGGCAGTAACACAAACATTCTGCCCAAGCAGCACAGCTCCTGGCTTGTGTGCAGAGAACATGCTGTTCACCCAGGGCTCGCTGGAACTTGCTGTTCTCTGCATGAAAAATGACAGTGTCTTTTGCATTAAATAATTTGCTAGCAAGTTTTACCTGTCATGATGATTCAGAGAGCTACCAAAGCTCAACCTTAATGTAGCCTGGAATCTGATTTTCAGCCTGTAGACAGTCTTTTAACTTTCTTGATGTATCATATTCTAAATACAGTATCATTTATGTCTCCAGTTCTGACAAAACAAACCAAAATCTTCTTGAATTGTCATGGTCATAGGGTTTTCAGTAAGGACTGTAAGTACATATTTTGTAGTTTGCCAAAATATAAAATGAAATTATTTTACTTCAGTAATGGATTTGAAAAGCTAAAGGGAGAAAAGTAGCTCTTTATATATTATATATATGTATGAAATTAGCTGTGTATAAAATTTTTTATTATATTGTGGATAACAAAAATTGTATTTGATGTGTCTGAGGGTAAGATAGGAACTGAAGTGGAAGAAGGTGGAAGCTGGTTTTATGGCCTGTGACAGAAAAGGATATAGATGGAATAAAGGGACTCTGATGGATAAATTGACCTGACAAAGCTTGAAAGCTGTTTTATACTCTGTTTCACTGGTAAACCAGAATTTTGAACATAAGGGATGTGCATGCTGTGAAGTGTGATTAATCGAATCTATGTTTGTCTGCGGTTGTAGTTATCCTCAACAGGTCTCCCAAATCTTTTCTGGTTAGTTAAGAAAAATTGCATTTGACTGCAGTACATAAATGTCTGACACAGCAGGGGAAAGCAATACAGCTGATCTTGCTATGAAGAGTTTCAATATGTGACTCAATAAGTATTCAATGATAACTATATTTTCCCTAAGGTGCCACATTTTGCAAATGCAATTAAAAATGTCAGTGTTTTTTTCATTTTACCTTAGAAATATTTGAACACATAGGCCTCTTTTTTTAAGTGTTTCAATATATTTCTTTTTACACCATTTAAAGTACTACATGTGATAATTCATGATGATTTACCCCCCAGCAAGAGATGGTGTATGGTGGTACATGTACAACAATTTACATGCATGATTAAAAGTGGATTTTTTAATGCTGATTTTGCTTGATTGCTTTGTATGTTTTAAAACCTTGAATATAAAAATTCATTCATTCTGCATTAAAAAAAAATTCAATTTTTCTTTAAAATCAATATCTAACAGTAAAGCTGTTCAAATGTAGTTTGTCTGTTCCTTATCTTATTATCTAGGGATTTTCTCCCTAACCCTTTGAGCTCTGAACACTGATCTCAAGGTTTGTGGTTTCATTAATTTATAGCCAGGGAGTCTGCACTGATTCCTATTTTTCCATGTCTTCTTTCTGGCTTCATGCATAAATTGATATAGAAAAGAAGATATATTTGTATGAGAATATATTTTCTACTTTCTTCATACTCAGTACACCCATACATTGATATAAAATTAGCGTGGTAATTAGACTAACATTACTTACACAAAGAAAATCTATGAAATACAATTTATATTTGAAAAATCTCTTAAAAATTAAATCAAGGGCTGAGTTTTTTAATATTTGCACTTTTCAGAATCTGAACACTGTATGCAGCTTCTGGACTCAGCTCATGTGGAGGTTTGAACATCTGTGGCTCATCCATGTAAACAGATGGTGAGATCTGTGATGTCCCAGGCACTTGTGGTGAAACGTAGTGTTCGACAGAAATGCATTTGTACATCCACCTCTTTTTGACCATTAAAAGGACTGGCCTTGCTCCAGCCTTCTTGTATATGAAATTTCTAGAAGTGTGCAGCTCTTGATCTGCAGGAACATACAGTCTGCTATTTGCCTCTGTTATCTCCATATGGATGCTTCCTATCAAGATATTTAATTATGAAGAGAGGGGAAATTGTTAATCACTAACCTTTTTTTATAATAGATTCCCAGTTAGTGGATATAGCACAGCGTGTGTGTATACAGTAAATGAAACAATTAGCTGAGACCTGAAAACACCAGTTATTAGTATGCTTTGAATTTAATTAAAATTGAAAGTTATAGGAATATGTACCTAATGCCCTGTTAATTGACATTGCAGGGTATTTTTATTTAAACGTAAATCTCTCCTTTGAAAAAACATCTGTTGCTCTGAATAATCAGTTCAAGTTTATTTTGGATGAAGACAGCTACTCCCAATGACAAAACAAAGTCTGAAAACACAAATCGTGGTCATTACAGTAATTTCTGAGGCCTTCTCACAGAAATAACACTAAGGCCCTTTATTCAAATATTCAGATTGGATTGCTTTTGTGTGCATAGCTGTAGGAATACTAATGTGTAGGGTAACACATGGGAAGAGATAGTCATAATACTGGTGTTCCCAAAAAAGACTTATCAGTGGTCCAGTAATTTTTCTGTGCAAGAGAAATGATGAAATATGACTCTTAAAATCCAGGGGAAATGCAGCACTAGGAAAGAGTTACATCACTGCAACGGGATGAATATAACTTCCTATGTCCAGGTTTGGAGTGCAACAGGAAAATTCAACAAGATTAGAAAGGGGAAAAAAGTCTCCTGTAGGTTAGCAATATTTGTTGGCATACTTGGTAGGGTAGGAAACAAATAGGGTAAAAGGTAGAAAATAATCCGAGAAATGTCTACTTTTGCAATGGTCTAGAGTGAGAAATTTGAAGATGATGTTTATAGATAAAAGACCTGATTTTTCTTACATTATCTGCTTTCTGAATGTGCTGTTTCAACACAGTAAGAATTGCTTACTTTTGGATATTATTTCTTCTAGCTCCAGCTACTGATTCTTAATTCTGTCTCTTAGTGATTCTTATTGAAATTAAGAACAAAATATCACCTTCAAACTTGTTATTAATATGTGATAAAATAATTCTACGTATTTCCCTAATATTTTAAGATTTTTGATGTAATCCTTGGGTTTAGATGCTCTGGATCTATCTAAACTATTTTGAACATTACTTTAAAAAATCCTTTTTTCATTAAGGATGCTTTTCAAACTTAGGAGGTTTTCATGGCTCATTGAAGTTTCTGCTTTCAGAGATACTGAGCAATATAGCATGTCAGTTGGATTAGTGTTAGGACAGCCTGTTCTGGGAAAAACCCCATACTTACTTTTTCTGGAATTTGCTCTTTCATGGTCATGGTTTGCTGCAAGTGGACCACTAAGAGTTATAACTGTATTTTGCTGATAGAAAGCAAAGTCTGTTCTGCTCTTGTGACTTTTTCTTTTTTTAACTGAGATCTGTTTGCAGGACTGCAAGGTTAGAATCCTTAACAACTCAGGTATGAATTTCCCTATGAACTTAGGACCATGCACTCATCCATGTTATGCAGCTCTGTGTCTTGTTGTCCTAAAGTAGTTCAGGCTTCATTTGTTTATTTATCTCTCTCTACACCCCCCATACCCACCTCCCTCGTGAAAAGTATGTAAAATGATGTTGAAATTATGCTTCTATGCAGAAAAGCTCTTGCATGTGAAATTTGAGTAGTATGAAACCTGATACATCCAGGATGCTCTAGATTCTGGTGATGAGGGTACTTGAAGGTCAGTCAACAGCCTAGGACATTAAGAGCTGGAGGAGACAGAGACGGTGAAAACTTGTCTGTTCTTCCTACTGGGAACAGTTCCACCATGTCTTTCCTTCCAGACCATGCTAGCTGGCAGAGCTAGCACAGTGCCAGGAAACAAGTTTGTAGTTCCTGTAGTGGATCAGTGATTCAGGATTCAAACCTGTGCCCCAGCCACACTTTATTTAGCTTTTGTGAGTTCAGGTCTGTCCAGTGTGTTTACTCTCAAGCTGCTGGGTTGTCTTTTGTCTGGGTAACTTCTCAGCCTGCTTCCTGGCCACCTGCTCTTTTCTTGCTCGGAAAGGCAGGTCCTCCCCAGCCAAGAGCCCTCCAGTTGTCCAACCAAAGGCATGTCTGTGAAGAAAACCCCACAGGTAAGAGGAAATGCTCTCTCCAGAGCAGGGATGGCATGTGCAGGATGCACAATACCAGAGGAACCCACAGCATGCATTGTGCAAAACTGGTATGTGAGGGCTTTGGGCACGGTCTGCAGCTGACCTGAGAGTCCCCAGAACAACCCCCTCTCTGCTTCAGTTGCCTTGTTGCAAGTTTGCTATGGGAGTTTTGGGTAAAAAGACTTGAGAAAACTGAATTAAATGCTGGATTGAGACTTTGCATGGGAAGCTGAATATGAACTCACATGTTGTTTGTGTTTACAACATATAAAGATAGCAAAAAAGGAAACAAAATATTTTAAACAAGAAGTTAAGCTAATGGCTTTCAGTAGAGTCGCCTGTTTTGAATTAGGTACTAATGTAGTTCCTTGCTTTTTTGGGTTAGTAATGCATTTCAGATACTCAGAGTGAAAAGTCTAAAGAATGCATCTTTTGCTTTTCTACGCTGCAGTATGTTTATATCAAAGTCTGCATGTTTTTTTCCATTCATCATAGGAATAACCCATGATGACCTAATGTTCAGGAATTTTTTCAGCACTTTGTATTTTCTTAGTCTGTTATTGATTGATTTACATCATTATATGTCTAACTATTCAATATTAAATAGTTACTTTAGTTTTGATAAAGTTGTTCTCTTATGTGGGAAAAATATTATCATTCTACTTCAGGGAATTGTTTGCTATGTGCATTAAATATAAATCTAAAAATTCAGATTGGTGATTCCTTAGGAGATCTGAAATTATGTTTTTTGAGAGAGCTAATCTATGAACAGACAGACTCTAAAATATAAATACATACACACAAACTACACAGATATATCACTGGGCAAGAAAAATCTTAACCCAAACTGGAACCCTACTATTGAAGAACCAAATATTACAGGTACCAATTTATGTGCAAATTCTTGCTGACATTCACTGAAAATGTTTTAAAGTAAGGCTGTACTCTGTGATGATCAGATATTCACTAGTGACTGAATTTAAGGACAACCCATTTGGAAGCCATAGTATGTAATTATGGTAGAATGACAATTTATAGTAATTTATAGGTTTTCTTCTTCTTTTTTACTGAGTTGCTACTTAAACTCATTTTCTCATCATTCAGATTTCTAAGTCATCCACTGTCAAACTAATTTTGGAATTCAATTACACTTTTACTAATAAAATTCAGTGAAAGAACTTATATAAAACCATATAAATAATCAAATTGCAAATAGTCTATTTTAAAAGTAGCATAATGCTAAAATAATTTGTAATATGAATCTATTCATGAAATTAACTTGATAATTCTAAATGTTTAAATTAAATCAGCTACATGACAAGATTTTACATGGAACTAGATTTGAAGAAATATATACCAGCATTGGATTTGACATATTGTGCAGCCAGTCCACGCCAATTTCAATTTAAATCTTTGAAAGCAAAATGCAGGTAAAGCATGAGACTGTAGCAAAATCTTAGGACTCCTGCTGCCAGTTACTCCTGTGCAGATGATTCATAAAGGGAAAAAAAAAAGCAGCTATGATTGTCATCTGCATTTGCTGGCTTGGTACAGTCCCATCTATGGACACTGGAATTCTGAGTTTATTTGCAGGTTTTCTGGTGTATTATTGTTCAGCATGGAGAAATCTCTGGGGAGAACCTTTTATTATTTAGGTATATTTGCAGAGGTAGTTAAAACATATTCCTACATGCTTCACTTCTGATTTTTTTTTTATTCCTTTCTTTATATTAATTGATTTCTTCAGCTAACCTGTATCCCAAATATTCAGTTTGAAGTACACATCTGTCAAGGGAAATTTTACTCCAAGCAAATGAAGCTTGGCAAAATTTACCAGTGGCTGAAAATATTTGCATGAGAAGAAGAGCAAAGGAATTTTTGTCTAAGAAGTGCAGCTGGAGGGTCCTTATGGCATGAGCCCTGTGTGGTTGTCCCCACAAGGATGACAAGGCATCAGTCTCTTCAGAGAGCAGTGGGGAAGGGGAGCAGCCCATGGTCACAGTGGGGCTGGGGAAGCTGGCAGCAGCTTCACAGTGAGCACCAGTACAGCTGTGGCTGTGGCACTGTTTGCTGTCTTGCTGCCTTCTGCAGTGGGAGCTCACCCCTGAACCAGGACAGGCATGTGTTTGTTGTTGTCTGACAAAGCATATCTGTGTACCAGCATTAGCCTGGCTTGAGACGCAGATGACCATCTGGACCCTGAATTTCTAAAGGATTCTTTCCAAATCAGGCTTAGCATTCCCCTCTGCTCCATATTAATCTGGTTTTGAGTCTGTTTCTTGGGAAATATGTTGCTGATACAGACTAGGCAGATCCTGTACAGCAGGAATTTTTCACCTTCATATTTTAAAGAGCAAATTATAATTTTTAATGTAAATATTTGAAGATTTTTTAAAAGATTTTTTTGACAAATGCCAAAAAATGTAGCTGTGAATTGAAAAGAATTTGAAAAAGCTTTACACAAGGTTTTCAGATGAAATTAAAGCTTTTAATTTAAGTTTATGGGTTTAATTCCTCATGGCCATTCTTTTATTTGTAAATGATTACATATAAATGGTGTAAATGTTAAGTACCACTATTATGATACTTGCATTAGTTTTGTTTAAAAAAACTGAGAAAAATAGAAAATTATATTTTCTTTTTCCTGGTTCAATACTGTGTGAAGGATGAAAGGAAACGGTATAGATAGTTTGGTTAAATGAAGATAGATTTATGAAGACAGTTCCCTAGATCAAACTTTTCCTTTCCAAAACAAAGTCAGGAATGAATCTTTCTGTTGAAATAAATGTCAAAGCTACTAAAATATATAAAATGCATAGGGTTCTTTCAGCTGCTTAAGAGAATTTATGTTTTGTTGAACAACTGACTAGTGCTTATGACACTTTAAATTGCATATGCAACCCAAAATCATACATTCTTGCTATTATATTGTGCCTAACAATCTCCTATTTGCTTTTAATTACAATAGAGAGAACCACAGAGTATTCATAGCTGGGTGGCTTTTCCGAGGGTCATTTAGCCCAATCCCTTTGGTTACCTAGACTGGGCTGGCCAGCTCTATGTCCAGTCAGGTATCTCCCTTAACATTTCTGAGTACCTTAGTTTTTTTTTTGTATTTTTTTTTTTTTTTATTATCAAGATATTTTTCCAAATTAAATTCAGCATGTGAAAGTGTCTGTCATAGTCTGTTTGCTTAGACCAGACTTTCTTTGGAGGGAAAATGACTTCTTTCAGGAGATTTTTCTCTAAAAAATATGTCCTTCTTTCACATCAGGACCACAAGAAGCTCCCAAACTATGGAAACAAGAAAGTTTGGAAGTTCTTCTAAAAGAAAATTTGGAATGAGAGAATTGTCTTGAGGCTCACTCAGTTATCACAAATACAGAACTATATCTACAAAATAATCGAGGTAGTCTACAACAAACAACAGGGAATCTTGATCAAGGCAGCAGAAACCGGGGAAAACAGGAAAGAAAAAGAACCTGTATCCAAGTTTGTCCCCAAACAGTTTGTAGATTAAATGTTATTTTCATTAAGGCATGTACTTGTGGAAGGAGCAGACTTTCTATTTGTTGACAAAAAGATAAAAGCCCTTCAGGTCTTTGTATGTATTTCTATAGTAAAAATACACATTGACAAATTGAGAAGAATGGAGCAGTAAATACTTGGATATTTACCTATGGTGGAGTGTAAGCACTGCATATCCTAGTTTGTTCTTTACTTACGTTCTTCTTCCTTTACTGAATATTTGTGTATTGCACAGATGTTGGCATTTCTAACTTTCAGGTTAATCTCAATGTGCCCTTTGTCTAACTCTTTGTCAATGCAATGGAATGGGGATCTAGATGTAGAAACACATGGGATAAATCTCTTGTACAGTAGCAGGCAATGTAAATAGAGTAATTTTTATGTATTTACATTAAATGTTACAGGCATTTGGAATCTGCTATAGTGTAAAATAGAAAATCAAACAAAAACTGAGCACTGTGATCTTTCCAGACGTCTTTGTCGTGAAAATAACTCAATAGCTGGGAGGAAATCAATGTCCTTCAAGGATGCCTCGTATCATCAGGTAGTCTCTCCTAAAGTTTATGAGTTAATCTATAAAGGTTTGGAACCGTCTGTGCCCTAGCTGTGTTTTGCCAGAAAGTTTTGCAGGATTTATTTCTTTTATGTTAGTCCACTTCTCTTGCTGCCAAAGAGTCTCAGAGAGCTTGCAGTACTGCTATCACAATAACAGGTAGGATAGTTTTTGTGCTTAGATGTATTTGGGCTGATGTTCCCCTCAGTGGAATAGTATCCATGATTTCTCTGGAAGGTCTGTGCTGGTGAACAGCCACCCTTACAGGGTGCTGCTGCTGGTACTGGCTGTGGCAACAGGGCTGCTCTGCCCTGGAGCCTCCCTGGCACCCCCTCCACGTCCTGCCAAAAGATGCAAAGTGCCTGCCTGATCTTCTCTGCCACCAGAAGCAAAATGCAAAGAAAGCCCACGAGGGCAGTGGGAGATGGGAGGAAAAGGCCTCTCAGGGGTATCCTTGAAAGCTGAAAAGTCATCAGCCAGCCCTGAGGGCTGTCTCCAGCTTCTCTGTTGTTCCACATCCCTGGAGAGCCAGCATGACTTGGGAGAGCACAGGGCACCTCCATGAGGGGTTAGGGAAGGCAGAGGTGCCACTGGTGCCCACAGTTTTGGGACAGCCGCTGTGAGGAACCACAGCCCTACCAGCCAATGCTCTCCCCAAATGCAGCACTCCTGGTGTAGGGTCACATCCTTACCTCATGTGTGTCCACCAGGGCTCTGCACTAAAATCCACAGTAAAAGCAGCGAGGGCAGTGCCATGGTAGACAATTCCCAGGGGTGTCACAGGTTTCAGGCCCTGTTCAGGGCAGCAGATACTACAAAGCTGGAATGACCTTGTTTCAGAGGACCTTGTCCTCTTTTTGAGGCGTGGTGGGGATGGTTAACCTCGGGTCAGATTCCATGGGGAGAGGCCAGTGACTGTGAACACAAGGGCTTGGCACTGGGCAGTGGGACCATGCAGGTGGGGAATCCTGCTGACTCCCTTGATGTCAAGAAGAGCCTTGACTCAGGTTCTCCGAGGAGCTGTCACGGGAGAAGGACTCACCTGTGATGTCCACTGGGAAAGCCCTGTAGAACACAGGCAGTGACTGAGTCTGGGAGGAATCTGTGGAGGTCACCGTGTGCAACCAGGGCCTCCTAAAGCCAGTCCAAAGGACCATGAAATGGGCATTTCCAAGTATGTGCAAAGAAGAAAACTCCACAGATTCTCTGGGCAACTTGTGCCTGCGTTCTGTCACCCATCTAATATTCAGAGGCAGCCATCTGTATTTCAGTTCTTATCCCTTGCCCCTTCTTTTGTTACTGGGTAACACTGGCTGACCATTCCCTCAGCTTTTCCTCCTACGTGGGTAGGCCATTCCCTGGATCTCAACCAGTCCATCTTATTGACTCTCTGAGTGTTTCCTTGCAATTTTTGTTGAATGTTTTCAAACTGTCCTTTCAAAAATATTTGAAGTTTTTGTCAAGTCTCAAGTAGCAGCAAAGGAAATAAAATTTAGTCCCCATGACCTAATAAGATATTTGATAGGATTGGAGTAATGAAGTAAATTTGCTGAACGTTATGACTAGGATAACACTATTAACAAGCAGTAATGTTTCAGGCTGTGATTATAATTTGAATCATTAGTTCTTCCTCTTCTTTCATAACCCCTTCCAGCCCTCCCCTTTAAATATTCAGGAAAATATGTTTCTTTCACCTGTGCCAGCAGTAGGTCTCAAACTATATTTATTAAATTCTTTGAAGGGTCACAACCTACAGGATGCAATAAAGAGCTCTGTAATATTGTGCTGTAGTGCAACTCTTACAGCTTTCTGTGAGTCCTCTTGCAGTGTGGAACTATCTTGGCTAGTATTTATTTAGCAACAAAAGCACCTGTAGAAATGAAACCAGGATGTAGCAGAACTGAGAATTATGGAAATGTTTGCCTTTGGATGACAGATTCCATCAAGGCTGAAATTAATTTTAGAGTGTTTAGAGTTAATATACAGAGTGTTCTCAAGAACTGATTCTCAGTTTTATATCCTTTTAAAATATATAAATTTATCTTAAATATCTTTTGCTATAGGCAACAGTGTTGAATCTGACTGTATTCTGTTGGAAGTTTTTGCCATTTTATTTGTGTTAGTTTCAATAAAGAATGTGAGTCAGAATTTTCTCCAGGGTCCAGATAAGACTCCCGCTCACCACCTATGCTTGATGCTTTGGGTAAAAAAGATATGCCAGAGAGAAAGAAGATCATATTTGTCTTTTTCTATTAGTGGGATATTTCTGAAAAACGAAGGAACTGTTGGCTTAGGAGAAACTTGTTAGAGAAGAATGTTCCTGTTTTTTTCATATTACTTGGTACTAATCACTACAACAAAAGTGACACTATTTGTAAGAAAATTTTATAACATTTAAATGAGCTAAACTTAAGGTTCAGAGGGGATGGTGGATACCTCTTTTGAGAGCTTGTCCTCAAAATTGTCAAAAGTAGGCTTTGCCTGTAGAGGCAAGCCTTGCAGGCCCTGATAAATACATTGAGTGGGGTTGAATGGGGTTGTCTGTTGAAGCCATGAACTGTGCTACTCTGGGAATTCTAGATATTTATTTATCTATGCACGATCATCTCACTTCTTATGAAGTAGCTTCCAAAGTCACTCAAGTGGTCTCAGGATTAATTATTCTTTGCCACTACTGCCTTCTGCTAAATGCACCGAGAAGGAAAAACGCTCAAATAAGTTGTTTGATAGAATAATTTGTATTTTCCCCTTCTTTACAAGTAGTGTCTACATATTTAAACTTACACTTTGATAATGTGTTCTTTGAAAGAGCGTGTCTTAAATACTTCCTTGGTAAATTTCCTATTTTCATCCTGCAACCTGGCCTTGAAGGCAGCTCCTGTATGACAGCCTGAACAGTGGGGTTAAAGCTAGACAAAATGGGTGGGTGAACAGCTAATGCTACAATATGGGAAATGAGACAAATACATTTCAGTTGGAAATCTGGATTTCAAGGTGATTCTTCTGTTGACTGAGAGCTGAATGTGGGTTTTGGGCTTCTGTAAAATGCAGTGGAAATGACAGTAAATCCAGAAAGGTGAGCAATAGGCTCTCTCTGAGAAGGGAGTGTGAATATACACACATACAGAACTGTATGTTTAATGTATATTGTAACCATCTTATAGATATGTATGCAGGGCTTCTTCTGATCCTGTCCTTAAAGGCTGTGTTCAAGTAATTGCAGTAAATAGCCAAAAGTGGGAAATCAAGGCAGTGCTGCAGAGAGACCCATGAGGATATGTCAGTAATGGTCCAAATAAGCTTTGAAAAAGCAATGTAAAACTAGTAGTAGAGAATATCCAAACCAGTAAATTTGAACTTAGTGAGAGTATTTAAGAAGATGAAAGATATAGTACAAAGAATTAGGGATTTTTAGCCTCTGAGCAGTAGCTGATTACAGAGAAAACTTTCAGAAAACAGAGTCAGTAAATAAGAAACTGAGTATGCCTTTCCAAGAGGCCAAAAGGACACTGGAAATGCAATTCAGATGTCAAGCAGCATGCATAATTGTAATGAAGCTGAGAGACAGTAACTCCTTTAAATATACCTCTAAAATAAAAAAAATCCCCCTTTCCCCCTATTTTTGACTTTCAGTATGAGAAAATTAAAGGAAGCAGAAAATGAAAACAAAAATTGTCTCAAATTAATTGCATGGTAGAAATCAAATATGACTCATAAGCTAGTAAAGATGACTCAGTTGCCAGTTTCAATGCTTTCAAAGAAAAGGTGACATTTGCACTAAAACATAGCTGTGGATTTTGTTGACCAAAAATGAAGATAAGGATGTTTGAGCAGTGGGAACTTGCAGCTTACTGTTTACAGTCTGTGTTCCCTGACTTTGCATTTCTTAGTTTAGCTATGCTTCATCCAGAAAATTTTATTGTGAGTGGGCATGCCTGCCAAGATGGTGCCATTTAGGGCTAAACAAGACAGCCTGATATATAAAGCTGTTCAAGTACACTAATGTTTCATGCTGATTTATTTTCTTAATGGGGCAAGTTTCCTAAACTTAGCTTTAGCTAAGGACTGAAGGATGATTTCATATGTCTAAACATGGGGACCCACAGAAGAAAGTTTTAGGCCATCTTTTGTGCACTTCAAGGTATCTGAAGACTAAAACCACCAAGGGGATTTATGCTACTGTTTCCTTTGAAAAACTTATTAGTTGTGTATTTACACAAGTAAGTGCCTAGCTAAATTTTAAATGTGTTTTTATTATGACAGTCATTATGTATGTTGGGAAAAGACATGCAAGAAGCTAAATAGGACAAGTGCCCTTAAATTGAAGATATTTCTCTTCCTGACAGTCCAAAGTTTTTGTTATGCATCTTTCACAGGAAAATCCCTGAAGTTTATTAATAATTCATCTTCAAGTGTGTCTGGCTTAGCTAGTATTGCTCACTGACTTTTTAATATATCAGATATGAATAAGAATAGTTCAAGTAAACTTGGCATTCTGCAGAGAAAATTTGAAAATATTAATTTACTTCCATATGCTACCTTTCACACTCATTACCATACGTTACAATGGAGTGAAAATACCAATAACAAAATTATTTATAACAGGAGGCTGGTAAAACTACACCTAATCTTTTTTTCCTCAAAGTAACTTAAAATCAGTATTTTTTTCAGAGAATATGCTCAGGATGTTTATGGCCAAGTATGACAAATCTCACATATTGATAGAACATATCTTCCAGCCAATAAAGCATAATCTTATATTTCAGTAGAAAATTAAAAATTAAGCCGCTATTTAGAGTAAAAATTAATTGAGGAAATATTTTATCTTTCTGGATGGAAGAGTTCTACAATAAATGACATAATCAACAAAAAAAGGTTGTTCACTTATAAGGTTTGCTTCCTTTAAGGTTGTTTTATGATTTGAAAGCAACTAATCTTCTTTAGGTGTCCTGTCCCTATAAATATTTTATTAGTGTTAGTTTAGAAGCCAAATTGAGTACATCGTAGTTAAATTTGCCTGAATTAAGAAAAACAAACTTTCATTTATATAATAATCACTGATTGTAAATATACAATCAAGCCTTTTGAGGCTGTTCAATGAAAGTATTTGGGTGCCTTTCTATTTTTGTAGTAGTACTGGCATTGTAGGCCAGTACTTGGGAAAACAAGCAAGAGCACCATATGGCATTAGAACTCAGACTGATTTCTCCCTTTTCCTCCATACCAAGAGGGAAGGTCCTCAATTTGTCTCAGGTATTGCAGGGCAAGAAACCAGTATTGCACCCAAAATGTTCCCTACTGCTCTATGGTAAAGGTGGAGTAAAGGTGATTTTCCACGATGACATTCAATGGTAGAGATAAATTCCTGACAAAAACATGATACTCACAGGGGGACCACAGAGTTTAAATGAAAGAAATAAGAAAAAATACCTTTCAGTGCAATGTAGAAATGTAGAAAATAAGAAATCTTAATTTCTAATCATATCTACGAAGAAGTTTATTATCTCATGTCATTCTTGCTTGTGTCAGTAGTCCTTTTTTCACTGTAAAATGGGCCAGAAACAGATTTTAGATGTTTTGTCAGTCTGATATTATCTAATGTTTATTTATTTTTCTACTTCGCCAAAGACTAGTTTGGATCCTTATGATTTAAGACGTCATAATTAGGGATTTTGTACTTTCCTGTCTAGAAAGTCCAGTGCAGACTGTATATGGCATTTTCAGGCATCTGATAAGAATCAAGGGAGATACAGGGGAGAGGACTGCTTTATTTAGAAGTGAATGTAAAACCAAATGCCCAAAGAAAGTTGCTTAGTTGGAGCAATCTTAGTTGCAAGATTTGTAAAAGTAAACGTTAGCTCATTTTAAAAAAACACAGACCTTGATAATATACATATGTACATAAAGACATCAAAACATCATTTTAAATTATGGTCTCTCACATTCCTCATTTAAGAACTTGCATAAACACCCCTTTCTTTTTTTTAAAATTTAAACAGTGTCTTCTCAAAAGCTAATGTTTAGTAGTAACATTTAAAGGTATCACTGTGAACAGGTTTGTTATTGGTATAACATCACACAATTTTGGTGGATAAAAACAAGATTCTGTTTTAACTTGGAAGATGTATGTGAAATGACATTCCCTATATGTATAAGAATGCAATAATGAAAATTCATGCTTTCATGTGCTTGTGGTTTTAAGGTTTCAGGTTCAGAGTTCTCTTGGCCTCGAATGGCCTAATGCAGAGTTCTGCAGTCAAAACTGCAGATACTAAATTTGAATTTCTAAAGGGGCTGAAAAAAAGGCATTTTTCTATCCTTATCGATGCAGAATTGCAGTTTCATTTCATAACAGTCACTTTTTGAGCTTTTTTCCCCACCTGTTATTGGGTAAATTTTGCCTGGATCTGTATTGCTTGACCCCTTCGCATGAGCTGATATTAGCTGTTGTCCCATTAGTCAGAGTTCAGCAGAAATGCAGACCATTTCTCAGAACATCATTGTCTATCTCTCAGAAAGGTTATGAGTTTCGTGAAACTGGTCATGACATTCTTCCATCCACCCCCTCAGGGTCTACAGGGTAGTAAGGAGCTGCAAAATTCAACAAACTGGATAAATATATGTCTTAAAGCAAAGCAGCTGTTCCACTTCCTCCTTCCCCCTCACTGTGCAGTTCTGGGAGTACAGTATTCTCATTGCTATATTCCCACACTTCAGTGCTCAGTATCATCCTGACCTGCAGTTCCTCTCTTCTAAGGATTGGTTTTTACTGTTTATTTATTTTCTGGGCAAAAACATCAGTTGATGCCTTATTTCAGAACAGACAAGCAAGGCAATTTCCTTTCTTTTCTGTGGTGAGACCAGACCCATGATAAACATGGAATATAAGCTGTAGTTCTCCAAAGCTTAATGATGTGTTTAAAGTGTTCCATTACAGGAATGTGCTCCATGTGTTCCACCCTAACAGGAGAGGAGCTGACCCTTTGAGAGCACCTGAAACACTGGAGCACATTAACATGTTGGCAAACATCAGGTGAATTTTACTGACTTAGGCTCTGTTCTGCAAGCATGTGCAGCAGCTACCTGCTGTCAAAGCTCTGGCACAGCCTCTGTCCTGGGAAAATGTAACACTGAGCATCTTTTACTGCCCTGTAAAGGTGTCCAGATGCCCATCATTTTTCCAATCTGATGCAGGAAGAAAAATGATCCTCTAGCTGCCCAGGAGTTGAAAAAGCATTCAGAATCAAAGGCTGTGTAATCAAACCAGAAGTGTTTATGAGAGTCCATAAGCAGTAAGTAGTGTGATACTGCAATCTGCTTGGCTGTAAATACTAAACATCACCCAAACCTTCCAGTGATTTAAACATATATGCCTTGTTTCCCTTCTCTCCTACTCTGCATTAGTATTCTTTCTATCCTTTTGAGAACAGATCAAAGGAAGCAAGTAACTATATTTTATCCTGATATATCTGTAAACCAAATGCCCTTTTCTTCAGAAAGTGCAAGGGGGAAAGGCAATACTTTGTGTAGGTATAGAAGTCCAGTATGGCTCTGTTTTGTGCTGCTGGAATCAGTTCAGTTGTTATTAAGGCTGTTTGGAGTATTGCTTTGAAACTAGGTACACAGGCTCAGTTTGACTACAGGATGTGAGCAGCCCAAGGAATAATCTCCCAGCCATTTCTGGTCACAATTACCTCTGAGTGTTCAACTGGTTCTGGGATTTTGGCTCCATGAGCTTTCTTGCAAGTTCTCTTTTTTTCCACCAAGGTTTTTCCTGGTGGCTTTATTCCTTATTGATTTGGCTCCTTCTTGGATACTAGCTTCCTTTTGGCTTTGCTGGGAATTAAAGCTCCTGCTTACCAAGATTAATCTATACCTTCCTAATTTTCTTACAATCTTCACCTTTAAAAAATACTTTTGTTAGCTGGATACTTTCTTTTATGTTTAGGAATTTTCCACTCCTTTGACCTGCCTGTTTTCTTCCTACCAGCAAAATAGGGAAGAATGGATTTCACCAGGATTTAAGTTACATTTTATTTTAGGCCGAGGCTCTTTGTGCACTAAAAATCCTTCTCTCTCTGTCACTAAATTTCCTTTTTTGGAGTAGGTATGCATAGGCTAGCATCCTTGTCTCTTAAATTCCAGGAATGTTTCTGGCAAAACAAAGTCTTGAAAACAAATACCTAGAAACTACTGCAAACTCATATATTAAATCACACTGTTTTACAGACTCAGTTTACATATTCCCATGCTTTTTGCATGTTTTACTCCTGAAGGAGTTAAACTCAAGCTAACCATTATTTTCCAGAAACCTTAAATAGTGCAAAAGTGAGGCCCTGTAAGAGAAATGTAACTTAAACAATAGTCCTGTATATGGGTAAGCAAATGTTATGGCATTTTACTTCAGTAATTCATGTGAATCATAGTTGTTTCATGAATTCTGAGCTAGAGTTACTCTACTGTCTCCAGTTTGACCTGTGGCCACCCCTCTGTGGCAATGAATGCAAGTGAGTAGCACGTACTTAGGATCCCCCTTCTAACATATGCTGTGGCTTGAAAAAAACAGCATTACAGTTTCTTTCTGCATCCTCTGGAAAGCAAGGGGGAATCCTTAATGCTTGCAGTACTGGTATTGGGCATAATATTTGCAGCTTCCCTCATCGGGGTATTTTGGCACAATAAAGACTTGAACTATGTGGGATCTTCGTTTTTATCTGCAAATCCACAGTCAGGAAAAGGTCATGTCTGTCACCAAATCTAATGAAAACAATGTGTTTCAGTGTTCTCAGTGAAACAAACTCTGGAAACTCCTTTCAGGTGACATGAGATGTTTTGTCTCCATTTTAATGATAATTCTATGTTCTCTAAAACTATAACAATATGAGCTCTATTGAATGGCAGATAAAAATGTTCCTTTTCTAAAAAGGTCAAAGCAATTCTTCAGCTACATCAAAATGTATTTTAGCTCTGAAAATGCCTTTCTCAAGCAAAACTGCTTTGAAATGAAGAAATTTCCACACAGTCATTTTTCCTTGATAAAATACCTCCTTGAAAAATTTTTTAACAAGTTTAGTTAATACCTAGAGAAATTTCCCCATAATAGCTCATACTTCTTAGGCCTCTGGGTGGAAGCTGTTTTCATCTCTAACTCTATTCTGCTCAGGTGTACATTCCTGGTTGTTTCAGTGATGAGAATAAAAAAGTATTTTTTCCTTCAGGTTCATTTTTTGATACACTTGTGTGATGTGCTGCTAACAGTTTCAACCAGTCTGGATTAAGATTTACAAGGACCCCAGGTGGGATGTCCTCTGTGCAAAGCAAGCACCTGTGTCAGACAAGCACTACCAAAGGCTACATGGATAACCAGGAACTTTTATTTCAGCAGCAAACACATCCAGACGTTTAGAAACTGGATTGGCAGCAGTCTTAAAGCATTTTGATGAAGAGCAGAAGAAAGTCAAGAATGGCTGTTAAGCCTGGTTCCAAAGCAGGAAAAGGCTTAGCTGCATGCACAAAAGAAAAGGGTAGAGTTAATTTGTAACTAGTAAGAGGGTTTTGTAGTGAAATTCATCATCTTCAGCTGAAGATTTGAGGTGCATTCTAAAGAAGCAAGGAAACTGAGGCATGGCAGTATCCAGTTTGGAAAAGCATGATGATTCTTGATATTGAAGTATCTTGGTGGTAGTATGCAACAAATGCAGGGAAATCGATGGTGAAGAAGTAAGTATGGAACTACTCCGATACAAGATTCTGAAAGAAAAAAAAAAACAACCCTTTAGACATAACATTTTAAAGTAGTTGTCACATTTAAAAATTCCAGAAGATAATTAGCAATCTTTCTTTCCAGAAGAAAATTATGCAAAATTAGGATAATATTGTTAAGCTGGACTGCCAGGACTGTGGGTCTCTCACTCCCTTATTTCCAAGTGATTGACTAATTCTTTTGATCAACTGGAGTACATCTAGCAGATGATTCAATTTGCCATAGTGTAATGGTAGAAGCAGTAACTGTTTCTATAAATATTTTTTATATTTAATTGAAATTGGAAATGATGGACATGGCTCTTTAGAGTTTTAAACTGGTAGTTTTAAAATGTAGCTGCAGAAGTAACCTTAAGTGTCTGGCTTGAAATTGCTTCATTATAGAACAGTAAAAAACACGCAGAGAAACGGCAGACAAAATTATTGCATATGAACAATCACCCACACACGTACTGATTCCCTACTTAAATTTCACTTTTCCTGTGTGCTGATGAGGTAGTTACTTTGTTTTGATCTTTGAAAGCTCATTAAGAACACTCATTAAGCCTCAGAATACTCAGTGAAGTATAGCTTCTGCTGTTACATGCAGGGTACAGTTCAATAACCTTTTCAGATTTTAACAATTTGGAGGTAATCAGGAATAGTACCCCAGAGACTGAGTTACAGAAACATGATATTGATAAAAACAAACATAGATATGTCAGGTTGATGTGTTGTCTAGGCTGGCACCACTATCATATTTTAGGATGCTCAAAGTTAAACTTTGTCACAAAGAGACTGGAAATCAAATGAAAAGTACTGACACTTCAGCTGTACTTGTGCAGATTGGTTATTTTAATATCTTTTTCCTTCCTGCTCTTTTTTTCTTGTTAGCTTGAGTTCCTTTACACATTTATTCTTTATTAAGTTAAAAAATTTATCTATGCTGTTGTCTGTCCCCTCCTGTTCTCCAGGGAGGAAATCTTTTAGGCCCTTTTCTAATCTCTGCCCAAACTTCCTGAATTTTTAGTAATGTGTGCCACATCACTGCTGCCAACATCCTCAGATCCTTCCTATGAGACTTGGGATCTGTTGCTTTTGGAAGGAAACAGGATAAAATATTACATTTAAATGTATGACAGCTCATAGAGCACTTAGAAAACAACAAAAGTGGGAGTGCACAAGCAAGATTCAGTTCTGAGGGACAAAGCTCATACAGAATTCTACTGGGTTCATTTCCTTGTTTCTGTGTTAAGGCAAATCATGCTCATCCCTAAATGAAAAGTGTAAAACTTTACATAAATTAGTAGCTGAGAATTATCACTTGGACCCTTTTTTGCACACAACAGACCTTTTCCTTTTACTTCAGTCTTATCTCTCAGTCCATTGCTATCAATTGCTCATGAGGCATCAGTCCCTTTTTCCCAGAATGCTCACTCTGCTGAGTGCTCTAATCATCTGCTCTAATTTTCTTCATTTCATAGGTTTCATGCTTTTTGTCTCATTCTGCAATTAAGATGGTTCCTGTCTCTGCCATCCTTTCTTTGCCCTGCTTCCTCCCTTCTCCAAATACGCTCAGCAGCTGTTGCACATTCGATTCTCTGACTCATGTATCAATAAAAAACCTGCCACAGATGAACAGGCCCAAAGCTGAGATGTCTCTCAAAATTATTACTTTTAAAAGTCTGCTTGCTTCATCACACCTATGTCACCTGGAGGGTGTGACGAGTCATGGTAAACTTCTGAAGATTTGGGCAGTCCAGTGGCTTGGTGAGGAAGTCAGGAAGCAAAGGCATTGGGAGTTTCTGTCTGCTGTAGCCCAGGGAACTCAGAGAGAGACTGTTCAGTTACAGTCCATGGGCTGGGAAAGAAATAAGGAAGTCCCCTCCTCTGTTAGCAATCCTGTGTGGTCAGAACAGGGAATTGAGTGAAATGGAGACTTAAATGGGGACTTAAATGGCTGAGTCTTACTCAGTGTCAGCTGAGCACATGGTTTGCTGAATCTTCTAGCTAAACTATGAGGAGTCTCCCTTTTTTTGGCAGTATTGAACAGAAGCCTAAAACATCAGCTGAGGTTGTATCTGATTTAGGCTTTCCAAACAACTATTCTGCTAATGTGGGGCAGGTATATCTGACAGAATTGTTTCTGGGGCTCCATTTCATCTTTGAACCAGGAGCACTCTGAGCCTGGGGCAAATGAGTCACCCAAGGAAGAAGGAGCTGTGGCAGAGCTGGGCTTGAGAAGGAAGAGATCATCACAGGACATCCCTATCTGATGTAGATAGACTTTTCTTAACCTTAGCCAGAAGACCTGCCAGACTAGTGGCATGATGCTACAAGAATTATCTTAGGTATTATTAGGCATTGCCCAAGGGCAGTGAATAAAAGGTTCCTGTATAGTTGTGAATCAATGAATTAGGAAAAAAAAATGTTTTGATATCTTTACAAGCATAATATTATTATTTTACCACTGCTAATTACTTTTTCAATTTGGAATAATAAGCAATTAATTTTAAAATAATTATATTTGGCCTCAGCTATAATGAAATTAACATTTCTTAATTGCCAAAAGAAATAAAATTTTGGTAGTCAGCATGGCTTTTGAGGGGAATGAGAGATCATCAAAGTAAATTAAATTAGGAGTGCAATTGGGAAAATAAAGGCTTTTCACCATACAGGTAATTTCAATATTCAACATGTTTATTATTTGAGGATATTCTGTTTCAGTTTCAGAATAATCTAAGTCTTTAATATTGAATCAATTCCATATTAAACCATGTTTTCCTGGATGTTTGAATTATTGTGTTTTTGGTTATTAGATTACATCTTTACATGACCTCTACCTTGAGATGACCATTCCTTAATTCAGCACGTCAGTGTCAGAGAGGATTATATTGCACCACAGAAGGCCATTTAGAAGAGAAGTATGATTCACTCCAGATGGGCTAATCTAGAGAAATAAAGTATAACTTCAGCAAGCAATTCAAACTGGAACCTCGTTGAAATATCAGCAGGGGCAAAGGTCAAAGGCCCATCTTTCCTTGTATCATAGGATCATAAAATATTTGGGGTTGGAAGAGACCTTAAGATCATCTAACTCCAAAATCCCTGCCGTGGGCTGGGAACCTTTCATGAGGTCAGGTTACTTAGAGCCCCATTCAGCCCAGTCCTGAACACCTCCAGGGATAAGGAATCCCCTGCCATTCTGGACAGCGTGTTCCAGTACCTCAACATCCTTATAGCTAAGAATTTCTTTTTGATACCTAACCTCACTCACTCCTTCAGCTTCTCCCATGTCTTATCCCTACATGCCTTTTTGTAAGCCCTGTTTAAACACTGGAAGGTGCCATAAAGCACCTGAAGCCTTCTTTTCCTCAGTCTGAAGAACCCCAAGCCTCTCAGTCTTAGGAATGTGCTCCAGCCCTATGATCAACGTAGTGGCTCCTCTCTTTAGTCATTCCAACAGGTCTGTGCCTCCCTTTTGTGGGAGACCTCAGAGGTGGACACAACACTTTGGGTAGGGTCTCACCAGAGCAGAAGAGAGAGGGAGAATCCCCTGCCTTGCCCTGCTGGCTGTGCTGGTTTTGATGCAGCCCAGGATGCAGTTGGTTCCTGGGCTGCAAGTGCACATTGTCAACTCATCCTGAGCTTTTCATCCTCAAACACCAAGTCTGTGTTGCCAGGCTTAGTCTCTACCCATTCTCCACCCAGGATTGCTTGGGATGTATGCTCGGGATTGCCCCAGCCCAGGTGCAGGATCTTACCCTTGCCCTTGTTAAACTTTATGAGGTTTGCACAGTCTCATTTCTCAAGCCTGTCTATGGGATCCCTTCCCTCCAGTGTGGCAACTGCACCTCACAGCCTGCTGTCATTGCCAATTTGCTCAGGTTGAACTTAATCCTGCTGTCCAAATTGCTGGCAAAGATGTTGAAAAGAGCTGGTCCCAATACTGACCCCTGGGGAGTGATAGATGTCACTGGTCTCCAGCTGGACAGAGAGCTGTTGACTGCAACTCTTTGAGTGTGCCCATCTACCCAAATTTTCATCTGCCTATCAAATATGTGTTTCTTTAATTTAAAGGCAATAATGTCATGCAGAACTGTCTCAAATCCTTTTACAAGTCCAGGAAGATGACATTTGTTGCACTTCCCTCTTCTATTACTGCTGTAACCCCATTACAGAAAGCCAATTTTGTCAGGCATGACTTGCCTTCAGTTAAATCGTGTCGGTTGTTGCCAACCACCTTATTATTTCCCATGTACCTTAGAGTAGTATCCAGAAAGATCTGATCCTAGATCCTGCCAGGCACTGAGGTGAGACTGACTGGCCCTGACTCTTCCTTATCTACCTTGTAAAAATGGGGGTTATGTTTCCCCTTTTCCAGTCCATGGGAACTTCACCAAGCTCCCATGACTTCTTAAGTATGACAGAGAATGGCTTAGCCTCTTCTTTGGCCAGTTCCCTCAGGACCCACAGATGTATCTCCTTGCACTTTTTTGCTTTCAGGTTCCTTAGACGTTCTTCATCTCCCAAACCCTGGTTTCAACTTCTGCAACTTGAGCAGTGTGGCTGGAACACTTGCTAGTAAAACACTGAGGGAAAAAATTATGGACTACCTTGGCATTCTCCATGTCCTATGTACCCAGGTCTCCTACACCCTTTCTGAGAGAAACACATTTTCCCAAGTCTTTCTTCTATCATTGATACACCCAAAGAAACTATTTTTGTTACTCTTGATATCCTTGGTCAGCTTTACTTTTGCCAGTGCTTTAGTTTTCATAACAAACTTTCTGATATTTGGGCTATTTTTCTGTATTTGTCCTGGGATACCTGTCCCTTCTTTCAGGAAAGGTTCCAACCTTTCCCTCCTGTTTGTCCAGGAGCTCCTTGTTGATCCATGCATGCTTCCTGCACTTCTTCCCTGATTTCTTCTTTGTAGAGATGCATTGTTTCTGAGCCTGGAGGAG
Source organism: Cisticola juncidis (assembly GCA_013400215.1). Lineage (NCBI taxonomy): Eukaryota > Metazoa > Chordata > Aves > Passeriformes > Cisticolidae > Cisticola > Cisticola juncidis. The sequence continues at coordinate 133,341 of VXBR01000461.1, read as the reverse complement.
AAAATCCTCAAATATCATCCAGCTCTCTTGGGTTCCTCTTTCTTCCATGACATTATCCCATGGCACTCTACAAGGGAGACACTTGAAGGGACCAAAGACTGCTCTCCTCAAGTCCAGGGTAATGAGCTGTGTGTCCTCCTCACTGCCCTAAGGATCTCAAACACCACCATTTCATGGTCACCCCAGTCCAGGCTGTGCTTGAGCTTCACATTCCCCACCAGGCCCTCCTTGTTGATTAAAAAAGGTCCAGCCCAACACCTCTCCTCATTGGCTCCTCCATCACTTGGCAGAGGAAATTGTTATCACCATGTTCCAAGAACCCCTTGGATTGTCTATGCCCAGCTGTGTTGTCCCTCCAAGTATCTGTCCACCCCAGATATTGGGGTGCTTGAAGTTCTCCATGAGAACCAGGACATGTGAATATGAGGCCACTCCTCTCTCTGTGTAGACGACCTCATCATCTTAACCCTTCTGTTCAGACAGCCTCAGAGACCTACTAGAGAATCACTTGTCCCTGCTCTCCCTTTAATCCTCACCCAAAAGCTCTCATTCAGCTCCTCATCTATCTCCAGTTGCATCTATGCACTCTGTTACCACAGTGGGCATCACCACCTTCTCATCTGCCCTGCCTGTCCCTCCTGAACAGCTCATACCTTTCCGTTCTGACACTCCATGAGTTTCTATTATGCCAATAAGATCAGAACCCTGCAGGCACGTGCAAGTCTCTGGTTCCTCCTGGTTATTCCCTGACCTGAGTGCATTATGACTTTCTGTCTGGAATGTCTGGAATTCCTTGGTGCTGTGCTTGAGGTGTTTTCCTCTGGACCTGCATAACCTCTCCAGACTCGGGGCATCTCTTGCTGTCTCTGGCTCACTGGTATGGGTGGATGGCCTGTCATACCATGACTTATCACTTTTAAACATGATGATCTCCTCCTCTCCCATCATATCTCATTTAAAACCCTAGAAACAAGTCTTGGCCAAAGATAATTTTTCCTTTTTGAGACAGGTGAATCCTTTCTGAACTCAGCAAGTCTGGTGCCACCTAGGCCATCCCATTATCGAAGAACACCAAATTTTGGTGGTTACACTGGTCACAAGGTCATTCATTAGTAGACTGAGTCCACCTGTTTTCTATCTATGTTGTCACCTGCACCTGGGAGAACAGAAAAAGGAATAACCTGAGGTTCTGATTCCCTCAGAATCTGTCCCTGTGCCTTGAAGTCTGTTTTGATCAACTTTGGACTATGTCTTGCATTTTTGTGGCTGTGCATATGGAGGTAATTGCTGGAAAAAGGAAAATTCCTGAAATCTGAATCTCAGTTTCCCATGTCTGTTTTGGTGGAAGGGTGTCTGATATGGATGCAGAGCTAAAACAAGCATAGATAATACTTCCTGATAATGTTCTTCTAACTTCCAACGCACTCCAGGATGTCTCTATGCTGAAACAGATGTAGAATTTCCTGAATCAGACATGTTTTCTCTTTGGGTCAGAACCATACAGATCAATTTTTCATGTAAAAACACATCTGTTATAAGCTTTGTCTTACCCACCTCCTTCTGCAAGCAGATCTTCAAGCACTGGCAATGAATGAGAAATTCAATTTAATATGGACAGTTTTAAAAGAAATGTTTTGCCCCTTTCCAGTTCTTCCAGAATATGCTGTGTTTGTTGAGATCAACCAGAGATAAATAAACTAAATGCCTATTTTTAGCTTTCTTCTTCTTCTTTTTAAGATTGAATTTTATGCTGTGTGGAAATAGAGAAGAAAATCTCCAGTAAAGAAAATCTTAGTTATCTGCTAGCTTGCTCTTGAACACACTCCCAAAAAAGAGAGAGTAGTGATTTTTCAGTAACCAGTTCTGAGTTTCAAATAATAAATCAATAATCCTTGAGCAAGATTGAAGTAATTTTGTTCTTTGTTATGCTGGTTTGTCACAACTTGTTAGGAGGATTTATTTCCCTTTGGGACTGTGACACTGCTGCCATGACAACAGTAATTCACAAAGCTAGATTCATCCCATGATATGTAAAATTATGGAAACTGTCTAGGATGTTGCTAAGTATTATATATTTTCTTTTCTTTTGTTAGCGATTTTACTTGGTGGGTGGATAATAACATCACCAAGTTTGGAAGCTTTCAGATGCCTATTTGCCTATTTCATTCTATATGGAAGCTTTCTTGCAGAAAGTTCCAAATCTAATACAAAACCTGTTTTGCACACGATAAGCCCTTGGTAAGATGCAACAGCATTAGCAGTGGTCCAGGTAATTCAGCCAGATAGGTTTACGTGTGTGATCTTCATAGCTATTTTTTATGACTCAAGGTCATTTTCCTATTACATTTTGGGCAGAAAGGGAATGTTAGCACAATTTATTCACTACCATATGCTTGTTCTCAGGCTATATGACAAATAGAGTCTATTTCCCAGGCATTACAAGGGGCTTTCAGCAGTAGAAAAGTCTGTTTTGAGCTCAGGAAGCATTAAAACAGTTCTCATCCAAGTTTTCTCTCTGTAGGAGAAATACTGCAATTTCCAGTGCAAGCCTGATAACAGCTTGATAAGTAATGGTGATTTTGTCAAGCCCTTGCCATCACATCTCTAATTTGTCAAACCAGAATAAGCATGATTTCCTTGCATTTAATCTGTTCTCATTTTCCTCTTAATTTTTTTCCAAAAAAGTGTTCAGTGACACTTGGCAGTGCTGGTACTGTTTCCCAAGTAATTTAAAAAGTAAAACAAAGGAAAAAATCCCTTCCCATTTCCAAAGCATTTTATTGGGATTAATTTCACCTTCCAGTGTCTTGTGCAGGACTGACAAGTCAAAGCAATGGAGTCACTGCTTTTCGAATGCTCTCCAGTTTCACATATTGCTTGCCACAGTGATAGGGAGATAATTTGACTTTCTCCTTCCACTACTCCGTATCAGGCTGTTTGGCTTCTGAGCAGGTAGTCATGTGTAGGTTTGGGAGTGATTAATTGCTGGTGGTAACACATTATACTGAGCATCACTTTGTCCTTACTGATCAGAGAAAAGACTGAGCTGAATAATGTTTTTTCAGCAGGGTGGGTTGGCCCATGTGCTGTCAGTTAGACCATGTTCAAATTAAAACAGTGTTTGTGCTCTCTTGCTGTTTTGCTCAAAATCTCCCAGTGGTACTTTGACAGGGTGCTATTAGGTCTGCCAGCTGCATGCCTGGAGTTTTAAACTCCCTTGGATTTTGGATCAGCCCTATAGCTATGAAATCTACACTGGCCACTTACACCTTGTCCTCTGTGAGTGGAGTCTGTTACACCCCTTACTGAAGTGGGACCAGTGGCTGTGAGAATTGTGCTGTTCCTGAAATATTCCTCTGTGAGGATAGTTGATCCCACTGAGATTGTTCTATTTTGTGTTTTTCAGGAGCAGTAGACTGTTAAATGAAATAAAGACTTTCCACTGAAGAAGAGTGATTCATTTAAGATATTTTAGGTTCATTTTAAACTGGATAAATCAATTACATATATGTCTGCCTTTCCTTAGAGATATAGAAATCTGGTTCGAATTTCTGTGTACCCTTTGGACTTTGAATCAGATCCTTTCAAATTTTCAGGTCTTTCATGGTATGTGGAACATTTCTAAAACACAATATTCTTCTTTGACCTCCTCAGTCTCTGGAATTTCCTTTCTCCCCCTCCATTTTCCTGGGTCCATTTTCTATTTTTTTAATGAATGGACTTCAATCCCTTCAGGAAAATTCTACTGCATTCCTCTTTCTGTCTCTCTCCCCTTACAGGCAAGACAGAAAAACCTGGTTCCACAGACCACAGGTTTTTGGATTTCTGTGTTGGGGCCATCCAAGGGGCCATTAGGAATGAATATCTCATGTTTCCATCTTATAGAAATTTTGCAGTCTTTGCTATTTAATCCTAGATATAAAAATTGTGTATATCTTGTGATTGGTATTCAGTATTGCAATAACTTCCTTAAATCAACCAGAAATAATAGACTTTTGTAACATAAATTTCACAATCATTCTGGAGGTGCTATAGAAATCAAAAATAAAAGACTTTGGATTTCGTATCCATGCTTAGAACACATTATTATTTCAATATTCTCTCTGCTTCCTTACTTCTGCTTCTAAGTATTTTTCTCTGTGTGGGGGTCATGCTGACAGTAAGTTAATTTGGCCTTTTCCATAATGCAGGGCTAGAAGTGCTCTGAGATTCCCTGGACTAAAATCTGTGGCTATTTACTGTAGATGACTTTGAAAAAGTTTCTCAAATCTGAGCTGTAACTTTTAGTTATTTTTTAACTGTTAGAAACTTGTTTATTACTTCAACCCTTCACCCATTTTCTTGGATACCTGTACTGCTTTCTTAAATTTGGCTTTGATCTAACCTCCATGTACCCTGCCTGTGGGTAGCACAGAAATCAATCTTCCCCTTCATCCTCTATAAAGCTGGTACAACAGTGGCAGCAGCAAAGGTTAGTGTAGAGACTCACCTACTGAAAGGAAAAAGTTGGACGTGCTGCTGAGAGTATAACCAGTATTAAAGAGAATATCTCCCCACCCCCTTATATTGTGTGTTTAGATGACAGTGCCTTCTTCCCTTGCTCTTTTTTATGATTGTCCCCTTTTATTTTCCACGGGAAGAGAAAAAAAGGCTTACATTTCATTTGAATAAAAATTACTTTGTTACATTAGAGACATTGGGAATAGTCCCATTTCTCAACCAATTCTAGGCATAGGTTTATTCTTTGCTTTTTCAATTACCATGATGACTTGGGATAGGACATTTTTTTTCCTCAAATCCTCTACCTACAATTTCTGCTGCATGCACAAGCTGTGTGCTTTGAATGGCTCAGCAAGCTAAGACTCTCTGGAAGTTGGAAGTCGAGCTTAGGACTGCAGAGGCAATGAATATTTAAGACTATTGTTAACTGTAACACATATGGTAATATGTCACAGTCTCCACTTGTTTGTATCCCTTCTATGGAATCTTATTCAAATACATCAATTTGCATTGAACAATGAATATCGAGCATTGCCACTACTTAATATATGACATGTTGTTTTGCATAACCTCCACTGCTGTATTAGTTAACTTTCAGCTAATTATTTTTTTATATCAGTGTCATCTATGGCTATTGTCTTCACATTATTAACATGCAAAGACAGAGACAAGCTGGTTTGTTTGTTTGTTTAAATTTGTGCAAGAAGGAACTATTGTAAGAATTGTCACTGATGGAAGAGGAAGTGGATAAAAACCAATCAATAATATATATAGAAAAGAGTTTTTCCAAAGGAATTCTAGAGACAAAAGTTATTTTAAAACCTATATCTGTCTCTTTTCTCCCTACCTCCTGTCTGGACATAGCTGTGTCCTGTGCTGTCCTGTCCATAGCTCCTGTGATGATTTTGTAGCAAGGAGGAGAGAATATTTGTAATACTCAGGAAGAAAATGGATTAATAGAAATTTCACTCACATATTTTTGCTGGATTATTTCTATGTGCTAGATACAACTGCTTGAACTGAAGTTAACATTCAACTTGCACCTAGTTAGGGCTAAGACCTTTGCCCACTGAAGTACCATTTGGGTTGAATATCAAAATCCTGTGCTCATTATTTGAGCATGAAATATCAGCAGTTTGATATGTCAATACAGGCTTTTGGAGAAATTACTGTTCAGCTCAGTGCAAGTACGGGAAGGATGAAAGTTTGTGATATTTCTTTCCAAGGTGATGCCCTTTTGTGGTAAATCTCTGTAATGTGAGGCCAGAGAGACACTTCAGAATGTGACTTCATTACAGATCTGAAACTTTAAAAATTTCATTTATAAATTGAAAACATCATCCATTAAGAATGTTGAATTAGAAGAGTCAAATAATGTTCAGATTAATTTGTTTTAAAAATATAAAAGAAATCATAGAACAGTGAAAGCACAGCTGTACTCAGTTCCACTGGTTGATGTACATGGCTTTGATATATATAGATAGATATATATATTCAGAAAATATAGAGAAAGCTGTTTACTTTTGAGTTTCTCTTGGTAAGGATTGCATTTTTATCCTTATATCTGGTACTTGTTTTCATTCAGTAGAACAACATGTATTTCTAGGTAAAATCACTGTGAGGTCTGAAATGCACCATGAAATATGTCAACACATACATTAGTGGATTTTTACTGTGTTTCATGAATAGTCTTTATTTGCTGCCTTTCATTGAGGACTTTTATCACTTAAGATGTCATAAAGGGTGTAAGTCAGCTATTTTGAATGAGAGCAGAGAAATTCCAAGTACACCCCATTGTCTATTTCTGGGAATTTTAAAAATAATAAATTATTTATTTATCTATTTAGTATTTTATTTTATTTACAAAGTGAAGCTATTCTGGTACTTTTCTAAAATCATACAGTGTTTTCAGTGCAAAAATGCTTATTTTTTTTTTTCTTTCTGGAAAGATGGATTTATTAATCCCTACTTTTTTATTAAAAATATTTTATTTGGATGGATGATTTTAAACTGTACTACTCTCAATACACTCTTCCTAGAAATGGATATCAGTATCAGCTCACACTGAAAAATAGGTGCACCAGGGATATCTTAACCAGATCATATGTGTAGGGAAGGCATATGTCTTTTCTATAAGAGAAGATAGAAGCTATTGAACTGCCAGAGGAATTAACTTATTTATTTCCCTGAAGTCTTGGCTCAGATTTCATTAAATATTTGAGCTTCTAAGGTGCTGGTGTATATTGGATTTTGAGAAAAGAACACGGAAGATGGTCTGGGGCAAGTCTGTCCCACACAGGTTATCTCCAGCTGCTTAACTTGACAAAATCAGACACAGATTCAGAGTCATTAAAGTAAAAAGTTTAAATGAATAAATAAACTTTTTTAATAGAACAACTCTTTATCTTTAGTACTGGGTTTCTAGCTGTCACCTCTATATTACGTTGAAGATACTAAGCAGGACCTATCAGCACAGGACTCTGCTACATTTCATGCTCAACTCTTGGTGAAATGGATTTGAATTGTCACTCTTAAGATTGCTAGATTAGCAGGAAAAGCTTTTTTTTTTTATGTTGAATTATTACTATTTTTAAAACTCAGTTCAACTGAAGAAATTGTGGAGGCAGGTTTTTTGCTACACCGCTTTCATACATGTAATCTTCTTCTTTAAGAAATATTGTTTTGCTTTGGAACATTAGAGTGGTAATAGGTCCAGGGAACTCTGTTTAAGAAGTAGAGGAGAAATAAGCTAAAAAGTTGTTAATTAATAAAGAATCAGCACTATCAGGCTGCAACAAAACATTAGGCTGAACAGAAACCCTAGGCTAAGGACTCTTTCAGTTGGGGTGGCTACATTCTTGTGTTTTCATTACTTCAGATTTGACATAAGCGTGGTGCAATACTGAATGACTTCTGAACTACTTGCTGTGCATCTGATTTTCTTCAGTCTGTCTGCTTTGCCCCAGTGCTCTTGTGGTTCCCATTCTTCCTGGTATAGTCCTGAAGGTCAATGGTCAGAGGAACATGAGTACCTAGGACATGAATATTCTCTGTTAGGTGCTTCTCAGACATTAAAGAAGACATCAAATACTTCTGTTCTAGTGTGAATGGTTGTGAAGGATCGAGGCTTTAAATGTAAGAGCCAGGAGATGTGCACATATGGATGCAAGCACTGTGGGCTAATACAGGCTAATTAACTATTCCTAGACGTATCTGCACTTGAACATGCATTTTTTGGACCTCTCTTTCATCATTCTTCCATTTGATTAAGAATGATGTAACTTGATGTTACAAATGACATTTGATAGCATAATTTCATAGATGACAAAGGTGTAAGCAAAAAAGCAAACGTAATTCTATACAAGGTACCTTGTTTGCTGTTGCCTGAATGTAATATAAGGGAAGCTAATCCAGATAAAGATAGTGAAGTTATATTTTTAAACTCTCTGTTTATCCTCTTAGTTTGAAATTATAGAATTTATTTGTGACAGGGTAAAAATACTTTGGCTTTAAATTGGAAGCATTTTTATGAAGTTTCACCTAGCTAATGATAATGTCAGCTTCTGGAGAAGGAAAAATCTTTCTTAAATGTTCTCCAGTTTTAGTGGTGCAAGTGTACGTTCAGTTTTTAGTAGTTCAACTGATTATGAAAGGTGATTTTGTGGAATCTGTGAAGAACTCCAGGAATAAAAACAATCAATATTATTGTTTTCCTGCTGTTTCTCTCTTATATTACTCTTTGCTCATTTGTCCTTTCCTTCTTTTCTCCTGTGTCAGTGGTGCTACCTGTTAACCATAAAAGTCTCAGTCACCCTAAAACCCTGCTGACTGCTGTACCCTTTAATTGACAGTGGCCTGAAGCAGATGTTTACAGAGGAGTACAAGAGGACATTTTCAGAACAATGCTTTCTCTGACATTGACTCCCAGCTTAGATATAGAGAGAGATAAGCATTGCAAATTAAGCAACGAGTTTGTATTCCAAATAACTGATTTGTTTTGGGTTCATTCCAGAAATGGCCAAACAAGGAAAATCATAAATGAGTCAATTTTTCCAATTCTAAATATAAAGCTGTCTCCACCTCTTGACGAATAAAGTACTGTTGTTTTGCAGGCACTATTAACTAGTCCTTAATATGTTGTGAATATCCTTTCACTTCCCAATGAGTTTCAGTAAGATACTATCTTCAGGAGAATAGAGGATTTTCCAATAAAATGAACAACAAATATATATATTTTTAAGAGTAAAATGTGTTTTAGTGGGTTGCAGAATGACTTCCCAGTTGTTTGTAATTAGAATTACATATTTCTTCCCAAAACTTGCAAGAAAACAGCTAGGATACACTTGGGTTAACAGCTTGAAGAAAATATCTGTGTTCCAAACAGGTATGATAACAGCAATTTCTGAGATATGCTGCCATAGCAGTATGCCAGCAGCATATCATCCGTGGCACTGTGTAATTGTTTTCCATGTGTCCTAAAATAGTTCCTATAATATCAGCTTTGTGGGAATATTTACTTGAAAATCAATAAAATTCTTGCTAAGGGCAGAAGTCCTTGTAATGAATACCTACAGGTCTGTTTTATTCCTTATGAATTTGTTAGTAGCTAGCTTAAAAATTGGTTTCAAAATCCATGCATGTAGTAACCTGTGTACGCTCTCATTTTTCATCTAACCTTCTTTATCTTTGTAGCTTTGAGGTTTGTCTGGACAAGCAGCATGGAATATCTAAGCTTTGGGGATTTTGATGATCACCTTTAGCTCAAAGAATTCAGATGGCGAAACTCGTAAGGAAGGAAATGTAAACTTCAGGGACTGGTTTCCAAGCTCTCCTTTTTTTACATTGCTTCTAAATCTCACCACACACACACACAAACACACCCTGTCTCCCTCATCCCCACCCTCCATCCCCAGTCTTTGACAAAGAACAGATTTTAAAGAGATTTATGATTCTGTTCAGTCCTTTGCCTTCAGTGGTCTTGAATGAAAACAAGTTGGCCTTTTTGCCTGCTAGCTAATTTGTGTCAACTATAAAACCAGAGGATGATGAACTGGATGAAGGTATTCCACACATTTCCCAGAGGCCACCAAACAGCTTTTATTTGATAGCATAAGAGATGTGAAAAACTATGCAGAATTACAACCTGAAGCCAAATGACATATAGCAATTTTTTTTAATTATATGACCATTTATCCACCTACTTCTGCAAAACCCCTAACACCCCACTTCTCCCCAAAACAGAATGACAATATAATAGCAAGAGGGATAAAGATGTAGGAGAACAACTTGTTTATTTATACAGAGTAACATTTATCATTAATTTTTTTAGCTGTCTTGCTATCACTTTTTATGCCTAGACAGGTTTAATATTTATGACATTTACATACTTTAACTAAATTGTTATTTAAAGGAAAAACTTTATATTGTACTTCTAAGAATGGTTAAGATAAATGAAAATCATGGCTTATTTCCTGAGACTCTTGTTTAATTTCTCCTCCATATGAATATGACAACCTTCTTCAGGCAGCTGCTAGCTAATGTCATGGTAAAGCAGCCCTGAATTTTTAGTCCAGTCCTCAGCACTGGAGGGTTAAGTTTACTGATGTTCCTCTTATCTAACCTGACATATGTCAAACAAACAAGTCAGCTCTAGGCCATAGATTTCCCAGGGGAGAATAAGGAGCTTGCATGTGGCTGTGGTTTGTGATGATGACTTTCTGCTGCAGATGCAGGCTCTGTCCCAGTTTGCTCCTAGCTGGAGTAAGGGTTTCTGTGCCAGCAGGCTTGGTAACTGCTGAAACCAGGAGGAAACCTCATAAATGACTAGCAAGTCTATTTGTCTGAGAACCACTCAAATAGAAGGAGACAAATTTTAAGCATGTATTTCTAATCTAAAGTAGTAGTATTACTGTACTGTGAAGCAACACATCATAAGTAGCATCAAATTCTTTTCTCCTTAAGTTGTGACAATAATTACTGCTGTTTACTGACTCTATTTTACAACTATATGTATGCCTTGCTGTAGAGAAGCTACTAAAGTGAAGTTACTTATTTAACACATACTCTAAGTCAACAGTCATGTGATTTTGTGCTGGTAATACTTACCTGACTTTAAGAATAAAGACCATGCTTTTTTTTCCATACCAATTAGTAGCAGAGAAACAAGAAGTCCTCTAATGATTTCTAGTGCCTGCAGATTCATCTTTTTTTCTTCCTCTAGAGAACCCAAAAGTAGTCAAAAGTGGTAAAAGGGGGAGAACATAGGATTAATCATTATATATCTTCATGCACTTTCAGTTTTGACTGAATGCTCTAACCAAAGTTTAAGAAGGAAATTCTGGTAGTCTATTCATCTGTTGAATCACTCAGCCTAAGATCAAGGGTATGAAGTTCAACAAGCAAGTGTTGGGTCCATCACTTCAGTTACAACAGCCCCAGGCAGGGCCACAGGCTGGGACAGAGGGGCTGGAAAGGNGAGGCTGTGGCCAGGTAGGGTTGCTCTCTTCTCCCAAGTAACCAGTGACAGGACAAGAGAAAATCACGTCAAGCTGCAGCAGGGGAGGTTCAGATTGGACATGAAGAAGAATTTCTTCACAGAAAGAGTTGTTAAGCATTGGAAGATGCTGCCCAGGAAGGTGGTGGAGTGACCATGCATGGAGGTTTTCAAGCAATGACTGGCTCTTAGTACCATGGTTTAATTAACATGGTGGCAATCAGTGGAAGTTTAGACTTGATTGTAGATGTCTTTTCCAACCTTAATGATTTTGTGATTCTGTAAAAACTCTGAGGGATACTACTTAGGTAATATAATCAAAGCACACCATGTGGGGCCTTCAACTTGATGTCAGCTTATTGCATCCTGTTGGACATTCTTTTAACAGCCAGCCTGTAACAGATGCAAGAAATTAGACATTACAGAGTGTTGAAAGAGTGGCTGTTGTGCTTCTACACAATGGACCATAAGGCACACGGGATAAAACCAAGGTAGGTAAGGTAGCAAAGTGGTGGTGGGAGATGGCACTGATACATATTTAATGTAATGATATTTATTCAACAATGTATTATAGTCAGTCTGGTAAGGTGGGAAGAAGAGGCCAACATTTCTCACTTCATTGAGATGCCTGAAGTAGCAAGATTAGCCTTGTTAACGTAAAATAACAAAGGCAGGTTAATGTCCCTTTTATTCCTGAAAGATTTCACAGTTTATATGAAAATTTCTTCTGTCTCTCTAGTTTAGTTGACATGTGCTAACTAATAATTTCATGTAAATTTTGACTTTTCTGCTGTATTATAAAATAACTGACTTAAAATGAGTTGATTCAGCAATCCAGGACTTGCCTGGAACACTGCTTATGTGTGTTTAATATTATTGAGATGACTTTCAACACTTGTTTAAAATCAATGCTTCTATCTTTTCTGGCATCCTTTTTTTACCCTGCCTCTTTATTAATTTTTTCATGCTTCAAATGTGGACTTGCTAGCTGGGTGATTGCAGGAATTATTTTCTTGCTCAGTGGGGCTGAAGCACCGTAATCTTTCTGTATCCATTAGATCAAGAGTATTAAATATTTCCTATGAATACTGATTGAAAATGTGCTGTGTCAAGTGCTCTCTTGACTTCTATAAAATCAGTGCTACTGTTTCTGAATATTCACCATGATGAGTACACCAGCCACTTGCTCTTATTTCAGCTTTTTGTTTTTGATTAACTTGTATATTTTAATACATTCAAAGTAAGCACTCTGGGTTGATATCTATATTAGGTTATGTATTTCAAAGCATGCAGAAAAATGTATTGTTTACAAATTTACAAAATTAAAAGAAAGATGACACTTTTTTATAACTTTACTGCAATGCAGCATCATTTTGGCTATAAATACTTCAAACTGTTTATAAATAATGACATAAAAATTGGAAAGAGTGCACTCCTTTTAAAAACTTACATAGCAGGACAATAAGAAAAATGAAACTAACTTTTTCTTAACTATAGTATGTGTCAGGAAATGACTTGTCACATCCAAAAATGGTGTCTATTTTCAAAGGTACTGGTGTTGGGGAGGGGGGAAGCAGGTGACCACAGGGATGGGGACGGGGGCAGAAATCCTGTTGGTTTCCAGCCAGCTAACATTTGAAGAACTGACATAATCAGCAGAATAAATATTAATTTTGTAGACAAGATGCATAATATATAATATAGGCTTCAGAAAATTAGCTCTTGCAATTTAGCCTTCTTGTGAAATGATTTTAAATAAGTCAAGGTGAAGTATCTCAATTTTTGAAAAAGCCAGTGAAGAAGAGAATGGTACCAATTCAGACTCATTTTTCCTCAGTGAAAGGAAGTAATCATTCAGCCAGTCTTTGCTAAGAAAATGGAGGAAGCACTAAAATGTCTGAAATTAGAAAACGCTGCAACTTTGAAAAGAAATGGAATTGATCAGAAATATGCAGTTACAGTTGCACAGGTTACTGTTAAAGAGCATTCCTTCTTGTTACCTTGTTCTACACTATTTGCAAGCTATTTTCACACTGACTGGTTGGTTGCAGAGTGAGAATTTTCCACTGTGTGGCTGGAGAAGAAATACCTGTGTAAGAAAACATCTTGCAAAAGAATAACAAGTTTTAGAATTGGGAAATAAAAGAAAGAATTGTTGCCTGTTTCCTGACCAAAATAGCAAGGAAAATATTTTTATGGATTTTCATGATCACAGTAATTGAAACAAATCAGAATTTTGAGACAGACATTATTAAATAATGCAAAGTTAATTGAAAATGAGACAGAACTACACAAGTGCATTGTGCTTTTGTGTCTTAAATTTTCTCATGGTGTTATAAGGACCTTGTTCTTTATAACTAAAGACATTCAGGCATTGAGATGAGTAATGGTTTTCCTAAAAGATTGAAGATGAGAAGCTATCCCATGGCAGCCACAAGCAACAATTGGAAAACTGCATACTTTTAATCTTTGATCATTTTTAATGGTGACAGTTTAGCATCTTGTAAGGAAAATAAGTAGCATGGATCTTTTGCATACAGGTGCCCAGCATCTGTATTTGTCCTCTTTGGTGAAACAAAGAGGTACCGCTTCTTAGATGATTTCTTCATTAAGAAACTTAATTGGAATAAAGCATATTCATAATACATACTGAATCAGAGAGAAAGGTATTTGTGATTTCCCCCTCTCTCTCCCTTTCTGCCTCCAGCCCCCTGCCATTCCTGTTCAAAGAAAAAAAAAAAGGGAAAAAAAAAGAAAAAGGTTGGGGAGAAAGAGTTGAAAGAAACACAGAAAAACAGAATCTGTTTTCCTGGGTTATTTCCAGCCTTTAAAATACTGACAAGATTTATAATTGTTTCTGTTATGTAGTATGGTAGAATCCATCAAGAATATTAAAGCTCTCCACGCAGCCCTATGTCCTGTCAAAGTTAGGGTTCTAGTGACTTTGTCTGTAAGCTGAGAGGTTTCAGGAATACAAACGCAGGCCTTTAGATCTACCTGAAGACACTTCTGCAGTGCTGCTCGTCATCTTGTTTCCTGTACTGATCACAAAGTCTGCCTCTGAATGAAAGGATTGTAAAACTCCATTTTATATTTCTTTAGGCGGTCAGTCGGGCAAGATTAAACTTGACAAAGGTGGTCTGAGCTACCTTTATTGGCCTGAATTGCGAGTGCCCTATAACCCATCTCTTCCACTGACAAAACCATTGAGAAGTTGTGTCAGATGGTAAAAACCAACTCAGGGACAGGTAGGTACATCCAGAGGGTGCAGTGTGTAATTTAGGCTAGCAAGTGCCATTCTTGCTGTCTGTTTCAAGGTCTGTTTAAATTGTACAATAATAAATACACACCACATGTTGAGACAACAGGCAATAGTAGCACACAGACCTTAATTTTTACCAAATGGCCTTGCACAAGTTTCACAGTTCATACTTAGCAACTTTCCATCTGATAGTGGGTTTGCTTTTTTAAATGTATTTTTTTTATTTTGCTGCTATTCTGTTGGTCCTGTTCTGATTATTAAACATTATAACTAGGATATTGACATTTTCAAGCACTTTTTCCTGTGAATTCAGACATGTTCATGTTTCTTTACATCATGAACACCTCAATTTCATACCACTCCTACTGTGTTACGTTTTTGAAACACCAGCCTATTTTAGGAGACTGCCCTACTTCTCCTGATCATAGAATCATAGAATGCTTTGGATTGAGAAAAGCTTTAAAGATCATCTTGTCCAATTTTCCTGAAATTGACAGGTAACCTAGGTAACGTTGCTTAAAGCCCCTTTCAGCCTGACCTTGAATGACCCTTGACTTTGAATTCCCTGACCCTGTGGTGGGGCAGCTCCCATATTTCTGGACAACCTGTTCCACCATTCCATTTCCCTCACTATAAAAAAAAAAATTCTGTCATATATCTTCTTTTAGTTTAAGTCCATTACCCCTTGTCATATCACAACAGACCCCATTAAAAAGTCTATCTCCATGTCCCCATCTTTCCCACTGGTCCCCTGTGAGTGCGCACTGATGGGTCAGGTCCGGTTTTTCATCCACCAGTACCCTGAGACATTTTTGGTAGGCTGCTCTTGATCATGTCATCCCCCAGCCTGTGCTGATATCAGTTTCTCTGACCTAGGTGCAGCATCTTGTACCTGGCCTCATTAAAGCTCCTGAGGTTCACATAAGCCTCCTTCCTGAGCTTGTCAAAGTCCTTCTGGATGGCACCCTGTCCTTCAGGGGTGTCAACAGACCATTCAGCTTGGGGTCATCTGAAAACTTGCAAAATGTGTACTCAACCCCTCTACATCATTAATGAAGAAATTAAATAACACTGGTCCCAGCCCCTGTTACAAGCCCCTGATGGCACCACTTGTCACTGACATCCACCCAGGCATTGAGCTGGTTACCACCACCCTCTGGGTGTGACCATCCAGACAATTTCTCATCCACTGAACAGTCCATTCTTTGAAACCATCTCCCCCCAGCTTAGAGAGAAGGATGATATGGGGGATCATGTCCAAGAGTTAACAGATAAATTGTATCTGTAGCCCTTCCCTTGTCTCATGCAGACACTGCATCGTAGAAGGCCACTGGATTGGCCAGGACTTGCCCTTGGTGCAGCCATCCTGGACTGTCCCAAATCTCCTCCCTGTCCTTGTTAGCACAGCCTCTGAGAGGCTGTTCTGTTCCATGATCTGCCCAGGCACAGAGGGGAGGCTGACAGATCGATAGTTCCCAGGGTACTGCTTTCAAAAGATGGATGCAATGTTTCCATTTCCCCGGTCTCTGGGGACTTCACCTGACTGCCATGATTTGTCAAATATCATGGAAAGTGCTTGGCAACTACATCAGCCAATTCCCTCTGGATTCTGGGATGCAATGTTGTTTGTTACTGCTCAGCAGTGCCTTTCAGACTCAGTCAAGCAGCTTGTATAGAGCTGTCCTTGACTGTTTCATCTTTGCCTTAAAAATGTGATGGAGACTTGTGGAATAAGAGTGTGAGAAGGAGAAATATTTTCAAGAAAGGCTTTTACTACTTAAAATGTACCCCTCAGGACAGTGTCTTTCACCAGATGATTGGGGGTATATGTTTTCTTTGCTAATGCTCTACCTTATTAGTAAGGACTTTTTTGGACAGTCTGACAATACTAACAACTGTAACAATTTTACAAGGTTTTTCGAGACACATTTTCAAGTACTTAATGCTTCCTAAATTACTAGTTAACCACATTTCCTCCCTTCCGAAGTGACAAGTTTGAAAAAAAAAAAAAGGCAGTGCTCGAGGGGACCCATTTCTGACAATCACTGCCAGCATGAGTCAGTCTCTTAACACCAGATGGAGCTGCGGTTATGCAACCCCTTGTGTCTACGAGTGCATGAAGGAGCAACCAGAACTCCTTTCCCCCAGGCCCCAAGTCAGGTGCCAACTTGTCTGATGCACTTGGTTTCCTCTGGGAATGCTCTATCAGCCTCTATCTAAGAGCCATTTGCTTTGTACAGCAGTAGCAGTATTAGGGAAAAAAAAAAAAAAAGGAAAAAAAAAGACCCCCCTGAATTGTTTTAAATGGCACCATAAATGGCACTTTAAATCAAAGCCAGTTCAGGGATTTTTTTTGGGGGGGGAGTGGAGAACCACTTGTCTCTGCCACCCTTCTCTCCTTAAGAAAAGGAATCTAGAAAACTCTGGCTGTCATTCTTCATGCTTTTAGTACAGAGTGGGGGTGGAAATAAACACAGATTTTCTGCAGGGTAGAAGGGAAAGGCCTTGCAATCTGAAGTTGGTGACTGAAGTGACAAAGCATTATAATAGTGCTGCAGCTGTTATCTTGTCATGAAGACAAAAAAATTCCTGTTATGAACTCAGTATTTTGTGTTTCGATAGGAAAGCTAGCTCTGCTTCTGTGTCTCCAGGAAGCTGGAAGGAGAGATAACACCTACTGTTAAGGAGTCTTTTTACTGGCTCAAGGTCTCATTTCATGGTACTTTTGAAAGTATTTTTTGCAAACTATTTAAATTTGAGTTTTTAAATACCAGTTTTAAAAATAACAATTAACAAGGTAGTTGGACCATTAAAAAATTAAACAAAATAAAGGCAAATAGCTGCTATCTGGTTTACTTGTATGCCACCTCAGTGTAAGTAGACCATGATGCAGTCTAATTTTTTCAGGTTGTCAGAAATCAAGTTTTAATGAGTTTAAGGTGGAAGTGAGTGAAGTATCAGAAGTAGGCAGTTTAACACCTGGGGAGACAGGCAGCTGGCAACCAGACCTGCTTCATTCTCTCTGTGGTCACAGAGAGGTGAGATGTCTAACACCAGGGTGCCTCTGTCTTATCATGTCCCTAAGCCTTCAGCATCAAGGAGATACATCACACATAATGATTCCTGTCTAGTCCCCGAAAAACTCATTATCTGAGAAGCTGAAGCAATGACAGTGACTAATTAAAACAACAACAACAACCAAAAACCCACAACAAAAGCTAAAACACATCAACAACAACAAATCCCACCAAAAAACAATAGGTAGTTTAATCTATTAAAATGCTGTGGGACCCTCATATACTTGTATCTTACCACTGAAATCCATGTCTCAGATAGTATCAAAGGATAGCTCTCATTTCTTTAACCTGAACGGCTGCATTTGATATGAATTCACAGATAATACTGATCCTACTGAAATTCTTGCTGTTCACTAAAACTTCCTGTTTACTGAATGATTTCTCTTCATCATGGTGGTGAGGGCCATGAATCTTAATGTCAGTGCCTTGAAGATTTGAAGTCTTTCTATAAATGGACTTGTTTGTTCTTTCTGGTTCTCTTCTGCCTAGATTTTTTCTCTTTGGCTGTCACTGTGTTACTCAGATCTGAAAGCATTCAAATTCAGGAACCTTAGACTGCATTTGAAAGTGTTTTCTACTTTACATTGACATTTCCTTCAGAGTTCAGCAAAATCTTCAAAATGTTCGAGTGTCTCTTGTCAGCTGATATGAGTTTCTGCTTTCCATCCATGAGTAATGTTAGTCTTGGGTTTTGTTGTTGTGTATGTGTCACTTCACTACTCCTCAACTGGTAGATTCAAGAGTTAAAATAGAGATGCATTAGAGGCAGACTCTCACATCTTCTATAGGTATCTGTGTAAAGTGTGTGTAAATTTCATGTCTGACAGATGGTATTGTATGCTGGATGAATGGAAAGGAAATGTTAAAAATGCTTTCAGCTTGTGTCTACATACCTTGTCTTATCAAGTAATTTTTAATGCATTTGTTCAGTAGCAGAGCTTTTGAACTACTTTATGTGGGAACTTTTTGCTTATTTTATTCAAAACCCACTGAATTTTTTGCTATAAAAATATCCACAAACATTCCATTCCCTGAATGAGTTTTAGATTTTTCACTAGAATCTCCAGCATTCAGTTCATTTTTTTCTCACTTACAGCTAGTGGAGCAATCCACAACAAAATGTTCTTCCTTGAGTCATTCAACCTTGTATCTTGGCAGAATGGGATATAAAAACTTTACTATGGTGATGATTCAGCTCAGAATATGCACATTTGACAGAAAAGACGCCTCTCATGTGAACTGAAAGTGTGCTTGTAAGATCATGGATTATTTCCAATGTATTCACTTTAACTTCATGTAGCAGAAGCTAAAGTGTATAGTTTGTTGTCTTCGTTATTTGCAATTTTCAAATCTATTGAAACTGTAGCAATATAATAAAAGATTACAGATTTCAGTGTTTGCATTTACTGGGAAGCTTTAAAACACTCCAGAATTATCTCTGCAGGACGTGTGCCCCTTAACATATAAGCCTTCATTTCTGCTAGGTGGAAATTGGAATTAAGTCCAGTCTTGAACTACTCTATACTTCTCAGTTGTCTATTTTCAAGTTATCTTTTCCTTTCGGCCACCCATGAGGCCTCTCTGGTGATTTTTCTCTGGCAGCTCCCTGCTGCTCCAAGGCACTCTAGGCTGTTATGTAGCAGACAGATACTGGCAGAGCGTGGGTGTAGAGCAGCAAGCGTGCTAATCAGCTGTGTGGCCTTCGTTATGTCAGAAGTGACCCTGAGCACACATCCTCTACCATCCTAATCCAAAAAATAATATAGAATGCTTTCTTAAAGGGCAAGAATGAAGGGAACATCTGGAAACACTTTTTAATGAGCAATGTACCTTGCTGAAGTGGATTGTAATAAAAAAATCCCATTAAAAACCCCCACCAAAAAAGCCCCAAACCATGTCTAAGTAGAGTGTTCTGTGATATTGCAGATTCTTCTTCCAGGACTTTCCCTTGCACCACACAGCTTAAATATACAGAAAGAAAATGTAGGTTATATTAGCATATTGTGGTTTTTTAACTGTGAAAGAAGAATTGTTATCAAATCATCAGATAATTCTCTTACCACAGGTGTAATGAAGCTGGTGTGATCTGTATTATTTTGAATATGTGTGATTAAAATTCTGTTCTTATAGAGGCTTGTACTAGAGGATAGAAGTGCATATGTGAGTCCTCAAAGTCCAGGACAAGGCATCAGAAATGTACTGGTTGTGCTTCATAACTGTGAAGTGTCTGTGTTCCTTTTGGCTCCCCTTAAATACATTGCTTTTCAGTTCACCACATCTGGCTACCTAATCTTCCACATATTTTCCTGTTGCATAGAAATAGAAAGGGTGATTACACAAATTTCAGAGAAGTTTCTTGTCAGTGCAACGGCTCAGGAAAAGATGATGCAATACAATGTTGCATAAAAATGTACTAGTTACTTTACTATGACACAATTCAATGATTACAAAATATAATTGCCAACACAGAACTACTTTCAGGCAACTTTGAAATGAATTGATAGTTTTACATTTCTGTTTTGCAAATCTCAGTACTGAAAGCAAGTCTAATAAATATCTTTCTTTAAGTTTTTTGTAGCTATTTAAGGAACAACTAAGGAGTGTTGCTTTTTCATCCTCTGTGTGCAAAATCACACCTTTCCTTTTCACTGATTTTGTATATGGGACAATACTGCAGTCAGCCTGAATCTTTAATGTCATGTTTTGCATAGACTCTGAGCAGGACCTTGGACAGGACGAGCATCTCTTATGTATAGTTGGCATTCTGAGAACAAGAAAACTCATCTTTCTTTGCAATTTTTGGCAAAAGGGCTTCTGGAGGCACCTCAAAGAACCTCTAAGATATGTTGATAAACAACACTGGGTGCTCTGGAAAAGCATGGGGTATGCATTTTGCCAAAGAAATCTGGAGTTTACCTGTCAGAAAAAAGGAGCTCTGCTTTACTTCAGATGAAATAAATACAAACAGAGCTGTTGGCAGCTCCATCCATCCTCTGCTTAAAACTATGGAGCCTTTCCCTCACCAAAAAGGCTCTTTAAACATTCTAGGTTTATCTGCAGTCAAATTTAGCAGCATGTATCATCAAAGGGGACAGTGTGGTGAGTGTTGCAGAAAGCTGCTAACAGCTGAACTGCGGCTGTTCCCCAAATGTCACACCACAGATAAATCAGAGCAGCCAAGCACATGCATCATAAAAAACCAACCAATCAATGAACCAACCAAACCACCAAAACAAAACCCCCCAAACCAACAACAACAACAAATCCCTGCAAAATATCCTACACCTCTTTTTCAAAACATTTAGCAGGAGGACTGCATAATGCAGGTTTCCAGGAACAAATCTTCAGTGGTAGGAACGGTAATTGATTGGTGTAGCAAGGCCACAAAGACTCTGTGGAGAATGACAGATTGTACTGACCTAGGTACTTAATAGTACATATTTATTTTTATCCTTAAAATGAAAAATGAACCAAATATCACCACAAGCATCACCATCAAAAATAGTTCTTTTTGTTGATCCAAACTAGGGAATTCCTCTCATACTTCTTGCAAGTTTTTTTTTTATAAGGGACATTAAAAATGATTACTCCTACTTAGCTATATTTCTTGCAACCCTGGAGCAACAGCTTTTGCCTATAGTGTAAGTGATTCTTCAGATTTAGCCTTGAATAGATTTTTGGACTCTGAATGCAGGATTCCTCTTAGCCTATCTATCCAGGGCACTATAGTATGTCTGGAATATTTCATACACTCTGATTTAGATGCAATTTATTTATCTATTCTGTTGCTGTTTCAGTCCTAAGTGTTTCAAAGCATAAAGCCATGAAGTTCCTGCTGAGAAAATAATGGTGAAATGAAAGGTCAAACCTTTTAGAACAATGGCAGGTAAGTGGGGAGTTTTGGCTGCCACTTTCAAAATTGTGGTAGATGTTATTTATGCTCTTAGATACTCTGCTTCATCACCACTTGCACTCTTTTCTGAGACAGTTTTAAACTGGTTTAGAAGGTGTTTAAGGTATTTTAGTTATAACTGCTCCCTCTTGTGCTTACACTGCTCTGCTCTCTTTGCTGCATGGCCAGACAGATCAGACTCTTGGATTTTGTGCTGAAATGGAAGAGACATAGTAACTAGCTGGGTCAGAGCTTGGTCTCAGTGATTAAATGTCAGATGATGTGAATCACCATCCAAAGAACAGCATATCCAGGGCGTTCAGCCTCCCAAAGGACAGCTGACTCACTTCTATGTCCTGCTCATCAGAGGGCTGGAATGAGAGCCAAGGCTGTTTGAACAGTCTGTGAGTTACGGATAATGCTTGGACTGTAACAAGGAGGCTCTAACTAAGCATGCAAACCCAGCCTGTTCCTGTGCAGCCCTGCTCAGCTGGCAGCCTGCATGGCAGGCCTTCACTGTGAGTATTGCAGTGAGATATTTGAAAAAGGAATACTGCATGGAATTAAGGGTTAAGTGCTGGTTTCATGTGAACTACAAAGTGCCGTCAGGTGTAGGCAGAAGAGTGGGAAGTGAGTAAACATAAGCATTGGAATATGCAATGCTCAGAAATTATGGAATTTTACCACATCATTATGTCAGCATAATTCAATTACATCTTTACTCAATTAACATACTTATCTGCCTTTTCACCAAAAGGTGAATCATTTGGAGCTTATAGAAAGGAGAAGTATGGTCTCTAATTTCTATCTACGCTTGTCGAATCTCAAAGAACAAGTACCATATATGTATGATTAGAACACAAGAGTTAAAGACTGTTGCCAAAATCAGTGTATGTGCAGAGGATCAGTCTGAACTTTAAAAATAACTCCTACAAGGAGTGAGCAACTCCTTCTTACCTCTGAAAACTGCAATAAGGATGCCTAAGCCACCTTCTTTAAAGACAGATTAAAGAACTGGAATGGGTTGTTTGTATACACCTTACCTCAAGTGCTGGGGGCAGTTTTGGACAGCACACTATAAGAAAGGTGTTAAAGTGTTTGAGTGCATCCAAAGGAGGACAATAAAGATGGTGAAGGGTCAGGAAGGGAAGTTTTAGGAGGAGCAGCTGAGGTTGGTTGATTTGTTTAGCCTGGAGGAGACTGAAGGGAGACATCATTGTTGTCTTCAGTGTCCTCCCAAGAGGAATCAGAGGGGCAGGCTCTGATCTCCTCTCTAGGGTAACCAGTCATGGGACCCAAGGGAATGTCTGAAGTTGTGCCAGGGGAAGTTTAGGTTTGATATCAGAAAAGGGTTCTTCCCCAAGAGGGTGACTGGGCACTGGAAGAGGCTCCCCAGGGAATTGGCCACAGCACCAAGCCTGAAAGAGTTTAAGACGTGTTTGGACAATGCTCTCAGGCACAAGAAGTGATTCTTGGGGTGTAGTGCAGGGTCAGGAGTTGAACCAGGGATGATCCTTTTAGACTCCTTCCAACTCAGCATATTCTATAGTACTGTGACTGATATTATCTTGTAAATGCTAAAAAGCATTTAATTCAGATTGCATATTGGGGTTTTTTTTGCAGTTATGTCATGAACAAGGGAGAGATAGGATAAACTTCAATGTATTGTCCTTGTTCCCTTGGGTAGTCTTGGAAGCAGACCTTTGCTTGCTATAACTGAGTGCTTGCACTATTCCCTTGAGAGGTTCTGCAATTGTGTGTGACAGGAAGGTGAAAATAAAACTCCTGTGTATTAAGGTTGAACACTGTTCATTTTGCTGTCTGAATTTGTTGGGCTGTACTTAATGTGTTGGGAACTTCCACTGCAGTGAGCACTTATCTGCCCAGGATCTCACTGGCTCACAGAATTCTGCTGCAGTCATTGAGTTGGAAGAGAATTTGTTAGCTTCTGCTGCTGTCCCACAGCACAGGCAGATGTACCTATATTTCTATTTGAAAGAGAGGTTTTCTAGGAGCCCTCCAAAGAAGAAGGCCATGGTGTTTTCACTTAGTGTATTTAATTACACTGCCTCCTGTGCTGTTAAAGGTGTCCTAATATCAGCTCTTTATCTTTCTAATTGAAATAGAGTGATTCGATTCTGTTTGCCATAACCTTCTGCAGTCTTGAAAAGATGTTCAACTATTTATATTCCATTTATTTTAAACCTCATTTATGTTAAATATTGAGGGGATAGGCTTGAAGAAACCAGTGGGCCATTCACTGTTGTTGCTGGTGATTTCTTTGCAGGTCTGAATTATGCAAAACTAAAAAAGACTTTTTGATAATGTCTATCAAATTTTGAGATGTAGATATTTGTAATTCATAAATAAGTCTTGGGAGCTTTGCTCTCTGTAACGGGAATTCAGGGTCCAAATAAGCCATGAGAAAAACACATGTGAACAAAAGGCACTCTTGCTATTCTTGTTGCACAGAGATAAATACCCCAGACATTGTAGGTTATTGAGATGATCATGGTAATTCAATTTCCTTTTTCCCATTCTCTTTCTAATGCCACATTTGTGAATCAATTCACTAAATCCAGTGAAAATTAACTTGCATTTAAATATAATGAATTTACTCAGGAGTCACAGTTATGCAGACCAAATGGTATTTTTGCCAGTGGTTGTCTTGAAGAACTATGAAAAGTCCTCAGATATTAATTAATTAATTAATTAAAAATATTTTAAATTAAGTTGCATGGATTTGCAATTTGGCAATGCAAGATATCCAGGATTTGCTTTACTATCAAATATTGTTAAGGTCTTTGAATGGTTTAGTAATTATTTGATGGAATTATTAAAAAATTTTTTGAGGTTTTTGATCTGCAAGTTTGTAAGGCAAACTGTTAAAAAAAGAGTTAACATGCCAGTAATAGGGGGAAAAATTGTTTCAGTTTTTCACTAATAAGTCTACATAATTTTTGAGTTTTGTGGGTTTCCTTCTTAATATTTTTTAATTTTGTATTTTGCTTCTTTGTTTCCTTTTTCTCTTTTTTGTTGGTAAATTGTTCATTTCCATCTTTCAATATATTACACTACAGTAATATGTAGATGTACATAGATGTAATACATCTTATTTCCTTCTTGCACCAATTATATTTTAAGAATAACTGGGTAGTATTTTTGCCTTTGAGGCAGGTACAAAGCACGAAATTCATGTACAAATTTAATAATAATACTGACTATCTTGGTTTAGAAAGACAGGTGTCTGCTGGGGAGGACAGGAGCCTCCCTTGGAATGGAGAATACAAACTCCTTCCCTCTGAATTAATACAATTCTGTAATTAAGGGGCTCTCAGGCAAGGGCGTGAGCATAGGAATATCAGTTCTTTACTTGTGTGTGTAACAAGGCAAAAAGCAATCACAACTATGGCATTAACAACAAACAGAACAAACCCGTGAGCGCCTTCTCGGCCCAGACGGGCGCGATGGAGGAGAAGCTTCGCCTCACAAACCCAGGGGCAGCCTGACCCCGGAGCCCCTGCCGGCCTCTGAGGAGCACCCAGCTGGAAGGGCAGGGATGAGCAGATGCCGGGCTGGGGGATGAGATGTACCAGGAGCTCTGTCAGTGGTAGGTGGAGCTGCGGGACATCCCGGCAGAGCAGGGCGTGCGGGGCTACAGAATTATAGAGACCCGGAGCAGGGCTGAACGAGGGACAGGGCAGGAGAAGGACAGCTCAGGATTCCCAGGCACATGAGGAGATGGCAGTAGATCCTGTTATAAATGCCAATTTTATTCCAGTTAATAAAATATAATTTTATTAGTTAAAGAATTACAAGGCAGAAATTTAGACAAAACCAGCAATCAGAAGTACAGCGCCGATACCCAGGATTGCCGCTGGGTGAACCAGTCACAGCCCCTAGAGCGCTGTAACCCCCTCCTTCATGAATTGGTGTTTGGGGGTCCTGGTTTTATACACTTTATTTGGCCCCTGGCAGAGGATTTCCCCACAGTTCTTTGTGTTCAAGGTGGTTTTTCAAACTCATCTCTGTCCGTCCAGCCGAATGGGGCTTCTCCTCGAAAGGATGGGTGTTAATTCCTTCCCTCCATTGTATGAATGGGGCATGAATTTCTGAGTGGAGAGGGTCCCCTGTAGTACCTCTGGTGATAATTGAGCAGTTTGCAGTTCTGCTGCTCCAGGAGGACAGATTTCCATCTTGATTTTCCTTTCATTCTGATGCCAATAGCAAAGTCCCAGTCCTTGGCAAGGCATTGTCCTTCTCTGAATAGCAGTTCCAGGGTGTTGCCTGACTTGAGATTAGCTGGTTTCGTGCCTGGCCTGCTTCAATTTTTATTTTACAGAACATATTTACAGTTCACATGCACCAAAACACAAATTAATATACCATATTTATTACAATCCCTAGGACTGGGCTCCAGTGATGGCAGCGAATTTTCCCCCAGTCAACAACACCTTGGCCATGCTCCCTCCAATGCCGAGAGAGCACGGCTGCCCCCAGCCCCGTCCCTCTCCTGCCCCAAAACTCTCGATATCTTCCCCCTCCAGAGAAAACTCACGGAGACCAAAAGAGATGTAGCCAGGTGCTACCTTCCTCTCCTCTGGCCACCTCTTTTGTTTTGTTTAAGTATCATAAGTATCCAGTAGTTGGTTCACTAACAACTTACGGAAAAAAAAAATTCTGTAAGTAAAAAAGCAACAAATCTAACCCCCAGCACTAAGTTGCTGGCATTTTCAACTTCGCATGTTATAACTAATGCAAGCAATACTTTTGACACATGTTTTTCAGTTTCTAGTCTTAATGGTACCTGTCTTAAGAGGTATATGTCTCTGCTGCTGTTCGTTCTAACACTTTGAAAGCTGCAGAAGGGTCATCATTGGCACCTCTGCATTTCATTATGTTTTAAACACCGAAGTGACTCATAAGAGCAAATATTGTATTGCTTTTACTAGACTGTGTAAACAAGAAATACTGAAAACCATCTTTCATTTTTAGTCTGTCAGCAGATAAAATATTAGATCATTAAATCAGCACTACCATATCTATAGCTTATGTTAAAGTTTAGAAGAAAAAGTTATGTAACTCAAGTAAACCAGAACACAAAGTTAAAGTTGTTATAAATGCCAATGCAATATTCCAATTAAAATAACTTGGTTTATTAGAACAAAACGATCGAATCACAGAATTTTGGTAAACCCACCAACAGCAGAGATACTTGACAATTTTGCCTGGGAAAATGCCAAGGGTGAACCACGAGGCACAGACCTGGCCGTCTGCTGCCTCCCCTATGGTTCACGAATTTGCCCATTTTGGGGCTTGGTTTAAATACACTTTATTCCCCCTCTGGCAATATTTCCCCATATTCTCCTTTGTGTTCGTGTTAGCTATTCAAGTCCATGGGTGTCTCCAGCCAGGCTGAAAAGAGTTCTTTTTCTCCAGTCAGGGTGTTAATGTTCAGTTTCTGTAGATCTTCGTGGCTGATGAATGGTCGAGATGTTGATGGCTTTCACAGGGGCCCGGTGGGGTGTTGGCCGCCTGCGTTGATGGCCCCACTGATGGCTTATCTCGACAGAGCTCTCTCCCAACACCTTCCATTCATCCTCTTTCTATTTCTGGACAAGACGATTTAGGGTGGTACCTGCCTTTTGTTTCAACATGAGGTTAGGAGACACACTATAGCTCACGTCCACATTTATCTCATACACATATACAGTATTTTATAGTTTTCATTTCATCATTTACCATAAGAACATGAATTAATAATTTCACATTTATAATAAAGTAAAACCAAAACATTTTCTAGATAACTCTCAGATTTATTTTAGGTTTTATTAAGTGTTTTCTGCTTCTCCGTGGTTATCGCATGCAAGCAATTTAATCTTTCTTTAAGTACACCAGACATGGAAAAGAAAAGTATCTCCAAAAAAGATAAATGGGTCCGTTTCCCCCAGTATGGTCTACAAAATTTTTATACAAGTGCTACTTTGATAACATTGGAGTTTTTAACAATGTAGTTCAAGTAAATTGTCCAGTACATTCTGTTTTTCAGTGACATAGACTTTGATTTAAAAGAAAATGTTCCTCTTAGATGTCTTCTTTATCCATTTGTCAAATGGTAAATGTGGATCAGCATTTTTGAACACTAATTTAATTGCCAGTCTTTTTTTGTTTTTGATGCCTAGAAAAGCTCAAGCAATAAATAGCTCAATAAATGATCTCTGATATTCTATGACTGCTGAGTTATATCAAAACAGTTGATCTCATGCATCTGGACACTTGCTTCAAAACTGAAAATACCCTATGCCCATTTTTTAGAAGTAACTACTTCCCCAGGAGACAAGGTTCTTTATCAAAAGTCCCACAGACACCTATAGAGACTGAGCTGGGCAATTCCTGGAACTTCAAAAAGTACTTATTCCTGCAAAACCCATAGAAAGCAATGAAATACAGATGCCCTTGAAGTTTTCAAAGCTCCCACTATGTAATTTTTGCACCTAGCAATTCTTTGAATGTCTTTGATGTTAAGGTTCAGTCTTTTATCCTGATCTGTGCTAACAAGACTCATAGTCCGATGAAGTCTTTACTTAACAATGGACAGATAAATTGGAATTTCAAGGTAACACTTTTGTAAAAGGGAAATTTATTTAAGAGATGTAATAACATTCAATAGCATTAAGACCGTGGTATAAAAAAGCCATCGGAAGATCTTTTGGTCTTTTGTAAATATTTATTACACAGCTGTTTAAAAATACTTTCTAAAATGTTGGTGTTCTTTAAGGTCACTGCAGTCATTTCCAAGTGTGGTGTCATGATTCATAGCCTCTTGAAAATAGCATCCTGAATAACGGTGTGTGAAAAAAGACTTTGTTTACATAAATGGAGGTAGGTTAAAAAATATAGTTTTTACTTCTGGACTAGGACGTACCTGGAATGTGGTTGGATTTTAAAACTGTCAGAAGATATAACTTTGCAGCTTTATTTTTACTCCACACTGAAGAAAGGGAATGGTATTTGAGTTTCATTTTATGAGACAGAGAATATGTGGAGTATAAAGCAAAATTTTGATGTATTCAATTTTATTGGAAACCCATCAAAATCCTCGTCTAACTACACTCAGTTTTACAGGACCAATGTTGCAAGGGAGAGGTTGATTAGACCCTGTTTATAAATATAACTCAGCTTTTCTGTCTGTAAGCATAACCAATTGGGCAGTCAAAAAACATACTGCCTTTTAAATGTCTGCCTCTGAAGCACGAATTAGGCATCAAGTCCTATGCAGCTGGAGAAGGTTAAGAAAATAATCTCATCCACAGCTACTTAATGCTGGCAGGAGCAATAACGTGAGTTGAGGGCTAGATCCCAACTCAGCCAGCTTTTCCCTAGGCAGAAATTTACTGTCAGCTGTCTTAGGAGGCCAGGCTGCAAGCCCCTGCACTGCAATGAACTGGGATTAAACACCCCCTACAAAACACATGTGGGGTGAGAAAGGCTCTGGTTTGACTTGTAGTCATGATGGTTGTGTTGTGTTGATTCTGCAGTGATGAGACAAACCCCAGTGACACAGAGCTGGAGAGGCAGGGACAAGAGGTCTTTAAAGTTCCTCTGCTATGAGAACCAAATGTCTGCCACCTCCACCCTCAGTACTTTTCATGGCTCACTGGAAGAGCTACCTATCAGCACCTTACATCACAGTTATACCCCTCAGATGGACATGTGCAACATGATGATATGGAAATCCTGTATTCTTCTTAAATTACAAGTATTAACCATACTATTTCATTTCTATATTAAATAGAAAATCAGGAATTTGTAATGTAAAACTTATTGCCAATTAATTCCTAGCCTTTGTGAGGAATATTATAGAACACCTTAAAAATGAAATTGTTCATTCCATGGAAATAATAGTGATGTGTGTTTTTGCTTTTCTCAGTTTAAACATTAAAAGGTTGGTTTTGTTTTGTTTTGTTTTTCTCCATCCCTATTTTGGTGTAATTGTGTTATATTATAAAATGAAAGGTTTTGAAAAAGTCAGATATTTTGAAAACCTAAAATGAGAGGTTACAAATACTGTCAACAGCAAATGAGTTGGGTCAGATCTGCAAATAAAAGGGAATAATTTTGTCAACAAAAAGCCTTTTCTTTCTTCAGCTTATCTTAGCCTAACTCTGCTCATGTTTTTTAAGTCACCTTAGGAATAAGACATATCATAGGCATGATTATGCTAAACCTATTCTGCTCACAGAGTCTTGTCCTTGCCTAAAAACATGAATGAAAAATTAAATTGAATCCTTCTGTAATCATAGCACGAATTTTTGTGAGAAACTAATGTTATCACTGGTGTTCATATTAAATTTCCCCCATTATTTAAAAAAGGGAAAGAAAGGTTTTGGCATTTATTAGCAATCTTCTTACAAACTTTGAATGAAGTTAAATTGTTGAGACTCTGTAAAAATGACACAAAACTGGAGATAAATCCTTAGTAATAGAAAAGTCCTGTTATTTTCAGCTGTCATTGTAACATCGGCAGAAATCTCTGCTCTTGCTAGCACAAAGAGATTTAGATTTCTATCTTCCCTTGTAATTGTTTATTAAGACTTTAGAAATGTAATGGGGAATGCAAGGAATTGGAAAGATAATGCTATTTTTTCCAATCCCACATTTCTTCCTTTGAACTATGAACTGGTTCTGATAACTGAACAGGTGTATTTGCATTTGGCTTCATTCACTACTGGTTTACTATGCTATTTGTGAATGTAGTGAAAATAATTACAAATTCAATTAAAAATCAAATATTTTCACTTCTGGCTGAACTTGGCTTTGCCTTTTTTTTTCAGGAGTAGCAATTGTAGCTGCATTGTCTAGACCTAATTTACATTTTGACTGAGTTTCAAACCTTCTTTACAGATGATGCTATTCCAAGAGATTACACAACCCTTTCAACAGTGGACAGAAAAGCACATTTTATGATTTCTTTTAAATATGGAAGACTCAGCCATAAGGAAAAATACATTGCCAATAGAACAGAAATTAAAATTTGATAGTAATTTGACATGAAGCAAATTACACGAGAGGAATCATAGGAGCCAGGTTGTGAAATTGATATTTCCCATAACTGTCATCATTAGAGATCACTAGTACTAGTACTAGTACTGTATATCTACAGGCCATACTTATTTCATAGTCAGCTGAATTACAAATGGAAAGGTAGTTGAAGTAGTTAAATTGCCTTCTAAGATTAAAATTTCATTTACATTATTCTTTATGACATTTAGTGTCATAACTGCCATACATGCAAAATAGCAACACTTGAGCTACATAAAGAGAACTTTTCTCTTTCTTTCCTTCATGGCACTCTGTTAGGTTGTTGAAAACTAAGGTTCTATTATTCAATTTATAGTTCTACAGAAGTTTCTTTTATTGAAGAACATAATGAAATCTTTGATTATCTTATTTGTGCTGATAACAAGTTTGTATTTGATACCTTTTGTTAAAGAAGTGCTTTGTATGTCAGTTAAAAGAAATTAATATAAAGCAAGATTTTTTGGAAGAGAGATTGTATTTTATTTTCCTAGGATTTATGACTCAGACTGAATGCTGAATATGTTTGCAGGTGAAGAACTTCTAGTTGCATTCTGACAACATTTCCATTTAAATTATCTGTACTTTTGTTTACATGTGAAGACTAAATTATTTGATCATAGACAGTTGAGTCAGAAATAGTTCAAGGAACTTTTGGCATCAGTTGTAGTTTGTGCACAATTATTCAACAGGTGAAATAAAAGGATATAAGGAGGTGCAGAGGGGAAATAGGAAATAAGATTTATTTATTTATTTAACACCTTGTATATGTAAACCCCTTACTAATGTAAACATTAGTATGTTCTGTATGCTTAATTATGTTGTTCTATTTTAACATTTTCATTGCCACTTCTGAAATTGTCTAGTTCAGTTATTCCAAAAAAATGAGAAGCCTTAAGTTCTACTGTAATTTGGAAAATTAGCACAGCTGATTATAATAGT
Source organism: Cisticola juncidis (assembly GCA_013400215.1). Taxonomy (NCBI): domain Eukaryota; kingdom Metazoa; phylum Chordata; class Aves; order Passeriformes; family Cisticolidae; genus Cisticola; species Cisticola juncidis. The sequence continues at coordinate 102,097 of VXBR01000461.1, read as the reverse complement.
TATACTAATGTCATTTAGCAGAGGAATATATATAACTAATTATTGTAAAATATCCTGTATTGTTATATTTTAATGAAGGGCCAGTTGTTCTGAAAAGGAAACCTAAAGCAGCTTGCATCAAAATAACTGAGACAATTTACAAACTTAACAAGGTAGTAAGTTTGTGTTTGTGCTACACACTCATAAACTGAAATACAGAGAAAAATCTGACCTTCTGTTGCACTCCCTCTAAAACACAAAAATATCAGGGACCTAATTTTTCTAAAATCCAGCTGCAACAAAACAAGCTTCCTTCAAATTTTATAGTTGTTGTAGTTGCTAAGCCATCCTGAACTCATGGGCAAGATCTGATTCAGCTCTGCTGCTTTAATGAGATACTGCCTGCAGTTGGGTATGTAAGAAAAATCAGCACTAACATGATAAGCATTTTGTAACTTCCTCAATTGTTAATCTTCTAAAGCAGCATAATTGCATTAGAAAGGTACAATTAAGAAGAGTACTTCCTTTCACTGTGCTCCTTCCTATCTCAGCTAACTTGCCTGCATAGATGTTATTTGTTTGCATGACCTGAATCAGACCTCACTCAATATCTAGATAATGGACTGAAAGGTCAAGAGATACTTCAACCTGGGGCCGTAAGTAAAAGTGCTAATATTCTAGTGAGATGTTTGGTTGGACTATTCCAGACAGAATTGTTTGAGATGTCTGTCCAATCTGTTGAAAGTTGCATCTTTTCTTCCAGTACTGCCTTCTGTTGTCCTAGAATTGATGCAAGCCATAGCCTTCTGTCTCACCAAGAGAACCTCTTCAGGTGTTAGGTGGTAGCTGGCTCCCCTAACTCCACTGTTTGTACATTAGAACAGTGAAGTTACTGTCCTTGGCAGTATGTATAGCTTCCCAGAGGAATGTTTTAGTTCATTCCTGCTGGTCTCTTAATAAAAAGTTTTGCTCAGAGCTCTAACTGAGTGGATTTCATAACACTCATTGGCAAATTACAAACCTTACTGCCTTTTTTAGCACATTTACTGGATTAATGAGGTTACAGAAGATACAGTTATTTATTGCAAAGAGTTGGTCTGGAATTGAGTATTTGTATTTATTGAGAAACAGCTGCAGTTATACAATGATTAGAAGCTTGTAGCTAAAGGCATGTACATTATATATTTCCAATAGCATTGTGTATAAACAACATACTTTTAAAGGCTAGAAGGGACCATTAAGGACATACAATCCCACCCTCACAATACAAGCTCTAGTAGTCCACAGTAAGTCTTGCACTGGACCCAGTTATCCAACCTGAAATAAAATCTTAACTAAGATTAACCAATTATTCCCCTTAAATATTCTAATGGTTACTCAATATTATTGTATTTTTCACTTGTAGGTTGAACCTATCTAATGTCAGTTGTATCCTTCTGTGTTGAGGTTAGATTCCTCAACACATTTTTAAATAATTTATAAATAACATCCTGATGGTATTCAAGTGTGGTGAGCAGATGCTGGTAAGGTTAAAATATAAGTGATGACAACGGAAGAAATTAGTAGTCAGCTCAGGCACACTTCATCACATCAGTGCTTTGCACTTAAGTGGTCAGCTTAAATTTAAATACATTTTTCTGACTAAAAAGGGTGGTGACTTGCTGATGAGTACCTATTTAGATTCAGGAAGTCACTTCTTTCCAATTCTCCCTAATATGAGAAGATTGCTTCAAGTACCACTTAGGTATCCCAACAGATACTACAGCAGAGGATTGCAAATTCGGTTTGTAACATTGTGAGTACAGTTAAATTATATAGTTTATGCATAACTGACCTGAATAAACCTTCTTTTCACCTTTTCTGGGGTTGAAATTGATACTCAAGGTAGTGGATGCTTTTAGCTAGTGCTCTTGGAAATGATTGATTAGGCAGGTCTGTGCAAACTCCCATACAAGACATGAGTGAAATTTCTCAAATCTGTAGTATTCCTGCTGGTCCAGTCTGAGGCTCTCTTGAACAGAAAGAACAAATTGTGCTAAACTGTGTGGTGTTTTTTTTATATGTACAAGTACTAATTGATTTTTAGGTTAAGTGATCTCACCTTCCCATAGGTGAGTGGGACTGGTGACTTGGTTACATACTGTGAAGAATTTCAACTGTTACCAATATGAATATTGTTTACTGACTCACATTTAAGTATGATACATTTGCCAGCTTGTGTAGCACACCAAAAAATAAAGAGGGCAATTATTATAGTTCTGCACCCTTCACCACCAAATGCAAGCTCCAGCAACTGTGAAAAATGTTTTCTTTAGGCAAAACAGAATAAGATTTTACAGTGAGAATGGTGAAACTCTGTAACAGGTTGTCCAAAGAGGTGGTGAACACCCCATCCCTGGGCTTCTTCATGATCAGATTGGACTGGGCTCTGAGCAACCTGATCTAACTGAAGATGTCCCTGCCCATGGCAGGGGGATTGAGCTCAACGACCTTTAATGGTTTCTTCTAACACAAACCAACTTATAATTCTATGAAAACTGTTCCATACGCCTTAAAAATGATGAAAACTTTAAATGACACAATCAGTATTTAGGAAGTGGAGACTGAGCTTAATCTCCTTTACTGTTTCACATGCACGGTGCAGTCATTAAAATTTTTGTTTTATTTTTATTAGAGCTGGTGGTATTTTTGTGGTAACTGCTTCAGCCTGATACAAATGTGCTTTTACAGAAAAACAGTGAGGCATTTAGTTATTCCTAATTCATAAACAAATGTTAAATAGTTCATACAGTATTTTTCTTTTGAATCTGCAAAGTATGGGTAATCACAGATGAAGATATTTCAAATAGAAAAGCTTGTTATTTGACTTTTAATTTTTCTTTTAGAACTGTTATAAAATTGACCTGGGAATAGTGCTCTAATCTATATTAGATTAGAGGCTGTCTGTCTTCCACCTTCCTGTTTTGTGTGTTGCTGTTATAGGTCTTCTTTTCAATTTTCTGAAGCAGTATTTGTTATTGGGAAAAATTTCACTCCAGTAGCAGGAACATTAGGAGTAAATCTATTTATTAAACAAAATTCCCTTAGTTTCCCTGAAAATGCATGGATTCACTATGTCAGTATGTGGAGCATTTGATGATTTTACTTACTTAAAATCCAATGTGGTATGTGTATTCCTGTTTTGCCTGTGAGTACTCATTTTTTTGAGCTGAAACTACCATTAATGTTACAATATCAAACCACACAATTGGCTTCTTTATCAAGGAATTGCGTGCAGAAGAACCATATTATCAGTGATAACACAATAATGAGTAAGGGCTCAGATCTGTGGGCACAGACTGGAGCTTGAAGGGGGTAAAATTAGACATTAGGGAGGCCAAAGGATTTCCTCAAGCTTTTTTTTCAAACCATTAAAACTGTAGCTGTATATGCTTCCCATTTATAGGCTGTTCTCTGGAATGAAAAGCAGCTAATGCTAACCACATTCTGTCTGTCAGATTATTTGTATACTAAATATACTAAGGTATTTCCATCAATTTAGATTGATATTACTGGTGTTGATTTGTTATATTTATTTATTTTTTAATTCAGAATCTCTCAAATATTATTTTTTTCTCAGGCTTTAATGGTAGTAATACAAGCAGTGTCTTTCTAGTCTCAAGAATTCATGGTAATGCACAGCAGAGTTTATTAATAATTAACCTACTGATTAATCTTTTTGGGGGGACCCTCTATGATTTCAGGAAGGATTTCTAATTTATTTGAATAATGTGAGAGGTTTTATATTTACCTAGTGAACATTCTTAATTTAATTATAGTATTAGTATCTTTGAAGAAAGGAAGAAAACAAGCACAACATTTCATAACTGTGAGCTATAGCCTGTATAAAGGAAAACTCCACTGTCTTAAAATAATTTTGTAGCTCAGAGGTGGTTTGGCTATGTCTGGTTAGCTGCATGTGCATTATTTTATTGTAGTGTGGCAAGCAGTCATCATTTTAGAAATTGTATTAATCTGAAAATTAATCTGAAAATTGCAGGTCTTTCTTTGTCAGTTTCTCAGGGAAGAGACTTAAATGGAATACAGAGAATGAGCACCTGCACAGCTGCTATTACATGTTTATATCCAAAAATACTTTTAAAAAAAATCTGTCAATGCCTTAAAAATTCATGTTCTGTTGAAGTTTAAGCTGTTCTTTACTTGATGCTTTGTGAATACACTGATTCTTAGTTTTCTCAGCTGAAAACTTAGTAGCCTCACAGGCAATTTTAGAGTTGGTATCCCATGTTTCTTGAAGCAGAGGAACAAAAATGAATGCAAATATTACATTCTTTAAAGGATGCAATGGCAGTCTGGGAAGTAGTCTGAGGCTTTAAAAAATAACCTGTAGCTATTCTCTGTGTGACCACATCATTGTTCTCTGAGATTCCCCGTGAGACTGTTCGTGACATACCCTATGTCTTGTTGGTTTACAAAGTAGGACAATTCGTGATGTATTTCTGTATGTACACTTGTCTGTCCTGTTCTTACTGCTGAAAGTGGCTGTAAAAATGCCAAGAATGGCTGTGAGAAGCTGGGTTTTTTTGTTTTTCCGTGTGAGATCATATTTTTATGCAGTTTAAATCTTTCAGTTTGAGCCTCTCAAAGCTAAATTAAATCACAGAGCTGCTGAAATACATTTTCCTTATGGCCCTCCTATAGATCATTTGCAATCCTGGCTTGAGTGTTTTTTATTGGAAAACATATTAATGAAAGGAGAAGATGCTACACTCACAACAAGGAGAATGACTGCTCCTGTGTTTGGGTCACAGACTCTGAGGTTTTATTTTACTTGGTCTGTGATGGAAACTCCGTAGGCAAAGGCCACCTTTTCTGGAGTATGGATGTGTGGAAGTCCCTGTCACTTTCTCCTCATTCTAACTTCACCCATGAAGCCTCTTCTGTTTCTTCCCACTTCTTGAGCTTCTACATCTTTCCAGATGCATGTACAGATGAGCAATCCCAACATCAAACCCTCTTCAACTTTTCTGCTGGTAGGAAAAATATTCTGCATATTCACCTCTCTGCACAAGCATGTTTTACTACTTACAACATCAAACAGACCATGCAAACTTACCAAGCAGACACGTAATCAGGCAAAACAGGAGATTAGAATAGAAGAGTAATGATTTTGTGCTTATCCAAAGGTCCATAATATAATTTCTGAACTTTATGTATTTTTAAGGAGTTGCTGACTTGTGTAGAGAATCTAACTGCATTTCAAGTAGAGCCTATAATCCTCTCATAATACAATGTTACAAAATAATATGGATTGTTTATTGCATCAGAACAAGTATTGCTTTTAGACGGCAAAAGTATGAAACTGAGGTCCTATTCACATTTCATCATTCAAAATGCCATAGGTCTGTTGAAATAAAACAACAGTATAAAACCCCACATTTGGACCAATATCTGAAAAAAGTATTTATAATACCTCATCATTTAGGGCTCTGTCTTATGAAATATCATAAGGATTTATTTTGCTTAAACTGGACTTGTTATATAACCTCATATAGTTTGGTTCACAGAAGCAAGGAGACATAAACTTTCAGATTAGCTGTCTTGAATTTATCTTTACTCCAAAATGGAAAATCCTTGCCTTCCAGGCTTCATGTAATACAGGGCTGCTTTGTGTGAAAGTACTTGAAGAATGATCTAGATGCAGACCATTTTATATTCTTCTAAGATTGTATTTGTAACAAGGCCAATCTTCCTACTCAATTTGTCTTTCAATTTGCAAGTGAGTTAGTGGAGTGCTGTTTTGAATTATGGAGACTTAAGTTCACGGATAATGAAAAATTAGAAAATACTTGGGCAAAATGACCTGACATGACAAGACTCAAGGAGTCAATCAAATGGATTAGAGAAGACTGAAAGTGGCACAACATTAAAGGTCCAAACACAGAAGCAAAACAAATTTGGATGACTGAGAAACATAGCCATTTTATAGAATTTGAGTGCTGTAAAACCAGCATTAGTTGTTAAGACTGTCATGGAGTCTTTAATGTGGTAACATTTTAATCAAACTTTGATATTTTAAGAGTGAATCTTGTCATTTAAATGACAATTAAATCTATACAATCATTTGGATTATGCAGGTAATTGAGTTTGATCAAAATGATAACTTTAAATTATGTAGTGATGTAAGCTGTTTTAAATTAGAAATACAGAAAGGGAGACTATATTGGGATGCTTTTAGAAAATTTCATGTGTATAAAATTTTAATAGTCTTCAAAGACTTTCCAATTAAGTGCATAGGGCTGAAATTTAAAAAAATTCTGAATTTCTTTTACAAATTGCATTAAATCATCTTTTAATAAAAGAACCTCTAAGGCTTGTAAGGATTTCAACTGTGCTGTATTTTCTCTCTTTGAGGTAAAGAAAAAACTGTTTGCTTTGGAAGTTCTTGTTTGCTTGCTGACATTTAGTAAGGCTGTGAGAAGATCAGCTAAAAACATAATGAGCCATACATGACACTTCTATTAGCCTTTTTCGTCTGTGGGACACGAGTAGTCATGTCTTATATTAACACTTAGACACTGTTGGGGTTTAGTTTTTTAATTAAAATGTGATTTTTGGTATTTATTATCCAAAAAAAGTATTTATCTTACTGCTTTATACTTAAATTGGTCAACAAAACAGGTAGAGAAGAATGAAGAGTGTGTGACGTGCCACTTTAGAAGGATTATCTTCTATGTTTCAGCAGTTACAATGTTTTGTGTAGTTTGGGTTTTTCTTTTGTGTGTTGTCTTAATTGGATCACACAAGGTGATCTACATGTTGTAGACCTGCACTACAATGTTGATCTTCTAAGACATCAATACCTGTTTATTTTGTATCATCTTTCAGGTGTGTTTTGCCTGTTTCTGTCAGCATAAAGGTTTCATTTAAACTTATTAACTCTGTACTGTTATATTTTATTTTCTGGCTTTGATCTGTCCTGCTTTTAGAGTTATAAAACATGTTAAAAAATTTGGGTATTAATTCCTGAATTGCTGGCTTATTTTTGTCATGGTCATTTGAAATGCACCAAGCTGAGAGATAGGCTTTCCTGTTCCATATTGTTAGACATCTGGTTAAAACTTTTGCAGTAAATGAGTGTGGGTCTTTTGCTATTCTCAAGGTGGCCCATTGCTGATTTTATCTCTTTGTTTCAATCATGAGAAAATTCTTGCGAAAAGAGAAGATCAAAGACAGAAGCCGTCTCACGAGGAATATTAAGTTTCTTAAAGACAAATATCAAATCCTCAGTGCATTATCCTCTTCACTCTTCATTGAGCAAATAGACACCTTTTTCAAGGGAGAAAAATACATGATGTATTCCAAGAGCATTTCTGCCAGACAAATGTAATGACAACTTACCCTTGCCAGTATTTTTACCTCTCTTACTACCTCCTTTATATTACTCAGACCATGTCTTACCAATAGACAGAACATTTTTGCAGTTCAGTCTCTTTAGATTCAAATAGCTTACAATGTAGCATGACACTTATTTATCTAAATTGTATAGGAAAGTAGTGATTATTTGAATCTGTAGGAAAAAATCATGTAACATTTATTTTACCACTTATTTTTCCTTTTAAACCAATATATTCAATTACTCTTCTTAACCTATTTCATTTTAGCCCTTAAGATGAAATAGAAAAAAAATTATTTCAGTTCTGCTCCAAGAAATAAATTGTTGATGAGGGTGATATAGGCTTACATGTTTATCTTTGCACTTTTTTCCTAGGCAGTTTTCTAGGCAGTTTCTGATATAAATGGAAAATATGCTGTAAAAATAGCCAATACATAGCTGTATTAAAATAAAGCCAGGATAATTTTGTTTTCTTTCTTCAACACAGACAAAGCATTTGCAAATTAAATATAGCAGTTATCTTTATTGAAATGGATTTATGTTTTGTTCTTCTGTGCACTGCAAAGTTATATGTACTGTAGAAAAACCCCCAACTTATACTTTGGAATGTAAAAAGGGACCTAAACTATTATCTTCTTTGAAGTGAAAATGTATTTATTTGAAAAACATGAATATATCTGTAGTTTTACAGCTGATACAGTTTACTCAAACTTCAGGTGACTTAATTTATTATAAACAAATGCATCAGAGATGTTTTGAATACCAGGAATACTGGTATTGAACTAATGTTGTTGGCTTATGTTGTTCCTGACCTGGAAGTTGCTGGAGTCTTGGAGATTATGCACAGATAACATCATCTATTCTACTGCTCCTTCACGGGCTTCCGGTGTTTAATGGTGAAAAACAAATAGATTGTTTTACATCGACTTTAAATCTCAGAATTTTGAGCAGTTTTTCTGCTTGTTTAGTTTTAGCCACGATTTAAAAAAAAAAAAAAAAAAAAAAAAAAAAAAAAAAAAAAAAAAAAAAGAAAAGGATAAAGGATAAAGTTGTGGATAAGTAACCTTATGGAATAATTTTCATGCCAACTCTACTTCTAATTGTCATTTTTAGTCCCTTCCCTTACTCTAATATGCAGGATACAGGTAATATCAGACTCTGTGTTTCAGTGAGGTAGCATGAAATGTTACCACCCTTATGGTGTTACCACATAAGCTGGTAACAACTGTGGCACAATGCCACCCTAAGAGCACTCTTCTCCTTTCAAGGCAAAAATTAAACAACTGGCACAGCTTTCACAGTACTGATGTGTATTTATTTTACTTTGTCTGAGATTAGTAAAAGTTTAGATGGCCACTACTTCCTTTCCAACGGTTTTGTGAATTCTTCCTGTCTGCTGCATTAAGAGGTCTGGTTTGCAAAACAGTTTCCATACACTCCAAGAGTGTATGTCTGTCCCTGCCATAAACACCCTTCCCAGAGCTCAGCTTTCTCTCTGCTTTTCTCTTCTCATGGTCCCTTAACGCCAAGAACCTTTAATGCCATCTCACATGCAGGTTGGAATGGTTGGCTGTCCAGCCTCACAATGGTGGCAATCAGTAAAACCTCTGCCTCTGTGTGTCCCTGAGAAAGTAATTTTGGCTGACATTTCCTTCTTGTGGTGACAGATAGCTTGCTAGATAAAGGCCTTGTGTACAAACAAAAGTGAATTAATTTAATTAAAGCAAGTTGGACATTTTGAGCAACTTCTGTATTGATGCTCTTGATTCCTTAGCTTAGCTAAGTTCCTTTTTAAGATAACATTTGTAAATCTTGATTTAAAAGCTTAGTTATTATTAATCATTTGAAAACAGATGAAGTACCAGTATTTAAATACTTCTATTTAAATTAATGACTTTGATCTTCTTCAAATAGTCAGTGTGAGGACCCCAGCTGGCTATGGATTGGACACGACCTGTATTTTTCTCAATTAGGATAAAGACAGAATAGCGATGGTTAAGCTGTACTGTACAATGAGCCAGAAAGTAATCTCCAAAGATATACATCTGCATTTTCATGGTTTGGTCTTTCTTTCTCAATGAGATTTACACTCCTAACATCCATTCGTGGATAATTTCTGGCTTTACACCTTGCCTGAAATTTGGCCATAACTCCCTGTCTGTGATGTTAGTTCTGTTTCCAGACCAATTACTGATGCTCAAAAGAAAAATTTTGTATGCAATGGGGAAAGATACAGCCTGATTAGATGAACTGTATGGTGACAACAATTATGATTTGAAGCTCAAATATCTTTTGTAAAATAAATTGAAGGAAGTATAACATAGGAGCTAGGGAAAAAAAAAAAAAGGAAGTAAAGGAAGCAAGTCTAAACATTTCAGTTGCATTTCATTTTTAAAGGAGCATCTGCAGGGCCTGAGCTCATTGTTTATTTTGGGAAGAGGGATGTGTATAGTCTGCTCTTGGTTTTTGGATTGTGTTTGTAATGGGGATTTTTTTAGATTTTCAGACTTACAAATCTGATATTTACTTTTACTCTCAAATCATGTATCATGCATCTTTTTAATATTTTCAGATCTGCTATCATGCTCAGGTATTTAAAGAGTAGGATATGGACTTGGAAAAAGGGCATATATTCTCAAATTTAGCACAAACATCTTGGGGAGAAACTCATCTGAGCCCATCTTGTGTGAAAGAAGAAACAAAAGTGAATAAAATATTTAGAGATGCCTGAAATCACATAGAGGATTAATGGATCTCAGTCATCTCCACTGGGATTTCTGTGCTGAACAGTAACTGCTTACTGCCATGGGTACAGCAGCTACCTTTCTACTCAGTAAGGGGACAAAGAACCAACAACTTTTTTTTCTGTAGGCACTTAATCAGTGGAGGCCACTGCCCTTAAAGTCTGCCTGCAGAGTGGACTAAGTAAAAGATGGGGTTTGGAAGCTGACAAATTACTTTGACTACTAAATAAATAAAGGGCTGGTGCTTTTAAGGAATGGCAGGACAAAATGGCAAAGCACAGGGTTAGGAAAAGATATGGATGTAGCAAATAGTTTATAGCTGGGAGGTAGATCTCTAAGGGAGGGTACTGAGTTTTTCTTTTTTCTGGTGAGCTGCATGAAAGGGATCTCTCATCTCACCCACCAGCAAGAATAGTTGGGACTGCATCAGAGATGAAAAACCCTGATGCTATTATAAAGCTTTTCTTTCTCTTTAGTGATATAATTTGTGAATTTTTGGCTATACCCTCCTTGCAAATGCCACAGTCATAGTTTGAAAATAGAAAATTGGATATTTATAAGAATAGTTTCCCACATTTTTGTCACTAAATGTATAATCAAATCCCTTATTAAAATGTCATTACCATTTCTGAGAATGGGCATTTTACATAAGCGTATCAGTATGTATTCCAGATGTTGTAATAATTTTTGAGAGACAAGAAGGAAATACTTTTTTCCTGCTTTTCCCTGATGTACTAAATCACAAGCTATTTTTCTAATTTTTCATCACCCTTTGTTCTACCTGTAGTAGCATTTGCTGCACTTTTAATCTGATATTTCTTACTCCTATGCTAAAAAATTCCTGAAGATCCAATAAGAGAGGACATGGACAAATTAATAAAAAAATGGTTTTGTTTTCTTTGTTAATCATGCACTGTACACAGCAGAGCTGTCTTGGAAGTTTTGTATATTTTTAATCCCAGCAGATAATTGCTATGGCTACCTGACTCCAACCTGTGAATACTAGAGAAGGTGCAACAAACCTCTTCTCTGTTTATTTCTAATTTCCCAGAAATAGTCAATTAATCCATATTGGTCTTCAAAGAACAGACTTCAAAGCACACTTCAGGTACACATAGGTGCAAGTATAGCTGCTTCTAGTGTCATTCAGCTATGCTTATACAGAAACAGTGAAGAAATTTAATTTTGAATTTTGAAGCTGTTAGGTGTCCTTAAAATTTAGCAGTTCTAGGAGCTTATCCTCTTACACAGATGTACTCTAGATGTGAAAAGGAAGCTTTGAAAGGTCCCAGACAGAAGTTTACTATGACACAAAGTGAAATTGAACAAGTCAGTGGATAAAAATGTTAAAAATGTTCAGTTCTTAAATGCAAATTTGTGAAATCGTTACCATTAAGGTCCTGGTTCACACATCCTATTATTGTCTGTCTTTACCTATTAATTTTTTTCTTTTGATCAGCCTGGATGCTAATATAGAAAAAATGAGAAACGAGGAAGGAGGGACAAAAGTACTAATGCACAACTAACATTATAACTTAATTGATATAACAGAGATTTGTGGGATGACTTGACCAGAATAATAGTATAAAAGAAAGAACATATAAAAGAAAGACTATATAAAAAGGAAGACTTATGCTGATCTATTATTCAAATATATGTATTCTTGAAATGGAATTCAGAGTGCAGAAGGAATTGGATCTGCTGAAATCCCATGGACAATAATAGAAGGAAAAAAAATCAGGGGCACTATTGTGTTGATGTTGCATGGCACACCCCCAGATTAGAAAGGACAGGTAGACAGTGCTTTCTGTGAGCAGACTAAATCAAAGCAGTGAATGCTGCAGTAGGATGTATTTCCCAGGAACCTTTTGTGGGATGTGTACTACAAGATACTGAAGGTCTGTCAGATTTTTGATAATTTTGTTACAGTTTCTTTGTATAGAAAGTGAAAACACAGCTCAGACGAGCACCAAATAGTGGGATTCAGCAGAGAATGTGGAAATCAAGGACAGCTACTTGAAGCTAATGAAAAGAAGAGAAAGCCAAAGAATAACAAAACAAAACCAATGAACTAGAAGAAGCCAGTCTCCAGACTTCAGTGCAGTTAGAAAGCTAAAAGATGAAATTTCTTGTAATGTAAATTTAGGAAAATTTAAGCTGTGGCAGCGTAACAATATGAGAACAGCAGCAAAGGCACAAACTAACAGTAGATTTAGTGAATTTTAACATTAAAATACATGAAGCTATTTTTATTGTCCCCAAAATGTCAAGCATAACATAGGTATGCTGCAGTGTAAAATGATGTTGCAGGGAGCAGAAAGACAGAGTACTAAGTAGGAATGGACACATGCTATTTAAATATGGGAAAAGTTACCCTCTGTATTTTAAACATACATGACGATGCTGAAATCAACTTACTGTGAGCTTTTCTGTGTAATTTGGTTGTTTCCATACCAATATATACATATTCTTACACTTCAGATTTAAAGGTCAGAAATATTTATGATATTTTTAAAGAATACTTTTCTTGAATTTAAGTATGCCTGTATTTTAAAATCCATCCATAAATTACAGCATTTAGAGAATATTCATCTTTGGTTGCAATCTCTCCTTTGTATGACTGCTGAGGGGTTTTTTTACATTTATTGTACATACTAGAGCTAAAATTAAAGTGTACCCCAGTGTTCCTGTTTAAAATTTCCTATACTGGAGAAGTGCAATTTTGCTAATTTTTATACCTTTGATCTAGGAAGGAATGGATATATTATTAATATTTTTGTGTCCATATTTTGTTAAAATCCATTCAGTATGCCACTTAAACTGTGTGGTTTGTGACAGAAGTGGCATACTGAATGGATTCTGAGCAATCCTTTGTTCCAAGGATTTTGAATCTATGTATGCAAAATTATCCATTCAGAAGTTCTGATCAATGCAGATTCTCTTATCCAGCTGGGAAAACATTTTCTTCTGGATGAGATGGTATCAGATGCTTTCTCACCTTCATGTGTTTTGCTTGAGCTGTGAATTAAACCCCTTCTGGATGTAAGTATTGCTGATTTTTATGGCCTCTCTTTCAGTGCTTCATGAAGTCATCACCACACAAATTATCTTAGTCATAATCTAATTAAATAGAATGAGAGCTGTGCTTGCATTTCAGAATTCTGTCTCCCACTCATCATAAATATAGCAAAATGTGTGTATTTTTGCACAGCCAAATATATGTGTATATCCCTATATATGAAAACATGTAAAAATATAACAGACCTCACAGATTGGTTCCCAGACTGAGCTCTCAAAATAGAAAGCAGTAGGATTGAAAACTAGTTTTGATTAAAACTATGCTTTTCAGAGCTTAACTTTGCAATCCAATTGCATATAAAACAACTGCAGATCTTTGTTACACTGCCTAGACTAGCAATGTAATTCTAGATAATGAAAAGAATAAGCAATCAGAATTAGTTTTGTACGATGGTGATGTATATATTTCTGGACAATGAAGACAGTTCAAAGAAGTAAAATTTTTTGTGTATTGTTCATATAATGATTACCATAATAATGGTTTGTAACACAGTCTTTGAAGAAAAGCTGGATGTTTAAGGGGAAATCTAAAGAAATTTTAAAAAATCTTATTATTTTGATTGGTGGAAGAATGAAAATAATCCTCACTAAATCCCAAAGTACTATTTCTTGAACACTAAAGTATATTGTAGAAGTTAATAAAAAAGCCCTAAATATACAGATTTATAAAGTTCAATTTTCCAACTGTAACAAGCTGATTTCATCCAGCACTGAGCAGATTACATCTAATGAAGAATGTCAAATATGTACAATTATACTTGTTTACTTTCTAAAGATGCACTTAGATTACTAGAATTGCAAAACAAGTGTGGGTCTATGCCTGATGTAGACTTGATGACGCAATTTCCTATTATTTCATTATTCAGACATAAAATTACATAGTGTTGGAAATTATACCACAAATATGCTTGCACTTCTTATGTACAATTCTGCAGTATTTCGGATTTGTCCTAATCCTCAAGAATTTACTAGTATAAAGTCATGCCATTTCTCTAATCTGGTATAAACTCACACTTCTAAAATGTCAAGGACACAATAAATGACAGGTTGTTTGTTTGCCAGACCTGTAGTGCTGCAGGTTTAACCAGCCAGTAAGGTCCTGGCCCAGTGGGCCTTGTGATTATCATGGTAATTGCTGTAGCCACAGTTCAGATGGGAACATCCTCAGTTCAAAAGAATAAACTTACAGAAATATTGATAGCTCATCCGGGTGCACTAAAAAGTAATTTTACTGAGTTTGTTGTGACAACATTCTGCAATTTTTTTCTATTTTGTTTAATTTTTCCTAACATTTTCTTTATTGTTACACTGAAACAACTTAGCAGTATCTCTACTGTCAAGTCTGAGTAAGCACTTTAAGCCTGCAGTATGTAAATGCCAGTCTTGCTGCTTGTGTAACAGGGTCCATATAAAGGCCCCTATGAAGTGTGGGTCCCCATCTTATATTCCCTGTTCGTACCTGTGGAGTACCTAGATTTCACAAGTCTCCCTCTGTCTGTAAAATTGCTACTGGTTCATTTTGCCATACACAGGCATCAGTGAAGAATTTAGCAGTTAATGCTTTTTACGTCTGAATTTCTGTAAGGAGGATTTAACTGGTATCTTTCCCATGGGGATCAATGTAGTAATCATCCTATGATTATGGATTGGTGAGCAGGTTCTTGTGCAGTAAGCCAGTGGATATACATGTTCTGGATGTCAGCTTCTTTCTAAAAACTAAAAACCATATTCTTAGAATAACTGAATCATAGAACATGCTGAGTTGGAAGGCACTCATCAGGATCATCGATCCCAACTCTTAGCTCTGTGCAAGACACCCCAACAATCACACTGTATGCCTGAGAGCATTGTCCAAATGCTGTATGAACTCAGACAAGCTGGGTGCTGTGAACACTCCCCCAAGGGGCCTGTTCCAGTGCTCGACCACCTTTTCCTGATAGCCAACTTAAATCTCTCCTGACTCAGTTTCATGCCATTTCCTTGAGTCCTGTCTCTGATCATGGGAATGAAGTACCTGCCCCTCTCCTTTTGTTTGTGAGGATATTGAAGAACACAGTGAGGTTTCCCTTCAGTCTCCTCTAGTCCAGGCTGAACACACCCAGTGACCTCAGCTGCTCCTCATGCATGCACCCTGACCCCAGGACATGTACATCCTTCCTGGCTGCCTCATGTTTAACTTTACATTGACCCCCAGGGTGCTTTCTGCAGTGCTGCATTCCAGCCTCTCCCTTCCCACTCTGTCCATACACTCAGGGTTGCCATTGCAGATGCAGAATCCAGTGCCTGCCCTTTTTAAACTTCATATGGTTCATGATTGTTCAGCCTTCTAATTTGTTGAGGTGTCTCTGCAGGGCCTTTTTGCCCTTGAGGGAGCCAATAGCTTCTCTCAATTTGATGTCATCATCAAACTTACTATTCTTCCATGTCAAAGTAGTTTATGAAGATGTTGAAGTGAAGCAGGCCAAGGACGGAGCCCTGTGGAACACCCCTAGTGACAGGTCACCTGTCTGATGTCACCCCATTCACTGAAACCCTTTGTGCCCCACATGGGAGCCAGTTGCTTGCCCACTGCATAACCCCATCCAGCTGTGGGCTGGGCATTTTGTCCAGGAAGACACTGTAAGAGATGGTATCAAAAACTTTGCTGAAGTCCAAAAAGTTCACATCTACTAGTGCTGTTGATTGGCTAAATGAGCCACTCTGTCTCAGGTTCAATAACCAGGACTTTCCTCTCATGAAGCTGTGCTGTTACCAATTTTTTCTATCAATTTACCAGAAACTGAACTGACACTGACAGGCCTGTAGCTTCCAGGGTCCTCCTTCCTGCCCTTCTTGAAAATCGGGACGGTGCTGGCCAGCTTCCAGTCAGTTGGGACCTCTCAGGAGTCTCAAGTCCACTCAAAATCTATTGAGAGAGGCATTGCAAACACATCACCCAGCTCTTTTGAGGATTCTCAGAGGAATCCCATGAGGGCCCATAGATTTGCAGGGATCCAGCTGGAGCAGCCAATACTGTACACTTTCAGGGTCAGCTGGGAGCTGATAATTCTCACAGTCATGGTCCTCCAGCTCAGGGCACTGAGACCCCTTTGGTATGCCATCAATGTTGAAGAAGAGGCTAAGAATGTGTCAAACACCTCTGCCTCATCCATGCCCCTGTTTGGGAGGTGAGCATCCTTATCCTATAATAGGTTGATGCTATTTTTACACTGCTTTTTGCTATTGATATATTTGAAAAAAAACCCACCCTGTTTTATTGTTGTCCACAGTTCTGGCAGGTCAACTCCAGCTGAGCTTTAGCTGAATGAATTTTCTCCCAATAGAGGTGAGCAGTATGTCTGTATTATTCCTGTGTCACCTGACCTTGTTTACACAGGGCAGACATGTTCCTTTATTGCCTTCCAGGAGAACATCCCTGCTCAGCCAAGGGGGCCTTCTGCCTCACCTGCTTGACTTTCCTGCTCCTGTGCACTAAGGCAGTGATGTTTAAAAAGTGATCAGCACTGACAGATCCCCAGACCTGCAGAAACTTCTTAAGAGGAAGACTTATTAAATATTTCCTGAGCAGCCTGAAGTCTGCTCTCCTCATGTCCAGAGCTGAGGTTTTGCTGGCACTTTTCCTTCTGTCAACAGAGATTTTAGACTCAATCTTTTTGTGTTTGCTGTTGCCAAGATGGCCCCAGTCCCTCCTTTGCTCATGAGATCCACCTTGTTGACAAGCAGCAGATCAAGGACAGTGTCTTTCCATGTTACTTTCTGTTAGAACTTGTTCCATAAAGTTGTCATCCAGGTCCTTAAGAATCACGCGGCTCAGGCTGCACCAGATGTGTGATGCTCCCAGTTAAATTCTGGAAAGCTGAAATCCTCCATAAGGACAAGGAAGTTGACTTGGAAGGCTTCCTTATTTCATCAAAGAATAACTCATCAGTGTCACTGTCGTGGCCAGCAGGTCTATAGTAGACTCCCGTGATGACATCCAGATTTACTGTTTGCCCCTTTGACGCATCACGCTGGAGAAACCCAGCCAGCTCCCACTCCCCAGCACGCACCAGGAGTGGTGGCCCCTGTGCGGCTCTGACCCGAGCAGAGGAGCAGAACGGGGCTCTCTGCTTCCCGCGGAGCACAGCGGGGCTCCGTCCACTCGCCACGGGGCTCTCTCCGCTCCCCACGGGGCTCTCTGCGCTCCCCACGGGGCACAGCGGGGCTCTCTCTGCTCCCCACGGGGCTCTCTGCGCTCCCCACGGGGCACAGCGGGGCTCTCTGTTCCCCACGGCAGCCAGGGTTCAGCATCTGGGTCAACAGGGAAGGGTTTCTTGAGGGCTCCTCAGAGGAGCTTATGCCCAGGGTGAGCAGGGACCAAATAACCCCACAATTTTCACAGTCTTAAACAGCAGAGGAACAGGTAGCGGACACAATTCTTTAACCAATCAGGCATACAATGGGGAGGGGATTAAGGAGGGACTCAAAATGTAACAATCAGTGGGAAAAACAAAGGGAGTGGAAAAGTTCACATGGTCCAATGAGCCTTAGTGGAGTAGGGGAATTCCAGGGAGGGGTTTAGGACTGACAGGGAATTCTCCAGAACAAGGGGTAGGAATTAGGGAGGATTGACATTATGTAGATGAGGTAACAGGTGGGTCTAGGAGGGGAATGACAGACGGGAGAGGGAGGAGAAAATCAGGGGTAGAACCCTACGTGTGAGGGGAAAAATGGGAACAAACCATTCAACAGGGTTTACAAAAATATGCATTTAAAAAAAAATACACACCTCCATACCCCTTGATTCTTATCCAGAGGCTCTCAATACTCTCAATAGTGCCCTTGCCAACTGTGTTATTGCCAAGTGTGCCAGACATTCTAACCCTTCCATCACAAATGATGCCATCCCTCCACCTCTTCCACCCTGCCTATCCCTCCTGAAGAGCTTGAAAAACAGAAAACCTGACTCCTCTCTTCTTGAGGACTTTTTTTGGAGTTACTGAATTGGTCTGTTTCTTCTGTCAGAAAAGGGAGAAAAATTTGATCAATAAAAGGTTTTTTAGCCTTTCTTGAGTGTGTAGAGATAAGGTTTAGGATTTATCTTTGCTGTATCTAAAATCAAATCCTTGTCCTGAAGTTGTTGTGATATAAAACAGATCTTACCTACACTGCTGGGATGATAAAAGTTCTGACATCATGAAACTAGTACCAGCTGTATTTGTGAAAGCTGCTGTGCAGTTGGAGATAAAAAGCTAGGAAAATCGAAAATGCTAGACTAGGCCTTGGACATAGAGAAAACTTGGATTTCTTATTTGCATTTGTTTGGGGGTGGGTTTTTTGGTTTGTTTTTGTTTGTTTGTTTGTTTGTTTGTTTGTTTGTTTTTAAATGTTCTTTCCCTTTCTTCTGTACTTCATCCAAATACTTTTAATCTGAATACTTGTAAAATTTTTGGCAACAACAAATCAATTGCTTGTATATTGAGAAAGCTGTATTTTAGCTACCCTATGAAGATTCTTCTGTTTTTGATCACATTAGCTCCTCTTTCACCATAAGGAAGTTGCCTTCCATTGACAGAATGTAAATATGATAAGCAGAAAATTAAACTTGTTTTGTAATAAAAATCTAGTACTTCTATTAAAATAATGCAGATTTTTAAAATATTGAACAACAGGTAAAACAAATTGATTTTGAGCTCCAATCATCTTCAATTAAAACCAGCCAAAGGAAGAATGACAAAACTGTTATTTTATTTCCCTTCTCAATCTACTAACATATAATAATAACCTTTCAAATTCAGGTTTGTCAAACATAAGAACAGCTCAATTTCAGTCAGAAATTACCTGAAGTAACTTCAGAGTAATTTGCTTCTCTTTTTTATCATAATTTAAGTAAATTATGTAATATTATCAAGAGATATATGTGTGTCTTGTTTTATGAAAGCCAAGATCCTTGTTATTAATACATTTGTGTTTTGAGTTCAAGAATCAGAGATTAACAATTTGACCTTGACAGTCTTTGGTATGTGACAGGAATATAAAGCAGGAGGTTTATTTGGAGCAAACATGTCCAAGATTTTTCTAGCCTACAAAATCTCCTATGTTCTTCACTATTAGACAAAAAAGTATTAAAATCATAGCTGACAGAGTTGTTTCCTCAGCTTAGATTTGCCAGCCCTGATTTTACTCCACCTCTTCTGTAGCAAAGTTCTATCCAAATACGAGATAGAAAATTATCACACTTAAAGGTTTTACTTCAAGCTTTTGAGAAATCTCTTCATCTGTTCCCAGCCCTCACCTGCATGAAGAATCTTACTTGCAAACCTCTGTCTTAAATGGCAAAACTGTTAGCCTTGCATAGCGAGTTTCAAGGGTTTGTCACTTGGATCACACAGCACTCTTTAAACAGTCATTTGTATGCAGTGTGTTATATGTTTTGATACAAAGCCAAATTCGGAGTTCTAATGCCTTTCTACCACTTCAGTCTCAACCAGTTTCTGTGAAAATGCCCTGAAAAGATAATAGCATAAATTTGAGCAGCCTAGGGCAAAGGGATTATTTTTTAATAAACTCAAACTATGAAAAATAGGAAATATATGCAGTAGCAAATGTGAACAGAAGGAGGAAAATTATGATGGGTTTTAGAAAAGCACAAAGTGTGAAGAAATTATAGTGCTTCGAGGCACAGGTGAAAGTAAGTGCTGCCCACAAAAGGAACAAAACTCATTCATTATACAGCCACTGAATTGCTCTGTAAGATCATAATGTGAATGGGTTGAAGGCAGAAAGCAATTACTGGTGCCTTATAGTGGTCAAAACATTTTAAAACTGGATAGCACATGTTGATTTTTAAAAATATTTGGTTTTTAAGTTATCAAACATGAATTTTGTGTGCTAGAACTGAAACAAAGTAAATTTTAAGAGTTGTAGTTACAGAAAGAAAGGAAAAGGTGGTTGTATTATTCTGAAATTATGTTATTGCTATCCTTTATTCAAGTGAGTATATGAAGAGATGGGGAAAGCGTGAACAGTTTCAGAAAATGATTTCAAACCTTGTATAAGTAATATTCCATCTCTGCAGTGGTATTCTCTCTAGTGCTTTCCATATTGCATGCAAAAAGTGCAAGAAGAAGCAGAGGGACAGCATTTCATCTTGTGGATAAGAAAATCAAGAACAAGGGTTTTATGCCTCTAGAACAGAACAATTCTACTTAGAGTGATAGGCTTTATCTGAACCTCAAAGGAAGCAGGCAACATATCAAACCAAGAGATTGTACTAAGATTTGAAACCCTTTGAGGTGGAGTTTTACCTGAGGTTTTAAATTCAAGATTTTGAACAGGAAGATAATTCTGAAACAGCACAGGTCAAAATGATGGATTTCCTTAGGTAATTTTTTTGTATCTCTAAAGAAAAGTACAGCTAGAAAATTTTTATCAGATAGGAAATTGGAAAGGACAGAAAACACTGACAGGAATATTAGACATAGAGAAGGAGAAAAACGACATAGTTCTATAAAATATTTTTTGTGTGTGCGTAAAAAAAACAGTGAGAGGATATGAATATATAGTTTGCCAATTCTGGGGAGTGAAAGAAACCTGTCATGGATAAAAAAATAGCATAAAGACAGTCTCTGCAAAGACATCTTTCAAAAATGTGAAGTTTTGCCCAAAGGAAGAAAATACAAAACATTATAAAATTTGAAGTATTACATATAAAAATCCAATGTGAAAGACCAAAAAAGGGCAATAGAAAGAAAGGTATAAAGATATAGTAATCTTTTAAGAAACCTCCTCCAGATCATGAATTCAGCTAGAGAGGTTGGGAGGACATACATAAAATAAAAGGAAAATGTAACAAAGATGTAGTACAGGAGAATTTGTAAAGTCTCTTATGATAGAGTTTTTTCTTGCAAGAGACATCAAAACCTGCCCCATATTTATGTAATGGTGGAAGAAATTTTTAAATAAACAGGTAAAATGGGCAAGGATTAACAACAGAACACTTCTACAGGAACCCACAAATTAAACAGATTAATTACTAACTCTGAAACATGAGCTTAACAGGAAGCAAAGCTTTGTGCTGTTCTATATGTTAAATAGGGTTTGGAAAAAAAAAAATAATTTGGTAATATCAAGCTATTCATGGCTTTGAACACAACTGTGCAAAATTGCAAAACTGAAGAATGTGATAAAATAGCAGATGAAATCTACTGAAGTTGCACGATGGACTTGGAATGAAGTCTGTCTAGAAAAGGGTCTTTAACCAAAAGCAAACAGTTGTATGAATATGCTAGTTTGATGCTCAGAGGTCAAGGAAGAGACTGAAATATTAGGAAGTGTGTGGAAACCAGCAGAATGTGAAGCAGAGATTGCTATGCTGGTGCACAATGTGCCAAGGCTGCCTGCATGTTTAGCAGTGTAGGATGTTCTGGTCAGTTGTCTAGTAGGGCACCCGTTTTTGTTGAGCAAATGTATCATCCATTCAGTGCTAGGACATTAGGCACACTGGAGGACTTGAGGCTATTTTAAGCCAATTCCTCCATTAAAAAGGATGCAATATCTTGGAATAGTCATTACCCAACAGGCACAAACCTGGGACTAGCAGTGCCTGACCTCATCAGTGCTGTTGTGTCATGTGTAGTGTCAGGACACACAGACTGTTCTCTTGCGTGTGTGACAGTCAAAATGTTTGTGAGAGAAGTTAACCTTGTACATATAATAGGACTGCATGTACTTTGGGCAAAATCTGTTGTTTTGTTCAGTCTTGATACAATCCCTAGGACTGAATCAGACCAACTCAGCAACTGAGTCCTCAGTACTAACACAGAAGTGATGGATAAAATACTAACAATAGGACTATAAGCTTATAAACAAAGTTATCAAATATATACTCATAAGGAAAATATATTTAGTGGAAGTACTCTGATGCCAAATTGCTTTTTCATATTCCATGCCCAGATTCAGAAAATAATTTCCCCAGCTTTCCCCAGTGTCGCTGTCTATCTGTTCTAAGTATTTTTTTGCCGTAAGTGCTCAACACTTATTCTGAGTTGAATGGAAGCTACTTAAAAAAAAATGAAACCAAAATGCACTGAATGAACCGAAGTGTGTCTTTAGAGGTCATTCTGCTAAAATCATATTCCCTGTCTCCAAAAAATGAGGCTTTATGATATTATTCAAGGAAAGAAATAGAAAATACAGCAGTATCTTTACATTCCTCAGTGCTTTATAACCTGCTACAGTAATTTTACTCCATCATTTTTATTAAAAATCCAGCATCCTGCTGGGTACATTATCTAATACATACCTGTGGGTAGTGATATTTCTAGTAACATTGGAGGACTCTCCAAATTGTCTGGCATTGATACTCGTGTTGTATCCATACAGCAACATGTCTTTTCAAATGTAGGAGAAAACTGATGGGAATGTAATTCTCCAGTGTTAACCCAATTTTGTTCAATAATAAATTGGGAATTTACATCATATCACTGAAAGAGTATAGTACTTAACAATCAAGGGCCGACAGGAAACTTATTTTGTGTTATTGTTAAAACAGATAATGGTAAATATTCTTTTGCTTTGAAAAATTAAAGAAAAGTGCTCCTGCAAGTGTGATAAGAGTTTATGTCTATTCTGCTGAATTTAAATGTTGATGTTACCTGGATCAATGTCAAAATTACCATTTTCTCCAGTGAAGAGAGACTGTTTACATATCATTCATGCCTACAGAAGAGGTTATTGTAGAATAGGAAATTTAAAAAAAACCAAACCACTAACATACTAAACAGTTAGGATTTAATTCAATCCAGTTGACAAGTTTAAAGGCCATTTTTATGTACTCTTCAGAGATGTTAATATTGTATGTAGTATATTTCTCCATGTAGTTTCCATATAATTTTGAAACTCTGGCTTTTATAGCAGAGTTTTTAAATTTGGAGAATATAAGGAAAGTAGAAAACAAGTTTTTTATATATTTTTAAAAAACTCATACAGCAATTACTTTTTTGGTATGACATTCATAGTCTTGCTTGCTCTGCATTTAGCCAAGTATAAAGGGAATGTTCACACCCATGCCAATTATAACTTTTTTAAAAGGTAGTGTAGATGCTTTTTGAATACTGGATTGTTTTGAAAAATGCCTACAATGAGAAGCAAATTATATATAAAATATATCATTGACATAAAGGAGGCAAAAACTACTCTAACTAAGCAAGCTTGACTGATTTCTGGGTTATGATTTAGAAGATATTTAAAGAAATAGGAGACCAGTGGCATGAGAATAGGAATATATTTGGCTCTGAATATTCAAGTATTTATTTGCACAGTTCTCTCTTAGTAATAGATTTCTCATCTCTCAGCCTATCTATAGAAGCTGCTTTTTCCTACTCAGTCATAACTAGGAAAATGCAGTGGCTTGCTTAGTGGAGGAGAAAGCATGTACTGATGAAGTGTTTGCCTTTCTTTCACATCTGTTCCAGCTGTCTAGGTCTTTCACAGCCTGTTGCTTTGGAAAATTTCTCCAATGAAGCTTAGCAGATTCATTGGAGTGTCTGCTCTTTTGTTTTGGCTTTTTAAAATTCCTGTTATTTTCTTTTGCATATGCTTGTGCTAGGGAAAGAAGTCAAACTAAAATTATACAAGACAAATTAAAGTGTTCCAGAAGTGGTCCTAGATACTGAATGAGTCATATATACTGCTCATATAAGCTCAGGCCTTTTAGATCTTTATCTTCAGTTGTAAAGTGAGCATGCTTTTCTTGGTTCTGAGATAAAAGTCTGTAAACAACACATTTTTTCAGAGGAAATGGCAGATTTCTTACAGCAGATTGGAGAGACAGAGGATCATTCAAGAGCTCTCTATCCTGTATGATAATGTATTTTTTTCTCCTGTCTATTTAACTGAAAGCAGTTTGGTGCCTTACCAGCCCAGAACTGCTCAGAAATAGAGACAAGTCAGAGATGATCAGTATGAGTTCTTCATCTCACTCATGTGAGATGTCGTGTGGCAACAGGGATTATTAAGCTTTATCCCATATCTTTGTTGCAACTTTTATAGAAAGATTTTAGGCAGTGATTGGCGAGCCAAATCACCACAGAAAACCTTTCTAGATCATAGATATTTCCAAATGATTAAGTATAACATTTTCATGGTTGTCAATCAGAAAGGAGGAGAAAACTCTTAAGTCTAGAGTAGAATTTTGTTAAACACAGCTCTGATATGGGCACAGGTGGCCCTAGAGTCAGATGTAGTATTACTAATCATAATCTTGCCAGCTTCCAGCAGCTCCTGAAAATCACTTCATTCTACACTAATACATTGAAACACCTTTGCTCAAGTTTTAGATAGATACCTAAGGTAAGCCATCTTAAACATCATGTACAAGAGTGAGCAGACACAACATTACAGGCATGCAGAGTGCCAGTTCCCGATGGAAGAAGTCTTCATCTTAGTTTCTGGTTGCTAAATTCCTGTTAGCGAGTGGATGGACAGTTGTTGCACACAAGACAGATTGTTAAGGTCATGTGTGATAAAACGGCCTAAGAATTTCCCAGCTAGTTTGATGCGTTCCTTTGAAAATTTTAGGGAGTTTTAAAAAAAATAAATCCTATTAAAGCAATGTGAGGTTATCTAACAAGTAGGAAGAACATAAGTCCACTGAATTGTGTAGCAGCTCCTATTTTGCAGTGTTCTATAACTCTCTGTAAAGAAAATATGGTTTTTGAGTAAAGAGACAGACATGCATACAAACATATCAACAACAACAAAATCCCAGATGTCACGAGAACATAAATCTCCTGACTTACCCTGGAATCTGCTCAAGCAGTCTGTCACAATTTTTTTTTTTCTTTTTATTCCTCCTCTTATGATATTTCTCTAGTATTTTTTTCCTAAACTTCTTAGAACCTAAAGTGATAATATTTTGCTCTGCATGAATGTACCACTTTGCTCAATGAAACTTTGCACCCTGAAAATATCTTGAAAGAGTAGTGAAAACTAGAGCTAGAAACAGATCATAAGGGCAAAGTGTTTATATTGATTTTGTCATCTCTTAATCACCTGTTCAGAAAAAACCAAAATTGAACCATTGCAGTAGAAGCATTTAAATTTTCATTGTCCTCTATAATTTAGAAAATAAGCAATATCAGAAAAATCTTCAATTTGAAGTCAATAGCTTTTTGTTAGTCTTTGTTGTGTTTACAGTTTTTATATAAGTTATTCTTTAGATCTAATGACAAAGGTGATGAAATAAAAGTTTATATGTATTGTTCTCCTTGTAGTCCAAAATTAATATCTTCCGTTTGCACTATCTCTTTGACTAATATTTTGGACATCTCATGTTCAACAGGAATAAAATCCATAATACTTTAATGAAAACTTGGAAAGCTTGTAAGGTCTGGAAGGAGGACATCTGTCTGTATGACTCATGTCTCTGTTCTAATAAATGGCACCAGTCTGGCTGCTGGAAGTACCTCTGGGCTAGTTCAGTGAGGTTTTTTCTTGCAGTGTTATTGTGTAAGTATGTAGGTACTGCACCCACAGAAAAATGGGGATTAGGGAATGTTCTTCAGTCTCTTCATTAAATGTGCTCACAAGAAGTTACCTCTCCAGACTTCAGCCTACTACTGAATAACCTACATTTTTCTCCTTTAAGAACTCTATTATCCTGTTTTCTGGCTGTGATATGGACTGATGTATTATGGTTGTACATAGAAACACGCTTCAAAGTGTTTAAGACAGAAATTCATAAAATGTAAAAGAAATATTAGGCCCCCATTTAATGTTCTAGTACTGCTTTCTTCAGTTAAAGCCATAAACTTGTACCCTGATTTCACACATAGTTCTCAGTATTTTATTAAACTTCTATGAATTTTGCCAAATGCATCAACTAGTTTAATTAGCTAAGTGTATTTCTCTCTTGTGGGTATTGCTGGAATAGATTGAACAATGATTTATTTACCTTTGTGTCTGTTGATCAAGTATTGTGAGGATACTCTTGCAGATACTGATTTTTGCTGATACAATTGATGTTATATTAGCAGACTTTACTGTAGCATCTCTGTTGGTCAGAAATTACACTTTATCTCCTCTTTGGCCGGCTGAGCAAAGGAAAAAAATGTGTGCAGAGATGTATCTGGCTCAAATGAGAATATAAATCTTTTAACTGCCTGATCTCAGATCATCTGAATTTTCCCTTTAATTCCATTCTTCCATGATTATTGCAATGCAGATAGCCAGAGGCTGACAAATGCTTCTTTTCAAAGCTGTGATGGCATGCCATCATCAGTTGCTAGGGGTTTTTGCTTAGTTATTGTTTTAATACAATGGCAAATTTGTCAGATTCTGACAACTATATGAAAGTATCCCACTGCTGGTTTAAGCATTCTTAGGCTCCTGGATTTGAAAATTACTCTAGATGACCTTCTTTCTCTGAATTTTTAGCATATGTCGTGATCTGAATAGCATCTAAAAGATGCCATTAGACTGAGAAACTGGATAAAATTATCCAATAAGCCTTATTTCATTATTACAAACCATACTGCCAGTGTCTAGTTAAATATAATTGTGGCAAAAAGCCCATAATCAGAAGCCTGTAATCTTTTGCAATTTTTTGAGTTGATATGCATTTGTTATTGACTGGAAAGCATGATCTGTTCACAGATATGTTTGCTTTATGGTTCAGGGTGACTATGTGTTGAATGATCTAGTGATACAGGAAACATTTGCTCTGGTGGATCTTAGAATGTGTGCAGCTTTTACACACTGATTAAGTGTCTTATCCTGAATGTTGAACAAATTGAAAGGCCTTAGTATTAATTATACAAATCAATTTCTTTCAGTATAGAAGCTATTTGGATGATCGAGGGATAAAGTCTCACCTCTGACTTGCAAACCACTCCTGATTTAGTACTAGTCACCATGAATAAGAATACCTGTAGTCTGCATGGGAAGAGCAAGAGTGTAAGTAGAAGGTTCTCTTTTTCATGCTTTTAAATTTAATATTAATATTGTTCCACATTAGTTCTGTGTTGTATTAGCATTTCAAATGCCCTTTTCTGAGAAGGAATGATAAAACCTTTGTTATTTGTACCCTGTTTTTATATCTGTAATCTAAATACATATGTGTGTCTTCAGCACCCAGATATAAGATTACTGAATAGTAGTATGGTTTGAGTGACTGTTTTCATGTATCTTTTATTATTGAAACATTTGTTTTCCACAGTTCATTTTTAAAAAAGTTGTTAGAAGTTAATTTTTCTTAAGCATTCATTGAAATATAAGAGTATGTAATGTCTACATTGTACTCAGTTGTGAATGTATACCCCTGCACTGATGTCAGGGACTGCACTTGATTTGATACAAAATGTTGACTGTGAAATGTTCCGGGAGATTAATGGGAAAAGAAGCTAATTATATAAGCATAGATTTGGATACGGCTGAATTTTGCTTATTTTCTGGTCTTTGTCATGTGTTTTGTCCTATGTATATATGTCTCTCTGTATCCAAGAGTACTTCTAAAACAAAGAGGTTTGGACATTATAGACTGTGAAAAATACTTTTTAACCTTCAAAATAAACTTTAGTGGTAATCCTAGCATATCTTGCTCTGTGAACTCAATTAGAACCACTTGCAACTATCCTTTCTTTGAACTGGGTACATAGAATATTTCCTACTGTTTGTTGTGTTGAAATTATAAAATACATAATCTATGAGAAACTGTTTTAAGCTATGTGGTATTATGTTACATAAGTAATTTTTGACTACTGCTTGTAAGGGAATACTATTGTATGTAAGGGAAATGTAAGGGAATGTAAGGGAAACTATTTGAACTAGTTGAACAAAAGTGATTTCCAAGAAGCCTCATTAAACTTCTTGAGCACAGCCAAAGATTTCATATCACATATCAAATCTTCCATTGTTCCACATGCCTGTCAATTTGAATTTTCATTGTCAAAGTCATCCCTGGTCTGCCAGACCAGGTACTTTCATGAAAAGACCAACTGGTGAATAAGTGAAAATCCCATTAGTTGAACGAATAATCTTAAACAGAAAGAATGGAATAAGACTTTTATTTTTATTTAATGGGATGTTGTCACATATCTTCCAAGAAAGCTTTTTATCCATTAAGGGAGCATGGGGATCAGGGTGTTGGTTCAGTGGTTTCAGATATCAGTGAACATAATTTACTTAATATAGAAGATGAACCTGCAGATATGTGTGAACATTTGGGAATTTTCACGAAATATAGAACTCACTGTGCATCATGAACTAACTGAAGCTAACTTTAGCAGTGTAGCATAATAGAAACTGCTGATAGAAAATATTTAAACATTTCCATTCTTTTTTGACTATACAATACGTTTAGTACTGTTAAAATAATTTGCAAGTGATCTTGTAATTAAAAATATGTGGTTAATATTTATTAACTGTACTTCTTCTAATAGATTTTTAAATTCCGTATCTGAACTATCTTCAGATGGCACAATGTCTCATCCTGCTAGACCTTTGTTCTCTCCCTCATGGTTTGCACAGTATTGCTATTCATTCTTTTTGCTATTCATAAGTTGGTAGCTTATGGAGTTGTATTTAACTGTGTTTGTGAGAAGGGTTTATATAATGGGAATTTCTTTAGTTCAGTATTGCTCACAGCATTCAGTGAGAATGTCAGCATCCATGTCCTTTCAGTCTAAGTGTACTATTTGTCTAATACTTTTCCTTAGGTATCCTTATGTAGCTCTTTATTTCTTTTATAACTTTTCCTCTTAAATAATTTCCTCCTTTCTTTTTTTGTTCCTCCTTTTTACAGCACTTTCAACTTAAAATATTCTAATGGTGGTCCAATGCTTATAATTCTGTGATTTACCATCTAGTACTTCTGAAAAGACAGCAAAGTCTTTGTCTCTCCCTGTCTCCTTCCCTCTCTCCCTCCCTGTAATTTGTTTTTCTCCTTCATTTCCACCCCCTCCCCACCACAAAGTTACTTCTAGTAAAAATGGAGTTTTAGTTAGTATTGATCAACCATAAAATGAGATCTTTTCTTGAATACTTTTTATAATAAAACAATGAACTTGATATTTTTACTGTTTCAGAAGGGCTTCATGTTATTTTCATAACTGCATAAGCAAGGCAAAGTATTTCCACATACTATTTCTACAGCTTTGCATATGTGAATGTAATATTTTCTTTATCAAAAACCATGATGAAATACAATTATTAGTATACTTTCAAAATCAGACTTCCAGCTCATCTTCAATGAAACGAGCATAGCTTTACTGAAAAATAGTACACCATTTATAATAAATCACTTTTCAACAAAGTATTGTCATAACTAGATTTCTGTGGGACTGTGTTGGAGTATATTTGGCCAGCTAAAGGAAGTAAGAGTATTTTCAGGTGATGGGCATGCTAGTATCAAGAATGAAGGCTGACTGTCACACTGTGTGGGATTTTATCTTGGAACATTGTGTCAGAAGTGAGTCAATCCTTGTGAAATCTGAAAGTAGCTATATTGCAAGAAAATGAATCAAGAAAGAGGATATATTTAGCAACTGGGTCTGCTTAAATTGTGGCATTTCAAGAGCTTCAACAACAAAAAAGAAAAGGAGCAGGGGCAGAAAGCAAAATTAGAACTTTAAGGTTATTTTGTCTGCCTTTCAATTTATTATTATCTGTAAAAGCCTAGAAGTGCAAGACTTTTGAATTCATAAATATAAAAAGCATATTTTCAACAATGATGGCTTTGGGATAAACTACAGATCACTAATAGGAGACAAAGTGGCTGACATTCTGTGATCAAAACTTTAAAAGCAAAGTTTTGACCACTGGGGACAAAAAATGGTGGACCTCAAAATAAAATGCTCTCCAAAGAGAGGTTGCAGGAAAGATTGAGTCTAGCTGCATGCAGAAATTGTGAGTGGGGGGAGGTGGTGGTGGTGACAAATCATGCAAATGCAAAGCAGGCACAGAGCACCCATACAGAAGTGCAAAGGAGGGCAGAGAGCTATTTGCAAACAGCTGACTCACAGACCTGTTCTCATCCAAAGTTCTTAGGGCTAGAATGTCATAACCTTTGCCTATGACCTGGCGGGGGGCGGGGGGTAAAGAGAAGTTAAACACTTGTATTTCTATGTTAATTTCTCTTTAGATTATAAATCTCAGAGAAGACATGGGCCAAGGGCTTTTTGTCTGCCACTCCTCCTGCAGGGAGAGGGAATGTCATCCTGTCTACCTACCCCAGACAAATCCTCTCACCAGCTAGAATATTTAGTCAGCAACAGGGTAAAACAATCAATACCAAAAAGTAGAGTGATGTAGTTCTCCACTGAGAGTGTGAAGGAATTGCAAATTCAGTTCCAGTCCCTTTTCTGGAACAGAGCAGTTCCGTCAAACAGAAATTCTTGCTTTAGGTCAATAATTCTAAGTAAGCAATTTGTCAACAGACAATGTTGCAGTGTTCCAGAAGCATTTTTCATAATAAAATTGCATTAGTTACAAATAAATTGATTTTTCTCTCATAATCAATGGTGAGGTCCATTTGTTATCTGATAGAAGGATACTTAGAGGGAGATTGCTTGGACTAACCATTCTTAATTAATGGGAAGCAATTACATTACATATTCTTTGCCTTTCCCCACCTCTCTATCTGTAATATGGCATTTGTAAATGAAACAAGACAAAGAAAAGGCAAAGGTGGGACATTGCCAAAGGGCAAATTGAAATTCATACAGTGCTGCTATTTCTCCCTTAATATCACTGGTTGACTGGCAAACTGGGCATTTTAGGCAGCATGTCTCCTTATGTAAAGCAGCAGCTTATGTGCAGAGAATTTCTGAAGAGAAAGTAAGCAATGTCTGGAGCAGCTTTCATAGTTTTTTTTCAAACATTCCTTCTATAGGGCTAGTAATCAATGCCTATTGTGAGAGTCCAGTCTCAGAAACAATAGCTGGATTTGGATACTATTAAATTAATTATTTTATGTTAATTTACTGTATTCACGTGTGTGCACTTGATAATATCCTTTTACATGTCAAATTATCTTTTGGAAAGAGAAGAAAGGGACTATGGCAGGAACACACTAGTTTATTCCTGTTAAAGATATTGCACGTGCTGATTTCCTCCCACTCACTCTGGATTTCTTAATTTTGGTCCCCTCTACAGTCTACATGGAAGACCCTCTACAGTCTTTCGTGGAAGTTCTGACTGATGTTTCCAGCTGTGCTGTTCTGTTCAGATCCCAAATTCTATTCTCCATACTTTTCTTCTTTCTGACTCTGGTATTTCTGAGATTAATAAATGTCATAAATCTCTCTTTTCTTCTCTTGACTCTTCTCCAAGTTCATCTCATGCCTACATTCCTAATTAAGGTATAGACTTTTTTTAGAAACCCTCCTTATCTGGGGTCTGGGCAGTATTTAGAATTTTGAGGGATAACTGCACCATCTTGGAACATGAAAAGACTCCCACTCATGTACTAACAGACATCAAAATCCTAATCTGTAACTCAAATGTCATCCACTGTTCTGCAGATTTAAAAAATAATCTCTGTGACAATGATATTTATTTAATGCAAATTACATCAACAGGAAAAAAAAATCTCTTGATGGTTTGAGAGGGTCTGACAGAGAATTTTATAGCTCAGCTATGCCAGCAAACCCCTCAGTTACACCTAGGTCTCTACTTTTTGGAGTCCTTGCACATATGTATCATTGTCATCTCTTGTCCCAGTTCTTCCCATCTGCAACAATGACTGTCTGCTGGGAGTGCAGCAGACAATCAAATTACCTTCTCAGTAATACATTTGTGCTCTCAATTTTTCCACCCAGTGCTTTATTTCAGGCTGTCCCAAAGAGGCACAGTGTATCCTTCAGGCCCTCTGTCATGGGAAGGACTGGGAAGTGTCAACCATTTGTTTCAGGATTACACCTACTTCTGTGCTTTACTCACAGTAATTATCCCAAATCTGACACTGGATCCAGACATTTTGTTTTTACTGTTTGATGGAAACTGCTCCTGCCTTTGGAATAATTTACTACAGTGGTGAAAATAACACTTTTTAATTTTTTTTTATTATTATGATATTTATAAAATTATTATTTTATATATTTTATTTTTATGTTTGTATATTTTATATATTATATAATTTATATAATTATTAAAAATAATTATATTATTATGAAAACTCCTGAAGATCTGGTTCTATGACTATAAGAAAATATGCTTAACCTAAAGAGTGTACACTTAAATGAAATAGATGTTAAAAAGTTAGAAAAGGAAAATATGGGTAGGTTACTGAGTCCTGGAATAGCCAAATGAGGAGGACAGACAATAAAGATCAGGACTGTATACACTGCACTTCACACTGAGGCAGCTAGTGGTCAGGGAGGAGTAAAGGAAAGGCATGAAGGAGGTGGATAATATAATTAAAACAGAGTGATATTAAAGATTTAATGATCTCCCTACTTTTTCTTCCCACTTAATTAATTACAATATATTTCTAATCCATGACTGAGTTTCTAGACACTCTTTAAATATGAAAATAGTGTTTCTGGCTCTTCAGTTTGCAAACACTGCATCTTTTGATTTCCTCTTTCAGACTAAATTTTGAAATGGTGCCTAGGAGAAGGCTGACTGATGCTGACAGTGTAAGGGATACACAAGAATGAGCATGTAAATGATGCACATGCACACTACATATGGAGGGAAATGCCATATTGTGTAATTACTTTTTAAATGCAAATTCTGTTCTTATTTGTCTTTCACTTGTCATTTTAAATTGCAGGTAGTTATTGTCAATATCTAGGATATTGACAGATATCTGTCAGAGTGCAATGGATATTGCATGTTCAGGTTCTCCTGCATGACAAGGCCCTTGAGATATTTATAATATAAATATTAAATATTTTCAATAGAAATATAAAATTTCAAGACTTTGAAAGTATGATAGATGTTGAATTCTAAAGAGTGGTAAGTAGGAGTCACATGGATGATGTTTTTAGAGGAACAAATACTGTGGTAATGGCAGAATAATTTGCTAGATGTTTTTTGTTGAAAATGGAAATGGCTTTAGACTAGTTGTTATGAAAAAACAGATAATTCTCTGGCAAGGATTACTATTCTTTGGCCACTGACAGCAACAGAAGTCATGAGCAATTAAAAACAATGAAGAGCTGAGTAGTATTAAAACTTGAGTAGGTTGAAAAGAGCAGTATATTCCAGAATTAACACTGCCCTTCAATCCCTAGATGGTGGCCTTGCTATTGAAGATTTGCAATTTCTATTTAATTTCTTTACTAATGGCTTCAGAAACTGCTGTGACTGTACATAAAAAATGAGATTTTTTTTTTCTTCATGTTGTACGTTTTTTCCCTTGTGACAGCAGTATATCTTATCTTTTATGTGTAGAGACACATATGCATACATATATGTACACATGAAGAGACACATTAACAGAGCCTAGAAAGGCAGAAAGCATATGCTGTATATTTCCATCACAAAGCCCTTAATGAAGAAAGAACATGATTTGATTTCCTTAAATGAATAACAAGTTCCAAAAAAATCAAATCCAGTTCTGAAAAGGGTTAATATCAAACTTCCTTTTCTGTGAAATATGAGGCTTCTCTCACTGACCTTGAAGTCTGTTACCTTACATAGGACCTCTACAGTAGGAGCACTACAAACTGCCTATGGACAGTGAAGCTGCAAAATCTGTAGCCCCTGAGCAGATGCATCTGGTGGCTTGAGGTTTTCTTTTCTTTCTCTCTCCTTTTCAAACTTGATTATAATTTGTACCTAAAATACAACTAACAAAAAGAAAGACTATGTTGAAGATCTGGGGAATTTCTGCTTTTCATTGAATCCTTTGATTCTATGAGTCAATACAGTTTGGGGACACAGTTAACAGAAAGAGAAAGGCAGCACTATCTCTAGCCAAGTCTGTGCAGCAAAAGTCCCCATAAAGTGCTTCCTTCAGAACTGGAACTGGATTAATGTAAATATCTCAATTTTTAAAGTGGAAAAAAGCCTGTTCCCAGATTTTTGATTAAACTTTTTGGTCAGTTGCAGCTGAATATTTGGGGATAGATCTTAAACAATGTTCCCAAAAGATCAGGTGAAGCCTATTAGGTACTTGTTTCATGTCTCTGTAAAGACATGGGTAAAAGGAAACAAATTTTGCAGTTTGTCCTTCCATATTCAACTTCTGCTATTTACAATTTTTACATTTAAATACGAAAAATAAGTAGAAATTTCCCAACTCCTCTCTTTGTCTCTTCATAGAACCAATAAGTATTGTCCCACACTTTCAGGCAGTCCTAACAAAGATGTATTTTGTCTTTTGTATTTTGAAACCTCCAAAAGGCTATGATTTACTGCCTCTGCTCTGTCAGTCCTAAGCTGGAAAAATAAAGGAGGCTCAAACTTGCTCTAGGGCAAGTTACTCATATCTCATATCTCAGATCATGTGTTCTGGAAAATGATTTGATTTTGATTTTTCAGATTTATTTTTTATTCTGCTACTGTGCTTCTGTTCTCATTCCCCCTCCCTCACCACTGCCTTTTTTTTTAAAATCAGGATAACTTGCCTAGAGACCTAATTAGTTATTACTTCATCTTTTCTTTATAAGTATATAAAGAAGGGAAACCTTTGAATCTGACAGATTTTCATCATGATTTGTGGCCCTCCTGAACAGAAGGAATTCTTTGGTATAACTTCCAGGCTTTTCTCTTGCTTTGGGTTCCTAGACATTAGCATTCATCTATGTTTTTGATACATGCTTATCTTTTTCATGGTCCTATCTTGCTTTTTTGATACATTTTCTCAGTCTCTGTTAGAATCTTAGCACCCATCTTCCTTTCCTCTTTAAGATCCAGAAAACAATGAAGGCTATGATGCCATGTCCAAAATAATTAGTCTGTTACAATGTGCAAATTAAGCCAAATTCTGTTAGCTCTTTTACCAGATATTACAGATTAGGATATTGCAACACCTCATCTGGACATTTTGCTGTAAAATGTAATAATAAAAAATTAAGGTTCATCTTAAAAAGCTAGTGCAGCAATATCAAAGAAACAACTTAGTATTAAAGAAACACAAAATGGTAATTTGCATGGTCTTTAAATAAGTACAAACTATAACTGATTGCAAGATGATTTTAAAAAATTAATTAGCATAATATTTTTGGTTAAAAGACTGAAAAAAATCATTCAATTTTGTGTGAGAAGGGGGATATTTTAATACCCATTATGCTTCTTGTACATTTTAAATTACAATGCCTTGAGAAAATTGATTTCAAAACATAAGTGAACTTTTGAATACACTTAAAGGCAATAATGTCCAATTCCTCCATTAGGTAAATGAACTACAGTTTTCTATGTAATTTGAAACCTTGACAAAGGCTATGACACTCTTACCTACATCCTTTTCTCTGAGTTTTCTTCCTTTATAGTGACAATTAATAGCAAATTTCCATCTCTTTCTGCAGCAGAACATTGCATATCACTGATTTTTTACCAGGGATCAAAATCTGCATTACATGACACATGTCAAGACCTAGATTTTGCTTAGTAACAACAGTCTCTGAATAATACAGAAAGAATTACTGAATTTGGATGGGAAAGGAAATTCATGTAAACAGTGAGGAAAAACTCATATTAAATTATTATATCTCTACAAGTATCTACTTTGGCCTTTTTGTTGTTTTTGTTGTCTTTGCTTCAGAGATAAGCTGTTAGACTTTTTCTTGATACCTTTGAAAATTCCTCTAGAAATAATTTTCACATATTATTCTCTTCATTAGAAATCAGCTTAGTGTCACAATTCAGAGAGTAAAAAATCAAGTCTCAACGGTTTTGCTATGCTCTTATCAAAATAAAACAATTATCTCAGTGCAAATATTCCTTCTTAATGATCCTCTCTTGAGAGAGAAAATTAGAATTTCTCTGTTCCTCTTTTGAAACAGCAGCTCATTTTTAACAGGAAGGAGTTGTTTTAAAAAAGAAAAATGAGAAATTACATTGAAAAATAAAATTAGATACAGCATTGAAAAGTAATATTTTTGGACAAGGTTTTGGAAAAGGTTTTCTAATATAAAACCCGTGAGAGGAGATACATGATCACAAAATCAGCGTGGTTTTACAGCTGTACCCAGACTTTCATCCATGTTGCTTTGTAGGCTGTTCTGGCATCTCTCTTAGTATGTTATCTAACTTTTTTTTTTCTTTCTTGCGTCCTCACTTGCATCTTAGAAAAAGTAAACTAATATAAAGGTGAGACAACAAGGATACTTGTCACTTATCCATTTAATTACTCTTATAGTTCTTCTCCATCCTGTGCCTTTTCGGTCACCTCAGAGTGAAAAATCTCAGTTCATAAAAATATATAAAAATGGCCCTATTTTATAGTCTCTTTGTACTTTATCTTGATCAAATAAAAACGGCTATGTTACTACCTGGACTGGTAAACACAATATTAGCAGATTAAAAAAAAAATGGAACACTTTAAAACCTTTTGAGCCTCATTATAGAAGCCATAAACATCTCTATTGAAAATGCTTCATGTTTTCCAAACTACTCTCTGGCTTCTTTGGTTGCACAGTACTGTGTGTCATGAAGCAGCCCCAGTTAACCATTTATATTTTCTTAATCAGGAATGCATCAGAAGTCTGATCAGAACTGCTGTTATTTTACAAGCATCTGCTATTTTCATGATTGTGTCTTCCTCTTCATCTGCACTTCAGTACAAAGATTTAATTAAAGTAGTTAAAATAACAGACAGCAGATGTGATCTACTCAACTACTAGTCAGCAGTTTGAGATTCCTCTGTGGATGAACAGAAATTAAAACAATTAAAATTCTGTAATTTATTTCAATAACTTTGTGTCCCAAGTTTAGTTAAAAACTGTTGTCTTGCAACTTGCTTTCCAATAGCTAATTATGGGGAATTCTTGAGAGTTGCCTACAGTCTTCACAGAATTCATTTTGGAGAAAGGAAATTCCTGCCTTTTTCCTGATTTCCTAGTGAGACTGTACCTTATTATTTCTTTACTTCCTGTTTTTTTTTTTTTTACATTAAGTAATCCACAACACTATGCACCTATGTGAGTTAGTAGCAGCAGCAGAGGCAGAGATTGGAATCTCTAAATCTTACATATTGTCACAGCAATATAATCAGTCTCGTGTGCTGCACAGTGAATAGAGTGTGGCTTGCATAATTCCTTGGGAAAGCCGTGTTTTGATTTTGGTTTGAATTGCAAGCTGGGTATTCAGTTGTGGCTGGATATGCCTCAAACCCTCACTTGCTTACTTCAACTATAGGATTTTACATTTGAAGAAAATTGTCTGCATATAGAAACGGGAAAGAAAAATTTGTTGTGGTGCTGGCCGGTGGTGCCTCACTGCAACCTCCTGAAAGCGTCTCCAGAGGAAACGTGTGGGCAGACACACTGCAATCACAAACTCACACACACCAGAGCGAACTTTGCTGACAACAGAGGATGGGAAGGGCCTTTGTGTAGAATTCCAGTGAGGTTTATGGCAGTAACACATTGATGAGATCCAGAGGGAAAAACACACACACTTCGAGGGCCCAGGCTTATATAGGTGCACAAGGGGGCGGAACCAACAGGAACAACCAATCACTGAGAGGTGTGGGTGGGAAAAAGGAGTACACTGACCAATAGAAAGACATGAGGGCAAACAGACAGGGGTACAAGCCAATGGGATTACAAAGAGCAGGGAAACTGCTAGAACCTGACCATATGAGGTCAGCCAGGGGTGTGATGGCCAAGGGGCCAACAGGGCGTGT
Organism: Cisticola juncidis; assembly: GCA_013400215.1. Taxonomy (NCBI): domain Eukaryota; kingdom Metazoa; phylum Chordata; class Aves; order Passeriformes; family Cisticolidae; genus Cisticola; species Cisticola juncidis. The sequence goes on along the minus strand of VXBR01000461.1, from coordinate 64,125 downwards.
GGCACTGGGGTGGACTGGCAACCTCTCAGTTAAACAGACGGTCCATAGGAGAGGTTAAGGTCCAGGGGGTGTTCTTCCATAGCCCCAGGAAGTATCCTAGTGGGCCAACAGGCCTCCACAAAAATTGACTTTCTTTTCCTCAAAAATTTTCTAATTAGAATTAAATATATACTAATTAATTAGCTTGTGCTGACCATAGTGCCATAAGTTGTTGTGTTGCTGCCCAGTGGACTTCATCACTCGTCAGAGTAATCAAGATAAAATGAGATGCAAATTAAGAAATAAATATATTGGATATTTATACCCTAATCACGACTTCCCCTTCTTCCCTCTGGTGTTCACAAGTACTAGGTCTCTGTTCATTTTTTCTTTTACTTAATCATATGTTCTTTTTCTGTTGCTTAATGCATAACAATTCTTTCTCCTCTTCTAGTTTCTCTTGGCGATTCCATTTTAAACTTTAACATCTCTTCTGGCCATAAATAATCCTTCTAAATGATAAATGCAAAGTAACTTAAAAAATATATAATTCCACTGTATTGTTCTAGGGTTGAATCAATGAATAGAGATGTAATGGAGAAACCAGGGTAAGAGTAGTGAGTTTGGGAGAGAATATTACTTCGTCTATCAAAATATTGCAAACTAGCTGTGGTTCATAAGCTGAAAGAATTAATATGATGGAATTCATGCGTCACTGCATCACTAAGGAAAATACAATAAAAACCATAGTGCAGTTAAGTATCCTATGGTTAAGCATATCAAAGTATATTTCACAGAGCTGAATGATATTCTTTCCTCTGGAACAAAAACTACTCCCTCAAGAAAAAACATCTATTCGCTTAGCAATATTCCTTGAAGCTTTGCAAAAGAATCCTCAGAGCTTGGTAGAGTGCAATTTAAAATATGTTGAAAATCAATTTATTACTTTTACCATGGCTCTGGTAAGGTACTTTATGATATGTGTTGCCTTGGGATATAAGGATGGTGTCCCTTTCACACTTAGCTTTGGTTTCTTAGCTTTTCCATTATGCTTTACCTATAAGGAGATCCTGCATACTGGCTTCAAGTCAAGAGCAGTGTCTGTTAAAAAATGAGTGGTGGGACAACATTCAGTCACTAAAAGAAGATACAGAACAGACAACCAGGTATAAATGCTGTCCATACATTGTATTTTCCCCTAGCAGCCTCATCTATGAGGCAAAAAGAAAGGGATAATGTTGGTGGAAGTTAAATTTTTAAATGGGGGTTTGAGACCAGAGACATAAGTAAAACTGTCTTCTCAGCTGGGGATAACAGATTTGTTAATGACACACTGACAATATTTTCATAGAATTGTTTGGGTTGGAAAGGACCTTAAGTATCATCTAGTTCCAATCTCCTGCCATAAGCCAGGACACCTGACCAGGGCTCAAAACCCCATTTAGCCTGGCCATGATCTGTGGATGGGGCATCCACAGCTTCTCTAGGCACTGTGTTCTAGTGCCTCATCAGCCTCACAATAAAAAAAATTCTTTCTACTATTTACTCTAAGTCTACTCTAAATCTACCATCTTGCTTAAAATCATCCCCCCTTATCATGTCAATGCCTTTGTAAAAAGTGTCTTTCCATCTTCCGTCTAGGCTCTGCTACTGTAAGGGTGCAATAAAGTTGCTCCAAAGCTTTCTCTTTTCCAGTCTGAACAATCCCAATTCTCTCAGGCATTCCTTGTATGGAGGTGCTCCACCCCTTGATCATCTTGGCATTGCTCCTCTAGACTCTCTTCAGCAGGCTGGTGACCTTCCTGTGCTGGGGACCCCGCTGGATGCAGCACTGCAGGTGGAGTTTTATATGAGCTGGTTTGAGGACAATTGATGAACAAAACCAAAACTTTGCATCGCAGTCTTTGGATTTTTTTCAGTCTGGAGAACCTACAGAAATAAAAGCTACAGAAGTTACTGTGGTTGTTTCAGTGTTCAATATTCTCTCCTTACTTCCAGGAACAAGAACCAAGGAAAATAAAAGAGTACTGATATAGCAGTGTGGCAACTCTAAAATTATCCAGTAGTGAACAACAGTTTCCTAAGATACTGTTATTTCCAATACAGTGGTGTATACTTCAGAGTGCTTGTTTCAAGGATACCAGCAACTGCATCAAACATTATCACTCCATTCTGCTTTTTACTGTCCGTGAGAGCACATGGCCCCCTGCTCTAAGTGGCTCCTTCTGGAGCTTTGAAGTAAATGCTCGTGTTACAGAGGTGTTTTCAGAGGGGAAATTATCAAGGGCAAAAATTGCTCAGTTTACCTTTGTTGGCGTGAAGGTGAAAAGTTGGGATGTTAGAATTATGTGCAACAAAACCTACTTACACAAATCTCATCAAAATGATATCTTCCCTTACAGCAGTCTATCACTGATATCCAGCATTATTAAAATATATTTCTAATGTAAGAATCTATTTTATGGGTGGTAAAGTTAATTAATAATATCAACAAGGTACTGTAAAGCATGCTTTCTTTAGAGGATAAACTGAAATTATGGACATCACAGTAGCAGTAGCAGATATATTTGAAGGCACCTGTTCTTTGGTTGGTGCTCAGAGGTTACAGGACTGTCCAATAGGATGATTGTGTAGGAAAAACTTTATTTTGCTGGCTATGTTAGTAAACAGGAGCATGGAAAGACTCAGACAAGAAACTGTATTTCTAACCTTTTCTCTCTATTCAGGAAGCACTGAAGTGTGCAAGATTTTCAAAGTACAGAACAGAGTCTAGGAATCTGTGTCTTCAGTGAAGCCAGAAAAGTTAAGATACATGACATAGTATAGCATCTGATTGGCAGAAGAGTGGGGAAAAATGTTTGAAAGTCAGGATTTCTTGCTGGAACATAAATATGAAGCAAATAGTCTAAATATATGCAAAAGAAAATATAATATTAAAAAAATCCTTTACAAGATCAGAACTTCTGGAGTTATGACTATTTTTTCTTATTCCTCTCCTGAAGTAAAAATGTGGCATGATTCTTTTGCTGTGTAATTTTTTTAGAGAAGTATGCCTCGACATTTTTAGAGATACATAAATGGATACATAAGATTTTCTAAGAGATTATTTTTTAAAGCTTGTATACTACTGCTAGAGAAGTCTTAAATTTTGTGAAAGAACAATATTTTTAGTTATGTGACTGAGTTTGTACAGTTCCAGTTTCAGAACAGGTGAAAATTTTATCAGTATATGGAGTACTTGTCTGGACAGAGATAAGAAATTTGTCTACCTTGAGCTCTGCAATATTGCACTACAAAATTTTTCCAGATTTTGTACATTTTTATCTCTCACCCCTATCCAAATGGTAAGCCATCAACCTCCTCTTCCTCCTCCTCCTCCTCCTCTCCCCACAGTACACAGAGATTTTTAATAATTTTTTGAAAATAGTGAATGTCTCTAAAACATTGATTTGTAATGATATCATACGAAATGGCTCTACAATCGGTGTAAAATAAATTATATTTGTAAGAACATTTATTTATTGTCTGTGAGGAATTGCATGTTAGCTGTTAATTGCCAGATTCTCAGGTGAAAACAAGACTCTTAGGAAATTTTCCTGCCAACATGTTGAGTTACATTCACTTTTTCTGTCTGTACAGCACTGTATGTGTGATTGCCCATGCTCTGGAGACTCAGAGCTCCAGCAGTAAATCTGTGTTTTAAGAGATCTGCAGAAAACTTTAAAAGTAGACACAAGCAGTGTGGATTTTATTGCTGCTCAACAGCAAAAACCTCTGCACACATGCCTACAGTTACAATCTTTTCTTCATGCTGTTGAAACTTATATTTTTAAAATACAACACTTCTGTGTTCAGAGATCTGTGTATGACCAGTAAGATTGATGCCATAAGGAAGTATGGAAAGTAAGGGAAAAGTCTAGGATTTGAAGTGATTCCACAGTTTAGATGAGGTCTTATATATTGGCATCACAACACCATTTTTACGCTGGTTATTCCAGAGGAAAACAAATTCAATAAATCAATTTTTTTTTTTAAAATGACATAACTTATGGGAGTTTTGTTGAAGATGCTTAGAGTAAAATGTTTTTACTGCTTGGAAACTAAGGGATACTAAGTGTAAAAATATGCAAAATCAGTGGTTATGATGCCATAACTCATGTTTCTTTTAATTTTTTATTTTTAACCAGAGGAAGAATATAGGATGATTGTGGCAATGTTATGGCCCTAATTCTGTCCTCTTCAGAGCAAGTTTTCCTTTTTTCAGTTTTTATCATTTGCAGAAAGGAACCTTTTGTGGGAGCCATTTGGAAATTCTTAGGATAAAATGCTGATATGACAGTGCTAAATTCAGCACGTTGCAGCTTTTCCTGCTTGACCAGCTGTTATTAAACGTGACAGGTAACGCAGTCTGAAAACAATCAAGGCCTAATGTTGACACAGGAGGGCATTTCAGCTGTCTTGCAGATGAAAGCTACTGATATTCACCTTTATTTTATTATGAAGTTAATGTGGAGTTTGGACGTGATAGCAAATACTGTTCATCAGTAGAGTGGTACACTTATAGTGGTCTGAGAAACTGTAGCAACTGTTAGATTTTTATGTACCCGATGCTCAACTGAGTAGATGGAACTATCAATCTCTCTCCTTTCACTGCTGTGAGAAGTATGAGCATGTTATTGCTTGTGCAAGAAACAGACAGTCTGTAACTCTTAAACCTCTTGCAGTTTGAAAAAGGTTACTAAAGACAGTATTTAAATTTATAGTTGGATTCTGACATTTTATTCACTGATGTTAAATCATGCATCAAACAGCATGGATTTAAGCCTGCTGCGTGCACTGCATGTCTTGCAGTTGATTATATAATTTAGCTGCTGTAATTTTGTTAAACAAATACTACTATGAAACAGTATTATTTAATATATATGCCGTGGTTAGCTCTGGAGTCTTACTCTGTCTTCTCATGAATGGGACTCTATAAAGGTCTAAAGAAGTCTTCTTTAGGAAATCTATTAATGTGGTCACATTTTGAATTTAAAAGTCGCTGAAATACCTTTCAATCAAAAGAAGAACTGGCCATTCTCCAATTAAAATTGTGTATTAATCTCTAACTCAATATAAGGCTCAGACTGGCCAGTGGAATTTAATTAAATAACTCCCTGACAGCTGTCGGAGAGCTGTGGCCTTTTTATCTACCTGAAATTTAAGACACTATTTAAAACCTGACTTGAAATTTGTGTGGTAATATAATTTGTTCTCTTGGACTGCCTTCTCTAAAACAACATCAAAAGCTTACAAAGTATTTGGAACACCTGTGTGTGATAAAAATGGAAACTAAATATGTGTGATATTATACATATTATTGTTGGTAAATTTATATTGTAACTTGAAAGCAAATTTTATTTCAAACACAATTTATCCATATTGGAGAAGAAATTTATTGTTCTAGAAGTGTACCATTATCAAATTATACAGATAACATAAAACTTCCTATAAAGCAATGTCTAAATTGAATTTGTGTTAAATGTGTCCATTACTAACTTGAAGTAAAATTCCTAAGCAGCTAGACAGCTATGAGTCCCTAGCACTGAGATAAGCCTAGGAATTTCCAAGTTAACTGTGCATACAAACATGTTCAAATAGGGAAATACATAGTAGGAGCATGCAAAGAGCGTTGTGATGTACTGGAACCCATACGAAAAGCAGTGAAAAGTCTCTACAGAGTAATTTAACATAGTTTGAAGTGTATAAAAATGCAAAATAGTATCTCTAATTTCTTATCATGTTCTTCCTTTTTGTCATGTCTGAGAAATAGTTCTGCCCAAAATTAATGTATTTTTCTTTTTTAGAAAGAGATATTTTTGCCAGCTGTTCCTGAAATATTTTGTTCCTTATGAATTATGGCTTTAAAAATGTTATTACTTGATTACTGTAATTTAGGGTGGGGTCACTATGGTGTCCAAAAGTTAAGAGATCATGCTTTAAAGTATAATTAAAAATGTATGAGTTTAAAGCAGAATAATTTTAAAATGCATCACTGTTTTGCAATAGGATGTTTTAAGATAATTATTTGACTTTTTTATATTTATATATTATTTTCTAGATAAGGAAATGCAACAACTTTAATTTAGTCATACTTTATTGGAAAATTTGATATAACATCCCAAATGTATTGATTAATTAGCTTGGAGAACACAATGATAAGTTTAGGAACCGAAGGCTGGAGAAAGAATTGTCTAAAGGGCAGGCAGCAGGTTTTATTGAAGTGATATCTACAATTTTATTGGGAGGTTACACAAAGATTTCCTTTGTGTTTTGGTCAACTTGATTTATTTTAAGTCATGAGGCATCATCTATAAATGGAAGTTTGTGACTATCTACTGTTAAAATGTTACTGGCTTATTGGTCTAGCTGAAATATAAAGAAATGTAATAACTTGAAAGAAAAGCCATGCACATAGGGGATATAATTACAAATATTCTGCTATAAGTTGAAGACTTACTAACTTCAAAGTACAGAAAAAAAGACAGACCTCAGTCTCTTATCAGAGTACAGATTGACTAAATTTTAACAAAATGAGGCTGCGGTGAAAAATAAAATGGGATTCTAGAACACGAGTCAAGCTCTTTCTACTACTGAAATGAATACTGTTGTATTGTATAATGGGAAACAATCCAACTGAATATATTATACATTTCTCATTAATTGAGTTAGTTAAAGGTTTGTTTGTATTGGGAGAAATATGATGTGGACTAGTAACATGATGTCATGCCACTGAGTTCTCTTTGTGAAGACATTAACAGGGATAGAAATGGATAAATAAAGTCTGGGAGCCAGGAAGAAAGAAAGTCTTGCTTAAGCTGAAGGAAATATCAGTACCGAAATTAAAATAAATGGAATGGCTATAAAGAAATTTAGATATTCAGTTATAGGATATCAGGAAAGTGAGATTTCAAAGCAGACTTCTAACTTGGTGAGTTGGAACAAATAATATTGATTATTTCATAAGAGGCATTATGTGTCTGCAGTGGTAGTGGAAGGCTTAATTCGGTGGCAGAACAAGATTAATAGAATTTTTACCAGCAAAATAATGAAAATAATAAATACTAAAAATAAAAATAATAATAAAATAATAAAAAATAAATAATAAAATAAGGAACATTTTATAGGTTGTGGTTAGTGGATGACAGTTAGGCCTTCCAGGTTTATAGAACATGAAGTTAATAGGCTTCTTAATAAAGTTCCATTTGCCCACCTGACAAGCTAGCTACACCTTCTGGTAAAGTAAATTTTCTAAATGATAGAATTTTTCTTGTGGCATCCAGATAACAAGAACATTCAGGTGTCCAAAAAGAGTTTCTCGGAATACTGTCACTTTTGGGATATGAAGAGGCTCACTGTCAATCATACCAGGTGTACTCTGCTCAGGTCCCAGACTGGGAAATGTGCTTTCCTCTGATTAGGAGACTTCCAGGGCAATTCAGAATTTCTAAAATGGGAGTGTTCTCCTTCCTCTGTTAAACAGGTAAAGAACCTTGCTTCTAGACTGAAGTTCCATTTAATTATTCAGACAAGGAATATCAACAACTTGATCCTGACATCTGTGTTAACCTATCTTTCCTATCCACTTCCTTAGACTTATATTCTTTCCACTTGGGCCTTTATTTTCAAGTGATTGAGAAGCTACTGGGAATGGAGGAAAGAGGAGGAAAATAAGTGTATAAAGACAGGAGGAAGAGGAAAAAGTGATAATGAGACAGCATCAGATTTTTTTTTTTTTTTTTGCCTACTTGAACATTTGGTTTTCTAGCAAAGTCTGCAGCAGCCAAATATGTTTGCGTTTGTATAAGTCTGTGCAGCTGTTCAAATACAATCAAGTCTTAGGTGAGGAAGTGTCTCAAAACTAAGAACATAATGTGATCTTGTATCATCATTCTGAAAAAAATAATACTCTTAATCTAATCAATTTAAAATAAGAATTTAGTTTATGAAAGAGATAAAAATGTACATGCTCTGGCTTTTAGGCTATTCACTCTTGCTTTTAGGGAAATTTGGTGATTTACTTTTGAAAATCTGGAGGTAACTCCTAATACATGATTACTGGGATTTGTATTTGGTTTTATATCACAGCTCCTTTCAGTAGTGTTTGTTCTGAAATGATGCAGTGAAAGATTTTATGCAGCCTTAGACTGCATTGTGTGAAGCATTCAAAGGTAGTTCAAATATCTTTGGTAGAATTAGAGGATACATCTCTGTTTCAAGAGAGATATATTTGGCATAACTTTCAAGTGAAAACAGGACAGTGTAATGAAATCTTTCTCTTTAGGAAAAGGGATTTATTTTCTAATGTGTTTTCTCTGCCAGATTTTTCATGTTTCTGCCTGCTGAGTTATTCAACATTTTTTCTGCCACTTAGGATAAAAATGAACATAAAAGCCCCATCTCAGCTTAATTTCCCCAAAAAAACTGAAAGCAACCCACCAACCAATCAACCAACCAGAAAAACCCCACAAACAAACAAAAATCCCCACAAAACCAACCAACCAACCAACCGATCAAACAAACAAACAAACTCCCCCAGAAAATGACAACAACAATGTCCCCAATCCCAATGATATCTTTCCATCTTTGAAGTAATTTTTGGTCCACAAAGTCTTAAAATTACGTTCAGCAACAATAAAACTCTATAGGAAGTTTATTCACATTTTAATGTGAAATTAAAATAGCTTTTTATACTCAGAATATGCAAAATATCAACACCCACCTCAGTATATATAACTAGTATGGGTATTATATTTCATTAATGGACTGCACCATACAGTGGTTTCACTCCAGCTACAAACGTTCCTCCAGTATTGCCTTTCCCTGTGTGTGCACTTTCTTGCTTAATATGTCACATTTGTAGAGTTCTTGAGGATTTTTTATCTGAAATAAAATAACTATTAATGGCATCCCTCATAAAAGCAGACATGTCGGTTTTAAAAGACTTATGGTATGCTCATATTTCTGTTGTTGACTTTCGATAAAATATTTCAAGTTAAAGCTTTTAACTTCAAGACCTGCTTCTTTTTAGGAAACCACACAGAGAGAAAAAATTCTCTGAGATGGATAATTATGGTCTTCAATTTGGATTTTTTTTTCTGCTTTTGGATGAGGGGTTTCTCTTTTTCCCTCTCGCTTCTACGTTGATGAATTTGCAGTCTGGAGTCAGTTGATACAATTTAAAAGACAGGACATTTGGAACAATTTTTAAATGATCAACAAAATATACTGAAGAGAAGTTTATTACCAAATGTGTTTAGTGCTGAAGGCAGTCAGTAAGTGCACTGGAAGAGGCACTTTGGGAGGATTTTAGGAGCACTTTTGAAGTAACAAGTAACATTAATCCCTAGTTTTCAAGAGCACTGAGATCTGCTTTCATTTCAGCATGAGGTCTAGCACTCTTGAATGGGCTTCCTGCCCATCAGAACCATTATGTGTAATGCCTCCTCAGCCTTGATAGTTTTTTGACAAATCTTCACTTGTCTGCAAGAGATGATGTTTGGGGTCTTTGGCCAGAATAGGTGAGTTTTGTAGAGACAGATTTTAGAATAATGATTTTTAAAACTGTGAAGAATTTTGTTCAATACCCAATTGTATAATAAGTTCTGGGAGAGAGATGAGTTATCATTGCATAGAGTTAATAAAGAAAAAAAGTGATCTCAAAAAACTGGAATCTAAAGATTACTATCAACTGTGGTCATGTGTTACCAAAACCTGGTTGTTTTAAAGCACATTGATGTAAGAATAGTTGTGTCAGGAGAGAACACAGGGTCGTTTAGCCAATATCATGTCTCCTAAACTTTCATTAGGAAGCTTCACAGCATTATCCATCTTTGAGTGGATATTCTGAGTCTCTTCTTGAATACACATAAAAATTTACAATCTGCAGTAGTGTCAGCAGAGTTCCAGAGTTCAGCCAACTGTAGGGAGACTTCTGTTTCTTTGTCTTCTTTGAACCTTACTCCTGCCATCTTCATTTGATGATTCCTCCCTACAATTTTTATATTAACTTTTTATACAAAAGATGCTATCAAATATGATCCAGTTCATTGGCTTTCACTAATTTTGACTGGGTATGAAGGAACCACTTTCTATTAATTGACATTTACTTTCATTTCTTGCAGCCTGACAAATCAAGGAGTAAATGTAGATGAATATTTAAAAAAATAAGTCCCCAGTTTACAGAGTTCAGTAATGCAGATAGACCTGTGAAGTTCTGTGTGATTGCACAGTAAGAAGTCGAATAAATAATTTCTTTGCACAGAACTAATACTACATTAAGAATGCAACCTGTACAATTTGTATGAAAATAATGCCCTGCAAAAACATTTCTTTCATTCAATTTCTGTTTATGTTTGAAATGACAACTTTAGTTCAGATTTAAAACTCTGTCAGACGCTTTCCCCCTAGCGATTTCAATAGATAATTCTATATATTGGAATTATATATAGAAGGTAGGTATTTCAATGCATATCTTCAAATGCCTTCTGTTCAGCCTTGCTCTGAGTGCCTCTGTAACCCTTTGCCTAAAGTAACTCCTGGCTCCTGATTTATACATTTTTTATTATTATTATTATTATTTTTACACTTAATCATGACAGCACCAGGGACTTTTCATCAAGACAGATTTTCTGAGGCATAGAATTTGATTAGAGTAATGCAAAAAGAGCTGCTTGTAAATAAGAACAACACAATCTGTGTTAGCAGAAGTTTATTTAAAAATTCTTTAAAAACAAACTTGTGATTTTTATTTCCTTATTATAAATATAACTCCAGATTTTGCTATACAGACCACCAGGTTCATATCACTTGGCACACTCCTGCTGGTACTACATCTTTGTTTACCTTCAAATGTTAATTTCTAAAATAAAGTTAGTATACAGAATGCATATGTAGAGATTTTTTTTGTCAAATTAAGTTTAGAGTTGTTAATACAATATGCTTTTTTTACAGGGTTCTTGCTAAGGTCGTTCTTATGGGTACACAAATCTCTTACAGTCTTACAACATTTTAGTATCTAAACAAGGTGATTTATTATATACAAGCATGTATCTGAAGGTGCGAGAGTTCTAAGAGTGGCCTTACAATACAGTCAGTTATAAACATAAACAAGCAAAGTCTAAGTAAAACAATAACTAAAACATAGAAATCTTAACACACAAAGTTCTAATGAAACAGCAAGCAGGCATAGAATCTTTAACAAGCAAAACTCTACAAGCAAGCATAAATCTGACATTGCAGCTTCTAAATAAATCAGCCTCCTTTCTCCTGACCCCAAGCAGGGTTTTCTAACTGTGGGGTCACAATAACAAATCAAAAACACAAAAAGGGATCACAAAACTACAAATCCTAGACAGGGGTCCGGAGTTTTGAACTTTTACAGACTCCTCGGCAGCCCCAGGCAGGGTTCTGGGGCAACCACCCCAGGGGGAAAGAGACAAGGAGGGGTCCCCGGGGTCCTGAACCCTCGCAGGGGCAAAGGGGAGGGGACCCCGGGGCCCAGATCGCAGGGAACAATAGTTGGTACCTTTAAAATCCTATCCAGCTCTCTGGCAAGGTTCCTTCCTCAGGCAGAAGGTGGAAGTTGGATCGATAGATTGGTTTGATCGATCAAATCGATACCTTCACTTCTAACCCAGAGGTTTTTTATGCTAAATTACAAAATGCATATTCATATATTTTATCTATAAACTAACTAATCTAAGTACAATTCTAAAGTTCGTAAAACTACGAAAAGCAGCATCAAAACCTACACACATATCTATTAACGTAAAACTCTATCTTACTAGCATAAAGTTCTATCTTGTTATGTAGAAAACTTCTATCCTAGCATATATGAAAAACTTGTCTTTTCTACACAAAGTTCATTCAAAACTACAAGCAGCACTTTACCCTATGTTTGTTTTGTCTATACTCTATCACTAGGCCTGAAGTTGTGTCCTTCTACACTGACAACTAGGACTTAGGGCATAGAAGCTTAAAGCTGAGGGTTAGATTTCTACTTTATGCATCTAAAGGTTTATATATTCTAATTTTGCTAAAGGCTCTTATTCCGTCTCTGTACTTCTCACTCTCTGTGGAAGAGCCATAGAAACATAGACTCCAACAGGTGCTAAGGATATAAAATGCTCTTTTTTCAATGAAGAAGTGGTAAGGAGACTAAGTAAGACTTGACAAGATCAAATTATAGACTATTTAAAAGACATGCTCACTGGAAGTGGAGTTCTTCCTCATGAAGTAGAACCATCTGTCTTGAGTATTAGGAAATAAAATAACAAGTTAAATTCCTTGCTAAAGTACTTTCAGCAGGTCAAAGTCTGGGTCTGAAATCTGTTGGACTGTACATCCCCATAGCATGGAATTATAGGGAAATTCCTCCAAATTTTTAAATTATTCTTTCAAATCAGTGTGGAAAAAACCAAACAGGATTACTTCACAAGATGAAATCATTAATGTTAATAGATTTTTTTTTTTTTGTTTGGGAAATTCTTTTGTGACTGTGATATGCCTCACTCCACATCCTATTCCTAATATTGGAAGATCCAATACCTACATAGTGCATGGCTAGAAACAAAAATTCTATTTAAAACAATTCCTGAAATGTTCATAGACACTGACTCTGTATATCATTTCCCACCTTCCCACATTTGCCCTGTATGAACATATCCCTCATGTAAACCATTGCAACAAGGTTTTAAAAGGACTTGTTAGTCAAACATCCTGTGTATACTGTTCTTCCTGAAAAAAAAAATGGGGAATAAGGAATTTCCAACTGCTAGGAATTTGTTTTCTTTTCTCTTTGGCCTTCTGTCTTCAAAATATTAAGTGAGTTTGGTTAACTTTTGTTTTACAAGGACAATTAATTTGTTTTGAGTATTGGGTTAAAATTCTGACTAGGTTGAAAGGAGATGAAACTCTTTCCATTGGCCCCAATGGGAGGATATTAAATTACATATTCTGTACAGCAAGATATTTGAGTTCTGGATCTTAGATTTGTTTCTCAATGCAGAGAATTGGGAGATTATAGATTATCTTACTGGTCTTACTTTTTAGTTATTGATTTCAAATGTGTGACTGATTTATCTAAGTCATATACAGTTCAGTTTTGGAAGTAAGATTTACCCCTGGTGTGGTAAATAATACTAGAATTTAGCAAAAGTAGAGGTTAATGTAATTCCTGACTAACTGAGTGAGATTTTTTTTCCCCCAAGTCTGCAGACTGAAGGGAGAGTACTGGGCAAGACCCAGGAAAGGCCACCCACCCACCCACAGAACCAGAAACACACACAGATGTTAGCAACTGGAGACTCTGAGAGTCTGTGAGAGACTGTGAGAGGGACACAGCAAGAAGTGGCCATTTGTCACCCCTACAGTATCTTTCAGGGTTTGCTGCCTGCCAAGGGGTTGCATCCATGGTGTAACAGGAAGGCTGCTGAGCCTGCTGACTCATTCCTTTTTTTCTAAGCAGGATTGAACAATGCTGGAATGAAGTTAACCAGAAATATCAAGTCCTTTAGAATAATCCCTTTTCCCTTATCCTCCTCTACCCTGCCAGCCAGAGAAGGGCATTTGAGAAAAAGGAGATGACTGAACAGGTGAATGGCTGTCTTAGTAGCTGGTGTCATGCCCAAAGTCTTGACCTCTGTGATCTTTGCACGCTTTTGAGAAACTGGGCCTGTTTACAGCAGGTAGAGCTCAAGTGTCAAACTGTGAGCGAGAATGTCCTGCGCAATATACTGTCTGGACAGAGAATTCAACTAGGTTTAATATGGAAAAAGAATGATGTTCTAAGAGCTCAAGAAGAGCAAAAAGCTGTTGAGGTATTAGGAAGCAGCAGGGAAGCCAGTGTGAACTCCCTCGAGGGAATTAGGGTAAGCTCCTCTAAAAAGGGCATGGGGCCAATAGTCCAGCCAAATGCATCTATACCAGGGCATGCAGCATGGGGAACAAAAAGGAAGAGCTGGAAGATTCTGCTCAGGTGAAAAACTGTGAGCTGATTACTACCACAGCAACTCAGTGGGACAAACTGTATGATTGGGGTAAAGATGTTGGGGCTGAGATAAATGGCTACAAAGTATTCAGAAGTGATAGGCAAAGGAGAGGTGAGAGACTTGTTCTTCATGCTCAAATTGGGATTGCTTGAAGCTACCTCTGAGGAGGAGAAATGCACAGGTCAAGAGTTTATGGGTGAACAAAGTGAACAAAGAAAACCTTGTTTTCTATAAACAGACATAAAAATGCAGTTGATGTCGTTATATTGTAATTAATTACTATGCTTCCTTTTTACAGTTTGTTTATCATAAGAGACATACTCTTTTTTTGTTTGTTTGTTTTTCCATTTTTTCCCCCTCAGATTGTCATTAACAGCTCTATGCCAAGATGTGTTATGGCAGTCAAGAAGCTCTTCCTTCTCATTTTGCTAGGAAGAACAAAAAGGGCAGTGTGGCAGTTTCTCATCTAACTGCACATTTTCTGCTTGACAGGAGCATCTGATGTTCATTGGATCACTGCACTGCTTTGCACAGCAGTACTATTGTTCTGGCTACAGCATCTATTTCAGTAGATGTATTCATTTTTTGGATAAAGGCTAAAAAAAGGAAAAATGTGCAATATATCAAAGTGTACCAGTCTTACACATGGTGTATTATCTGACTCTTCAGGCACTGTATCCTAATTCAGCACAATTTGCAACTCAGATTTGTATTTTCCTATATGTTGTACATCCTAATGGTCCGTGAAAAAACTATGAAGTATCAATCTCCAGTTTTTCACCTTAAGCTTAACATAGCATTTATGCTACTGTGGAGCATTCTTGATACATACATGTTTGATTGTGACTGTTAAGTTTATTTTGTTCCTTTATCAAATCCTTGCCTAAACTCAGAGAAATAGATTCTGTACTTCCCAGTTTTATGTCAATGTGATTTTCTACAACTTTAGAGTTCTCTTTGTTCTGTGGTCTGGTGCTTATCCCTTCACAGTACTGATTTCAGCTCAATAATCAGCAGTCTGCATAGTGACACTCTGTGATTTTCTATACATGTTGACATGATGGTTGACCCAGATTCTGTATTTTCAACACCTAGTGATTTTCTTCCATGCCATTATTAGTATTTGATAGTATTGGTAGACTAGAAATCTTTAAAAACAAACAAATCAACACAGGTTTAATATGCAAAAAACATTCATAACAATTAACCACTATTTACATATTCTGTACTTAATCTGACATATGCACTACTTAGGTAGGAGAACTGTAACCAGACAAGCACTGTTTTAGAGAGTTTGTAATTTAGCATAACACAATGAATAAGAGTAACAAATAGGAAGAGGAAAGGATACACAATGTGTACAAGAATTATGTACATAATATTATTTTATGATTAGGTTCCAGAGTTTGAGGACCCCTTTCACAGAATCAACCAAATAATTGAAGTTGGAAAAGACTTCTAAGGTCATCAAGTCCAACCTTTGGCCAATCACCACCTTGTCAACTAGACCACTAAGTGTCACATTTACTGTGACTTTGTTTAGGTGATACATCAAGAAATATAAAGCCAAATAAAAGCAGTAAACCCCCTTTACAAACAGACACTGCAGTGAAATCTTGCATTTTATGGACTGCAGTCTAAAACTAATTTTTGATGAATGTGTAAGGTTTTATTTCTTAAAACATTAGTTTTAATTTGACCTGAATATAATTGCTCTTGGGATTTGTTTTTCAAAGATACTTTCATAATTCTTTATTTACATGCTGTTCTTTTGCTTTTTATTTAGTATCTAACTGATAGCTAAACCTCTTTTCATACTTTTCTTCTGTTTATGACCACTTATATAGGGAATAGGCACTGGCTTCTTTAATCACAGGTAGAATTAAATGAATAGTGCTAAACTCACCACACCACTGTTTGCCCATTGCAATTCAAATTTACTGCCCAGGATAATTAAACTTGGGGTTTAGGTTTAATGGAATACAATAATTCAGGGTCACTACAGTTTGGTTTCTTGTATCTATTACTGAGATCAGAGTGCATCAGTGTTAGTAGCTGCTGCTGCAACTTTGCTAGTTTGCTGTTAGTCTAAAAAAGCTGTTTTAATATTGTGACAATGTGTTCTGTTTACATTAGAATAAATGTGTGGTAAGAATAGGAAATTATGTTCTTGAATACAATTTCTGAATTTAATATGGATCCTGCTGTAAGCCTACCCAGTGGAAGAGGAATAAGGACAAAATAGAGTCCAGCAGAGGAAAGGCCACTGGTGTGGCCAGGAGCTGGAGTAAATGACATTCAAAGGGGAGGCTGAGTTAGATGGGCTGACTTGGCATAGAGAAAAGGCTCAGGCATGGGGCAAACACATATCAGACTACCACAGTCTAGAGGGTAATTGTAGAGGTGAGGTAGACTGTTCCTCCCCAGGGGTGCCCAGTGAAACATTAAAAGCAGCAGTAATAAATTGCACCAAGGGATAACTTGTTGGGCTAAAGAGAGAAATTCTTGCTGTGGGGGTGTTCCACCACTTGCAAGAGCTGTGCATAGAGTCCAGAGTATATCCAAAAAGAGGGTGTGCCCCAATTCCACTTGAACCATCAGACCTGGCTTGGATGCCAGCTATGATGGGATAAAGATATCATAATAGATAGCCTGTAGAGGTGCTCTCCAATTTTTTTTTTTTTTCATAGGGATCATAAGTGTGACTTTAATTATCCATTTGTTTAAGAAAACAGTGCAGTGGGTAGAAGGCTCTGGGGTGTGTGTGTATCTCACCTGTTGGTACTCTTTAGAAGGACTGAAGTCACCAAGCAGAATTTTGTATAGGAGGATGTACTTGAGTATCCTTCTTTTCTCTTAAGACTTGTGATAATTCCTACCCTGCTTCACCCTGTAAGTGGTAGGTGGGTACTGCTTGGGACAGCACTTGAAAGATGAAGTGCTAGTGGACACAAAGAGGAGGAGAGATGAGCATGGTAAATTTCTGAAATATCTCAGTTGCTGTTTCAGGTCACACTGCCTCAGCACTGAGCAGGAGGAAAATGCAGCTAGCTCTTAGCTGCATTTGGGATAGTTATGTGGGATAGTAACAGGAAAACAGGGCTGAACGGACTATATAGCAATGCTTATAATGAAAACACAGTTTAGTTCTAGGATGGTTACTGCTGTGTTCTCAAAGATGAAGAAGAAGAAGAAGAAAACCAACCCCATATTAGAAGATAGTGATGCATACAGCAAATTTTTTCAAAAATGTTTTGACCAATTGGTGTGTTAGAATGAAAGCTACAGTGGATCCACTGATCCTGTCACAGCAAGGAGTAAGAAGGTAAAGGCAGACAGCCAGTCTTTGGGCCCAAAAATATCCTGGGATAAGTTTTCCCAATGCAGCAGAATTCTTCCTGGATGTCCCACCTATGACAAAACCCTGTTCCTCAATAGTTGCATAACTTATATAAAAATGTCAATCCTTGTCTTAGGAGATTTTGATAGAAATGACAGAAAGATAATTGCAGCATTTAATAGACTGTGATGTGCATGTGTGTGTTATTTATGTGTACTGAACTCTCAAGGACAAGACAAGGAATTATTGTCAATGTATGCCATTAGATGGAGTACAATAAATTTTAAATTACAGAAGAAATTTTCTTTAAATGAAGTTGCATTTTAACATTTTTTTAGCTCCCAAACTCTTTGTAAGTAGCATTTTGTAGAGATTTCAATACTATGTTATGTTATTCAATGGGAGCACAAAATGGCAAGGCTTGCACTGGAATGCTGTTTTCATGCTTGATGGAGCCTGAAGAACTTAAGCTTTTTGTCAAGTGCTGAAAACCAGTTCAATATAGCCCCTAATACCTGGAACAGAGTGAGGAGATGAGGGAATAAAGTTTCTCTTGCTTATCACCACTAGAAAAGATAGTTTTCACAGACAGCAATTTATTTCTTTTACTAGCACACTCTATGTGACTAGAAATTGTTAAGACGAGTCTAATAACATTTGATATTCTTGGAACATTACTGGATAGAGATTTTCAGCTCCAGTTTACTAGCAGTAAACTGAATCCAGTCAAGGTGGAGCTTCAGTGTTGCCTTCAAATGAACATGTGTGTCTAAACCAAGCAGAACTCACTGTTGTGGATTAAGTGTCTACTGTATAACTTTTGTGTAGCAGAAGTCATAATTATGATGAGAAGATGATGTGTCTTCTACTTTGCAAAGAAATTGGAAGATAATTTTTTGGAAGCATGTTGCCATCTGGGAATATGAATCCAGATTCTGTTTGGAATATATTACGCTACCCACTTCAATTTCCCTTCCTTGAACATAGTTACCCTGAATCTATATAAACAATAACAGGTTTTATACAAATTCCTCCAGCAATGGAAATATGCTATTTTTTTTCTCCAGAACAAAAAGTAATATTGGGAACCTTGAATGGTTTTTGTTTTGTGTTTTCTTTGTTTCCTTGCAATTTGAGAGCATCTTTAATTGGGTCAAGTATAATGAAAAAAAAATAGAAGAGCAGTGTTACCAAATGCTGGATGGTATCACAGTGTTCTTGAACAGCAGGTTTCCATAAAAAGGAAAACATAAACTAAGGACAATACATATGCTATGATAATGGAATTTTACTTGTAGCAGCTAACATACTTGTAAAATCAATTTTTATGTTTATTTCATTTCTCTTTTTTATATGTTTGTGTATGCAAGTAGACATTAATAATATTTAGATGCCCACACTGGAGGAATTCACACACTGTATAGGACACTAGACATCAGAATATGAATACTGAATATTGCAAGTGTGCCTATTGTGTCTTTCCCTGGATTAGTCACCACAGAAATACAAAAATGAAAAATTGCTACATTTGTTATTAGTAAAGGAATAAAAGTAGGATAATGCCATCAATATTGTGTAGGTGATGTTCAGATAACCTGTGCAGTACTTTTAGAGGAATCCTGCTGCTATCCAGAGTCTGATTAGTATGATGACTTCTTTATCAGAACAAAACTATTTGTTTTTTTGAAGTGGTGCTAATAGCAATGGAGGGGAGATTGCATTTCTGTACTTCCTGCCAAATCTATCTTTCTTGCATATATAGGATGTCAATAAAACAGTAGACTAGTACAGCTGATTTAATTTGTATGATTTCTTCTGGAGTAGCTTGAAATGATGCTAGAGGTTTCTCTTAGTTCAGCAAAGAAAAATAAACAACCAGGAGGTTTCAGAAATGTTCCTTTTTTATTGGTCTTTTTGCCATCTTCTGCAGCATCCATAGAGACTAAAACCATCACTACTTACTTCACTGACGTTGAGTGCTTTAGTGGACTACTAATTCTTCTGTTGATTCCTTTCTGTGAAAATTTCAGAGGGGAAAGCTTGAAAAAAATCTTTGAAAAACCTTAAGAATTTCTGATTTTTTTTCACTTTCTTTTTTAATATTACAACACAAATCCAAACATTTCAAAAACATATGAAAAAGATAATTTTTAAACCATTTGTTTTCTGTTCTTCAGTTGAGCAACACAGGAGCATTAATTGGTAGTTCTTACAAACCTCTTTTAAATATCTCACTGGATAATTTTTTGTTACTGGACAGGCCTGTACAAGATTGCCTGTTTATGGCTGACCTCACGTTTTAACTCTAGCTGACAACTAAGTGCCACACAGCTGTTAGCTCTCTTCTTTCCATACTCCAGTACCACAGGGAGGAGAATCAGAAAAATATAAAACCTGTGGGTTGGCAAAAGAACAGGTTAGTAATTGAAACAAATTATTATATACTACTAGCAGTAGTGAAAAGGGAGGTAGCAAAGAGAGAGGAATAAAACCCCAGATAAACATGATATACAACACAAGGTCTCACCACCTGCTGACTGATGCCCAGCCCATCCACCAGCAGTGATTGGCTTCTCCTGGCCAGCTCCCCTCAGTTAATCTGCTAGACATGATATCCTGTGGTTTGGAATATCTCTTGTCCTGTTCATACCAGCTTCCTTGGCCAAACTGCCACACAGTTTCTTGAGTATCTGCTCAAGGCAGAGCACAGGACACTGAAACATCCTTGATTTAGGGTAAGCGTTAATTAGCAACAAACAAATGATCAGTGTATTATCAACACTATTCTCATATTAATCTCAAAACATAGCAGTAGTGGTATCAGCTACTACAACGAAAAGGCACTCTGTATTTCTATGGCTTGGCCCTATAAAATATCCATTGAGTTCTTTCACTGAGCGAGTTTGGGTTCCAACTGCTTTAGCTGTCTTTCAGGAAAAATTGTGTACAGTGCTAGAATATTGCATGGAGAAGCCAATTCTGGTTCCATCACCACATGCTAGTCCAGTTTTATCAAAGTTCATCTTTCATTTATCTGGGTGATTTTTTACAGTATACTCTTGATATGTTGGCCAAAAGTGAGGTGAGCTCAGATCCCCACATCTGTAGTGGTGGAAAAGGATGCTTGTAGCTCAAAGAGAAGTGATAATTTATAATAATTTATAGTAATTAACAGAATACAATGTAATCAGTTTGTTATTCTCATCCAAAATCAAATCCCTTTGGGGTACGCAAAGGATTTCCACATCTTTCTACACTACCTATGAAATCCATCCTTGTCCTTAGCTAAAAGAAGTTTCACAAATGGATTTGCCTCTGTCTGAATCAGGAATAACCCAGAGTGGCTTTCTCAGACTACTTTCTAAGTGCACAGTGGGAACTTTGTCCCTTACTATGGTACATAAAAGTTTTGACTGTGCAGGGCCAGCTCTCTGACCAGTCCCCAAGAGTTGAGTAGCCTAGTGACTTTTACTCAATGTGTATCCTAGCATTTGGAGATCTCACCTCCCACTGCTCTCAGTGTAGTTTTTAACAGTCCAGTGCATTGTTTGATTTTGCTGGATGGATGCTGCAAGGCATCCCCATATTTACATTTCAGCCATCATTCTCCATACAAGAGGGGCTTTAAGCAAGAGCTGCTTGATTTGCTTAATTGCAGCATTCATGAGTACCCTGTGCAAGTGTCCATGGCTAAGTTCAGCCATGAGCCCCCATGCTGCATCTCTTTCCTGATGGCCCAAAGTATCATGGGCTCACCAGCCTAAAAAAAATTCAGTGTTATGTTATGTTGCCAATCCAGATCCACCTGAGATGCTTTAATCCTGGCAGTCTAATTCACCTGTTGGTTATTTCAACATTTTTCAGTGGTACAGATTTTGTGTACATGAGCATCTATGTGATATACATTCACATAGGCTTTCCATAGGGGCAGGAATATCTTGCCACAGTTGAGTCCTTTAAACATTTATCTTTCTTACCCTCAGCACTTTAACTGCTAGAAAACTTCTTTACTCAAGCACACCTCAATTAGTTTGGTATTCTTTCCAGTGCATAGCCTATGTCACTATTTTGAAAGGATTATAGGTTAATGCATTTTTCTTTAGTTATCCACTATGAACAAATTCTATAAAATAAAAGTAGTC
This sequence comes from Cisticola juncidis, assembly GCA_013400215.1. Lineage (NCBI taxonomy): Eukaryota > Metazoa > Chordata > Aves > Passeriformes > Cisticolidae > Cisticola > Cisticola juncidis. The sequence continues at coordinate 42,634 of VXBR01000461.1, read as the reverse complement.
CTCCTTATAATACTACCAAAAAAAATCATGTTAATGCTTGTTCTTATAGAACATGCATTAATTAATCTGCAGTCCAAATATTTTGTAATGCCATGTTTAAAAAAAGGAAATAAAATTGATCTAATCTACAAACCAGAAGAACACTGGAGATGGTAAATAAAAACTTAACATAGGAAAAAATCTTCAAAGCATATTACTTTTTTAAACTATCTGTATTAAACTATAAAAAATGTGTAAACACACAAAATATAATTCCATTATTACAGACATGAATTTGTAAGTTTCAGTCAATATCTTTGATGTTGTCCCTTGGTTAGAATAATATTCTAATGATAACACAGAATTATGAATGTTGCACCACAGTAGACCTGACATTTGTTAACAAAAAAGAAGGAAATTTGACATAATTATTTGGCAGTTAGTTGTCTTATGAACACTTACTGCAGCTTTGTTAACAAATAACTGTATTCAAGTTAGGTTTTAAAAAATCTGATAGTGAAGAAGGGAAATATTAAGTGAATTGCAAACAATTAGAGTAAAAAGTCCTGGCAGAGTCAGTAAGTGAAGCATCTAGTCAGAAATAAAGTGATTCTAGACAATGATCAGGACAAAATTTCAATATCCTGTTGCCTTGTATCTTATTTTCTGATAATAAGGAATGTAGAAGAGTGACAGAAAAATATTAAATGGGGAAAGGAAAATGGCAATTAGATAGTTACTATGTCATGGAACAGAGACCTATTAAAGTCGTAATATTTTAATGTGAAGCATGTGGACACAATATTACCTTTTTTCTGTAACACTAAAAGTGTCACAAATGATTGCCAGACAGACTTCAGTTCAGTACATCTGAATAACAGCTGGTTCCAAGAGATGTGATAGACAGTTTAGCTGCTCCAGTGTGCTATTTACATTATTTTTCATCAGTCTGGTCAAGAGTTATTAGTAGCTGATATCTTAGTAGTGATATATTAGTAGTGATAATACCAGAACCTTAGCAAAAAGGTCTAATGTTTAATTTAATGATCTTGACTCTTGCACTATTCAGTGAGATGAAAGAAATGGTAACTACCAGTTCAGTAGTTAATCATAAATGTTCTTTTCTAGAATAATAATATGTAATTCTCTTCTAAAGGTAATTGCTTATTACAGAAAAACTTCACTGAAACTTTCAGTTTAAAATAGCTCAAAAAGAAAATATCTCAGGAATTGCATAAAATAATAATGATGAAAGTGTCCCACATGGTTGATATCCATAAGCTGATAATTTTTTTTCTGATAATTCAGGTCATTGAACTCGGGTTTTTCTATGTACACTGGGAAAAAAAAAAAACAAGCAGAACTTTAAGACTAGGAAATCAAATACGAAACACTTTAAAAGTCAAACCTAGGCTTGTCTCTCAAAATTATGATTTGGAGGAGGACTTGTTGCAGTGCATTGATAAAAAATAATGAGTGATTTGAAGAGGAAATCAGAAGTTCTAGGTATTTCTAACCTTACTGGATTTCCTATGAGTTTTGAAATTCAAAACTTTAAAAATCCCCCAACCCCTATTCATAGCTTTAGCAAGTGGTGGACATCCTCCAGGGAAGTTTCTCCATTTTGCCCAACAAGTTATCCCTTGGTGCAATTTATTATTGGTGTCTCTGACCTTTTGCTGGGCACTCCTGGGAATAAACAGTTTCCCTCTTCCTGCAATCCCTCCCAAGGCTGTGGAAATCTGAAGTGAGTTTCCCCCAGGCCTGAGCCTTCTCTTCTCTAGACCAAACCAGCTCACCTACCTCAGCCTCCCCTTTGAATTTGCCATTTGCTCCAGCTCCTGACCACACCAGTGGCCCTCCCTCTGTTTGACCCTCTCCATTTTGTCCTTATTCCTCTTGCACTGGGTAGGCTTAAAGCTGGATCCAGCATATTTCATATCCAGATCCATGGATATGAAAGGGAAGAGGAAAGAAGGGAAAAATATTCACTTCATTCTGTTCTTGCAGCCTGGTGATTGTTTGAAGTCTAGTCCAAGAAGCATCAATACCTCATCAACACATGAAAAAGAACACTTATGAAAAACAACAGGTTTTTCATAAGATAATGTGCATTAAAAATGCCCTTTGTGGAGTAAATATGGAATACATTCAGTAATGCTTACAAACCCATTATCTTCTGTATGTTGTGATATTCAGGTTTTTTTCTTTAGAGCTGTTAGGAATGAGGAGTTCTTTGTACTATTGTAACAAAAATATAAAATAATAGACCAGGAAGGAAAAAATCTTTGGCCTGTGAAAACAATATTATGAGGATAAACTAAGTACATCTTCCAGTAACAGTGGTCATTTTTGCAAGCATGATAAATATTTGTCGCATAATACATTAATTACCATAGTAATTTGCAAAATTTGCCAAAGAAGATAATCCAGCTAGGCAATCTAGAATCTTTCTGGTTTTCCAGGCTTTCTAGGATAAAAATAAGAGGTAAGCGAAGTTGTTCAAATAATTAATTTCTTTGAATTATTATCCTTTGGAATTATGTCTATTTAAGTAAAAACCTATTTCTAGCTTTTGAAAGACTTATTCTATAAATAGTTCCTAATTTGCTACTATAACATTAATTTTTATTGCAAGAAAAATCCTCTACTTTTTATTAATTTAAAAAGAATAAAAAAATTTTAAGCTTTAACACAAATAGCATTCTATGTATATACTCTGTTAAAATATACCCAAAAGAGAACCTTATTAAATTCTTACTTACTTGCTTTATAGGAGTGACATGAGATTTCAGTTGTTCTTCTTGTGTTGGGCTAAACTAATGTCAAGATTTTTTTGTGTTTTTTAAAAATTTTTTTGCAGAAATGGAGAATGAAGTGTAACACATTCATTAAACCCAAAATTTTCATTTTTGGACTGTTTAAAGTAGTGACCAGAGGTCTAAAACTTTATTTAAGATTATTGTTTATAGGTGTACTTGTCCTGGCTAGTATGTACTGTACAAGGTAATATTGATACTGAGATGCTTCCAGTGTGCAGCTGCTTCTGTGATTAGAAAACACCCTCAGTTGCTTAAAGTTGATTAAAATAAGAAGTTTACATCCTGGCTTCCAATCAACACCATTGCCAGAAAATTAAAAGCCATCTGGTCTGCAAGGCCTGACTGGAATCTTACACTTGAATTGCCTTATCACACTGTACAAATTAATTTTTCATTTCTTTCAAGCCCTTCATGGAGAAAATTAAAATTATAAGAAAAATAATATTTGCCTCCATTTCAGAGTTCTTGTTTCAGTACAGAATGAGACAACTTATCTTGTAAGGGTTCATTCTGTGTTCTGAAAGAACATAGTCATTTTTATGCCTATGTAAAAATGAGACAGATCTCCAAGTCTGTGTTAGTAGGAAACAACAGATACTTAGGACATTTATTTACAATCAAATAAAACTAGCTTCTTTAAAGATATTAAAATTTTAACATTTCTGAAAAGGAATTTACTGTGCTTTGTCATCACTATACCCACGGTTCAGGTTACAAATACAAATGTTGACTGTGAATTGTGTCTGGATGGAGCATTGATCCAATATATCTTCACAATTACTCAGTATGTCATTTTGTTTACTGAGTGACTTGAAAAATAGGATCTATTCTAAGGAAATTTGTAAGCATGGAATTTAATGAAAATCTTGTTACTGTTTTCTCCCTCTGCTTTTTTTGCCCCAAATTATTTCTACTAGGCCACTTGCCAACATATTCCTAGTTACAGGATTTTATAGCACCAATTAATGAAATCCCTCTCTCTCTCATTTAGAGAAAAGGATGTCGGGGTAGACTGTGTCCAAAACTTTACAGAAGTCCAGGTAAATGACATTTGTAATCCTTCCCTTGTCCACTGATTTGGTCAGTCCATCACAGAACACATCTGGGTTGGTGAGGCAGGACTTTCCCTTGGTGAAGCTGTGCTGGTGTCTCAAATCACCTCCTTGTCCTCCTTATCACAGCTCCTACGAGGATCTGATCCTGGATCTTCCCAGGCAGAGAGGGTAGGCTGATGGGTCAGTGGTTCTCAGGGTATTCCTTTCAGTCTTTTTAAAGATGGGTGAAATGTTTCCCTTTTTCCAGTCACCTGGGGACTTCACCTGACTGCCATGATTTCACAAATATCACAGAGAGTGGCTTGGAAGCTACATCAGACATTTCCCCGAGGACTCTGTGATCCATCTTGCCAGACCCTAAAGACATTTGGGTTCCCCAGGTATCATGAACCTGATCTCACACTGGGAGAGATTTTGCCTTGCCAATCCCCACCTTTAGGTTCACCCACTCAAGAGGTATGGAAATAGATATTGTCAGTACCTCAGCTTTCTCATCCTTTGTTTTTACCAATTTGCCAGCCATATTCATTAGAAGAGTGCCCTTTTTTGACCTGCCTTTTCTGGCTGACATACTTGTAGAAGCCTTCCTTGTTCTCTTGTCCCTTGTCAACCTCAGCCCCAGCTGTGCCTTGGTCTTGCTGACCCCATCCCTACACAACCAGGCAGCACTCCTATACTCTTCCCAGGTTACCTGTCCTGTCTTGTGATTTCCTGCCCCTTAGTTTAACCAGCAGGTCCTAAGTCATGTATGCCAGTTTCTTCCTTTCCTTTCCTGATTTCTTACTGTGAGTTAAGAGCTGATGTGTTTTTTGGAAAGTGTCCTTAAAGATCTGCCAGCTTAGTTCTGCTCCCTTGTCCCTGAGGCAGTTTCCCATGTCATCCTACTGAATAGTTCCATGAGCAGCTAGAGTTTGTTTTCCTAAAATTCAGGGTCCTGGCTATACACTTCACCTGTGCCATATTCCTCAGGACTGCAGACTCCACCAGAGATGTTCAGTGCAGCCCTGGCTGCCTCCATCCCTGACATCACCCATGAGCTCCCTTGCTCTGGTGAACATCAGGTCCAGTACCAGACCCCCTGTGTCAGGGCTGTCCATTGCCTGGCTTAGGGAGTTCTCCTCTGTGCATTCCAGCAGCCCCCTGCACTGCCTGCAGCTCACTCTGTTCCTTTTCCAGCAGCTGTTGGGGGTGGAAGTGCCCCAGCAGGATGGGATCTGGTGAGTTCAGTGCCTCCTGTGGCTGAGCAAGAAGGTGGTGCTGCCAACAGGCTCCCCTGGATCAGGCAGCCTCTAACAGAAACATCCACAGAGTTCCCTTTGTTACCTCAGTCTCTGATTCTCCCATGAATTTTTGACCTCTTTGTGGCTGTTCCTCAGAGCCCTTCCCATTCCATTCATTTCTCATGTAGAGGGCAACCCACAGAGAGCCTTGGCTGCCCCCTGAACAGCCTGTAGGCACCCACAGCCACACTCATCATGGGATCCATCCCACCAGGTTTCAGAGATGACAACTAGTTCACATCCTTTCAGCAGCACAGTGGCTTCCAGCTCCTCCTATTTGTTGTCCATTGTACCCACTGGTGTAGAGGCACTTCAGCTGTGTTTTTGGCCATGTAACCTTCTTAGAAGAACATCCCTTAACTCCATTGAAATATTTCAGTTGTGTTCACCTATTGGCTCCTATCACCTCTGGAGCCCTTGGCACATCTCTGTAAAACAAGCTTCATGCCCAGCAGAAGGATTAATTTTATAAAAGTTAAATTATTAGTTCTAAGACCATCAGTTTATAATGAACCATGGCTTAAAGCCCAAGTTTGGCATTGAAGCAACTTGTGTGCCAACACAAATTCCCTTCTGCTGATATGTCAGTCTTGTGAGTAGCAAACTCAGCAAAGAGGATGTAAAGAGAAATACTTTTAACTGTTGGCAGCTATTTCTTCTTTGGATACCTGTCCAAGTGCTTTTCAATTTTTTAAGATGTGTAGCCAGCTCTGTCATCCAATTTGTCACTACACTGCCTGCCTGCCTTAGGCTGAACCTTAAAAGCAACTACTATAAACTCAGCATATTCTGCAATTGAAGGAAGGCTGAACAAACATAAATATTCTGTCACAGAATTTCTCAAGGAAGGAGTCCATTTCATCATTTCAGATTTTGGGATGTCTTTTTTCCCTTTTCAGTTTCAGGTATATGTGAACTTTGCTATCTGAAAAGAGAAGCTTCTGAGGGAATCCTGTTGATTCTAACCAACAATGCTAAAGCTTTTGTGATATTAACTTTTTATACAGATTATATTAATATGTCTATAAGAAGATTATATATAAAGTATTTTTATATATATAAAGACTATATAAAATAGACAATAGTGGGTATTTTTTAATTTATAATTTTTCATTAATTTATATAGGTAAGTGAGGACAGGGCTTTTGAAATACCTCAGTGGAATGAAGCTTTGTGTTGTTCATTGTGAGAGACCAAATTTTGTCTCTTGCTAAACATGGAAAGATCTTTCAGAGTAAATTGTAAATGTATAATAAAAAAATATTAAATATCTTCAATTTTCAAGTAATTCATATAGAATAAAAAGAAAGTTTTCATTGAGGGATATTTTTAGTGCATCAAGTATATATTAAATATATAGGAACCCTTACTGAAATATTTTTATTCCTTGCTGGTTAGAGTAGGAATTGTAGAATAGGAATTGTTTGGGTTATAGGGAACTTAGGGAAGTTATATTAATTTTAGGGAAGCTATATTATTTTTCATGTTTAGCTTTTTTTGGTCAGATAGTTCTGCAAAAGCAAAGTGTACATAGTGAGTATCAATTTTTTGCTAGTTAGATTAATGATTTGCATACTGCTGCCTTCTTTCTGTGTATGCAAGTGTGGCGTAAATCCTGGTCTCAGTGCACCTGCTCAAATGATACACTAATTGGTATGATAGAATTATGTTTATTTCTCATAAAAATTAATTTGCCAGCAAAAAAACCAAAACAACAACAAGCAGACATCTCATTCACTTGATAAACATGAACTAATCTATTTTGAAGCAATTTTCTTCTGTAAATCAGGTAATAAAATACAGTGAAGTGTTTAAATTTGAATGGAAAGAATAGAAATATAAGTTTTGTGTGATTCTCAAGGATAAATGGTCTGGGATTTTAGATAGTCTTTGATGTATTTCTATCTGTAGAAAGTTATTTTATTGTTTTTGCTATATTTTTGTATACAGTGGTGCTGCTATGCTGAAATAGACATGTCCAGAGTAAGGAATTCATCTACATGACAGAATCCCAGCATAGGTAAGGTTGGAGGGTACCACAGTGGGTCATCTGGGCCAGTCTCCCTTGTCAAGCAGGGCCATCCTAGAGCACATGGAACAGGATTGCATCTACATGGTCCATGAGTGACTCCAGTAGGGGAGAATCTACAGCCTCTCTGGGAAATCTGTTCCAGTGCCTAGTCATCTGCACAGTGAAGAAGTTCTTCCTCACATTCAGGTGGAACCACTGAGAAGAGCCTGGTCCATCCTCTTGACACCCTCCCTCCAGATACTGATCGACATTGATCACCTCCCCTCTCAGGCTCTTCTCGAGGCAAAACAGGCCCAGCTCTCTCGGGCTTTCCATGCAAAAGAGATGCTTAAGTGCCCTCATCATCTTTGTTGCTTGTCACTGGATCTGCTCCAGGAGCTCCATGTCTCTCTTGTCCTGAGGAGCCCAGAACTGGACACAGCACTCCAGGTGAGGCCTCACCAGGACTGAGGAGAGAGGCAGGATCACCTCCCTCCCCCTGCTGTCACCGCTCTTCCTAATGTCCCCAGGATCCCACGGGATTTCTTGGCCCCCAGGACATGCTGCTGGCTCATGGACAGCTTGCTGTCCACCAGGACCCCCAGGGCCTTCTCCTCAGAGCTGCTCCCCAGCAGGTCAGTCCCAGGCTGTGCTGGTGCCTGGGGGTGTTCCCCACCAGGAGCAGGACCCTGCACTTGCCTTTGCTGAATTTCAGATGGTTCCTCTCCAGCCTCCCAAGGTCCTTCTGAAGGGCTGAACAGCCCTCGGGGTTACCAGCCATTGCTCCCAGCTCTTCATCCTCAGCAAACTTGCTGTCCCTTCACCCAAGTCACTGGTGAATAAATTAAACAATGCTGGGCCCAGTACTGAACCTTGAGGAGCACCACCAGGGACAGGCCTCCAACTAGACCCTGTGCCAGTGACTCCAGCCCTCTGGATTCTGCCATTCAGCCAGTTCTCAATCCACCTCACTGTCCACTCAATCCAGACCACACCTCTTGAGTTTTCCTTCAAGGATGTTATGAGGGACAGTGTCAAAAGCCTTGCTGAAGTCGGGGTTCCACTGCTCTCCCCTCCTCCATCCAGGGAGTTGTGTCCTCATAAAAGTCAATCAGGTTGCTCAAACATGATTTATCTGCAGTGAGTCCATGCTGACTATTCCTGATCACCTTGTCATCTACAGGAACTTCCAGGGACTGAGGTGAGGCTGACTGAAATTAGGCTCCTCTGTCCTCCTTGTTCTTTTGGGATGATAATTGCTTTCTTCCAGGCCTCAGGAACCTCTCCTGATCTCCACAACCTTTCAAAGGTGAAATAGTGACTGGCCTCACTGTGGTGTGGGCCAGCTCTCTCATGGATGCATCCAGTCAGGCCCATGCACTTCACAGTCTCAAGTTTGCCGAGATGTCCTCAGAATCCATCATTCTTGACCAAAGGAAAGCCTTCCTTCCAATATTCCTTTATCCTGGATTTGTGAGTCAAAGAGACCCAGGTCAGCACCTTAGGGCACCTCATTGCCAGTGAAGACATGAAAATAAGACATTCAGTAACTCTGCCTTCTCTGCATCCTCTGTTACCAGAGCTCTTCTCTACACATTTAGTAACACATCCATATTATCCTTTGTTTTTGTTTTGTTATTACTGTATTTGGAAAAGCCCTCATTGTCATTGACAACTTTGGCCATCAATGTATATTCTGTAATTTTAACTGAAGTAGCCATCAGATTTTCATAAATTTACTATCTAAATAACTAAATTCTTGATAAGAGAGTAAATTGTGAAGCAGTATTCATTTGCATCAGTCTAGTGCTCCATGAAACGAAAAAAATTGGTTAATTGGTTGGTTAAAGTCCTTGCTTTGGCTATTTCAGAAATTGATCTATTAGGCAAGATTTATTTAATATTGAAAATGTTTGGAATTAGAAATGAAATATTTTCAGTACTTGAAAACATTATTTCTATCATTACTATGATCTTAGCTTTCATGTTTCTAAACATTTTTTTTGCTACATAGGCAAGGAGAAAAATCTGCATATTGAAGTTGTTCATAAATACATGGTTCTACTCCACTAAATCTCTCTACAAATTCCAGAAGCCTTTGTCACACATATACTCTTTTAAGAGCATAGTTGCAATTTTTGCTCCCTTGTTCCTCATTTCTATGATGATGTTAGACAGAGATCCATACAACTTAATGGGATTTTGAATATTATTATATTCAGCTCTGAAATTGAGACATAACAGTATCAGGAAAATATATAATCAGTTTATATAGGCTATACAGGTTGGGAAGGGAAAGGGCAATATAGAAGTTAAAGGTGACTTCAAATAGAACATAAATTGGTCAGAGCAGGAATGAAAAGCTAATATATAATGTTACAAATCAGATTGTCTCATTTATTATAGTAAGTATATCAAACAGATGTAGTATGCACATGTTCATGTACATTGATCTGCAATCTTTCCAAATTATAATTTTATGAACATGAAATGTTTTATAAAATCATAGGCTTGTGATCTGTCAGCTGAAGGGGTTAGTTTTGGCTGGCCACTAGAGACAGGAGACTAGAGCTCATCACATAAAAACGGAATGTTCTGCTAGGAATTTCCTATAAAGAAGCTAGTTCAATGACAGAAATTGTTATGAGCTAAATTCTAAATTCTACAGTCTACTTCTATAAAATACCATTTTACCTAGATGCTATTCCCACTAGAATTGTTGTTACATATATATATATGTATATATATATATGTAACAACAACATAAACTTGTTATATATATATATATATATATATATACACACATAAATGCAACATAAACTTGGTGGAGTTACTTAGCATGGATGTTGCTAAGGAAAATTTGCTAGCTATGATTCCAAAAGAATGCATTTCATAGCCGTAGCTTGAAGACAAGATATTGAGGATTTTCAGCAGGAGGATTGGATGTTGTAAGGGGAAGAGTGATAACTTTGGTTAGATGCTTTTTTCCAGTTCTACAGTTCTACAAACTGGAGGTCCAATTTCCCCTCTGCATTTCCCCTCTGTAAGAAATACAAAGAGTATCTTCCACATCTTGTTACCTTACTGTATGGTGTTGCATCAGTGCATATTGTTTGAGGGCCAGTAGTGAGCTCACACCACACTGTTTCACAGAGACATAAAAAAGTAATTCTAAAACTCAGTTGAACAATACCCTCCCCAGCACTGCCCATCCTCCTGTCCCATTTTCTGAAGTAAAATAAAAAGCAAATTCATATAATAAAACTATGTTAGATAGATTGGACTTTAAATTGCATCCATTTCTAATACTCATTTGTTTGAAGAGAGTACAGAAGCCAAATTCAACTATTTTCATAACCATGGAATGTGACAAAATATATATTGTGGACCCTCCTGCTAGAACAGAGCATGTTCTCTGAAGAAGCAGAGGTTATGCTTCTTTGGATGTATTTTAACAGGGGAATAATAATGATAAAAAAATGTCTCCCTAGTCTAAAGAATTGTTATGAATATTGGGGAATATGAAATCTTTCTAACTTTTCCATCAGTTAGGAATTGGGAATGGGAATTCTGAAGAGAATCTTCCTACATCAATATGATTTGGAAAGAGAGCATAAACTTACTGGTTTTGTCATGGGCATTATAGAGTAGCAGAATATTCTGGGTTGGAAAGGACCCACAAGAATCATCAATTCAGCTGTAAAGTAAATGGCCCAAGTAGGGAATAATCACACAACCATGACACTCTTAACACATCCTCTGACCAACTGAGGGCTCTTGGGCAGCTTCAGCTTCAGCTGGTATTGATTCTCTTTAAAATAACAGAATAAACTGAGATTTTTCTTAGCTCATTTTATTTCAGGGGGATAGTTCTAGAGATTAATTTATCCCTCTAACTTAATTATTTTATCTTTCTATGCAATTTTTCTTCAACTGAATTAATGGTTTATTTGGCCTACCTAAAATTTCACTGCTACCTTGGACATGATTTATCCATTAAAGTATTTTTGTTTCCACTTGGTTCTCTGACACTGATAGTCCAGTTGCCTTGGACTGCTCTTAGTTCTTTCAGGATTTGATGCCACATAGTGGAACGAGCTCCACTTTTCAACTGCTTTACCTTTCTTCATAGTGCTTCATCTAGTACTTTGATCTACCCTTGATTATACACACAGTCCTAACTATACTGTTCTAAAAGCTAGTCTAGAACAAAGGCTAAGTTCTGTAAATATTGCTTCTGAAGTCTTTGAGTTAGGTGAATGTATTTTTTTCTTGTACAGCTATGCAGTTTTCATACTGTAAAAGCATTGGCTTATTTTTTTTTTTAAGTGTTGTGTTTTATTGTTGGGGTTTTTTGTTGTTGTTGTTGTTTGTTTTTTGTTTGTTTGTTTGTTTGGTTGGTTGGTTGGTTGGGTTTTTTTGACAGTTGCTTTATATAATGCTATTGTCTTTCTAGCTTCAGTAATGGAAGAGAAGAAAATTTCAGTGTTGTATTCTCTTAAATAGAGGAAGCATAGGAAGGTAAAGGGCAGTAAATACACTTTTGTAACATTAGGTTGTAACAACAGGAGCAATTTAAATGAGTCTTCAAACCAGTGTGAATTCAGCCTTGTGTGTGCAGGATGTAAGTATGTATGCTCAGATGTATTATTTTTTGTGGATGATACTATTTTTTGGGAGGGTAGAGTACATGATTTTTGTGTAAGAACATAATATCTGTTCACAATGGTGGAGTCTAAGGGCAGCCTGATAAGCATTACATTCCTGATAAGCGTTGTTTTATCCCCCTCTGCTCTGGGTTCCCTGCATAAGGAACAGTGGGCTTTGCTTCAAGTATTTAACATTCATTATTACTGTGTACAGTTGAAAAGAGGGATTAGAAAGACATATGTAGAAAATGAATTGGCAGAAATGTCTACAAACTTGGCAGAACAGCCAAAAAAGGGTAAGCATTTTCTGTGAAGACACAAAACAATTATTTTCGGTCCATACTCTATAGAACCAGGGACATACACCTTTGTACTTTACGAGCATTTGGCATAGAAAATTTGTATTCAGTGGAAATGAAAGTAGGTAATCTTTCTACCTTAGTCCCCAATCTGTGCTTTGTGGCAACTGTCTGCTGTTTCTTTTTAATGCATTCCTCAGAGCCTGATAGAAATTTGAGCGTCAGGTTGACTTAAACTTGTGAGTGGGGGCATTGGTGGGTGTCCATGGAACTCATTTGCAGGGATTCAAGTGTGACTTCCCTGGCCTTCAGATAGACCAGCAGGCTTTCTGCTTTTGAGCTGGAGGTCTTGTTAGAATGAAAAAAATCAGAACAATTCCTGACCAAAGCACTCCATTTATACCTTATAAGCAAATTGCCGTCTAATACATTACTCGACACACTGGTTCTAAAAGATTTCTTTTCTTCAGAGAGATACTAAACACGTAGTTTACTATTAGTTGATCAAACTATCAAAAACAGGTCTCTATTTCCCATATTATGAAACTAATTTGGGGATTTTTTTCTTTTTTATTGCTGTACTTTCTAGATTGTTAATTTTTTTAAACAGATACAAATCCTCCTGTGTGATATATTATTTTAATTTATGCCATTCCTAGTGTTAGAAAAATAATCATGGCCTTCGACTTTCTAATTCTTCATCAAGTGGCAATTTGTTGTGTTTTAGTCAGAATAGTCATATTTTAATTGAAAACCTGATCACATTTTTAATTATTTAGTGAATGAATAAATAAATTAATTAAAATTGTAAGTGTAGTGTGTTAATTTTGCTGTGTTTGACAGTAATTGTGCAGGATATACTAAACAAAAATTGAATCAATCTGTCACTGCACCTGCTCAGACAGATTTTATTAGGAAGCTGAAGTTCAGTACCATTTAATGAATGACCTTGAAAATAATATTTTGAAGAAACACACACTATAAGGGTTGGGCCAAATACACTTGAGTTCTCTTTTCACCTGTAATGTTGCCTGCAAGAATTAAAATAAACCTTTGGGGTAGGAAAATACGAATGTACGGGTTTGTTTTTTCATCTAACTTGCATGTACATACTTGCTGCAAATGTTAAAGGATAAAAATCCAACATTATAAAATTGATAATTAGTAAAAACTTCGGAGGCAGGAAAAGGTAGATGAAAGACAGAAGATTTTTTAAAGATGCATAGAAGTTCTGTAAAGATTGACAAAAATCACTGAGTGTCAGTGGTGAGTTCAGGTATTTTGATTGCTCCAGTCTTAAGACATACATTGCCTCTTTACTCGGCTATATCCTGAAAAATGCTGAAATCGTGTGGAATCCATGTCAAGCTTATCTGAAATCTTATTTTCAAGAATTCTTCACACTCACATGCTAGCAATGTCCTAAAGATGTACCAATGCTGGCTAATAAACTTAGCTACAGTGTCTATTTCTTGTTATAATTTGAGTTGTTATAAAGAATAGAGGGAGAGGTTAAAATAGCCCAATGCTGACATTTTAGATGGAGAAGTGAGCACTTACCATGTCTGCAAGACTTAATTGGGATTGGGTGTGGATTGAACTGCTCCCCAAAGGAACATGAGCCAGGTGGAGGACTGTGATTTTATACAGCTACTAATGATTCATTTGTGGTTGCTAAATTACATTATTACCCAGTAGGATGTATCATACATTTTATAATCTTGTCACAACATTCAGTAGCAATCTGGTAGTACAACAAAAAGAATTCATACAAGGTACAGCTCATATAAAGAAGAAGTCCCAAGTGACTCATTCATACATAGTTCAAGGGTTAAGGGCTGCACCTGGGATAAGCAGCCCTGGATCTGCACAGACAGACTGGGCAATGAGAGGCTGCAGAGCAGGGCCATGGAAAGGGCCCTGGGCTCCTGGTCCATGGCAAGTTGAACAGGAGCCAGCAGTGCCCTGGCAGCCAGGAGGGCCAAGCGTGTCCTGGGGGCAGCAGGGACAGCATGGCCAGCCAGGCAAGGGAGGGGATTGTCCCCTCTGCTCTGAGCTGGGGCGGCCTCACCGCCAGGGCTGGGGACAGATTTGGGTGCCACATTATAGGAAAGACATCAAACTAAAGTTTCCTCTCACCTGAAAACATACATTGAAAAAAAGTATTTAACTTGTCGATGACACAGTGTCCTGTAAAATGACAATTATATAGTTTCTAGTTGCATGTAGATTATTTCTGGTTTGTGTATTATATCTGAGTAGCAGTATTTAGTAAATATGGGCCTAGTTTTGCCAATACTGATAAAACAGGAGTAACTAAAAAATTAGTATCTTTTCTGCTGCTTTTTTCTAAACTTTTGTTTTGCACAGAAGCTAAATACAACCCTTTCATATTTTCATTATAAAATACTTGAGGTTTTTGCATCAATTTTATAATTACTTCAATTTTTTTCCTGAACTTTTAGTATGCTCCAGAAAATGGAGATAAAACCACTTTGTTTCATCAGTAGTTGCTTCATGTTTAACAGGTCTTTTTGAGGAAATGTAAAGAAAAGCTATGCCAGCAGAAATTGCTAGTTTATTTTTTCCACAGGTTTTTTGTTCATCTACATAGAAAAGAACTTTATAACTTGATGTTGCAGAACCCTGCCCCCAGCTTTGGACTTTTGTCCCCTCATTCTTAGGCTTTTCATACAAACTATTTTTTTTCCCCAAAAGGTAATTAATCAAAAACCAACATGTCCTGTTGATTAGTAAAAGGATTTATTCTTCTCCATTTCATAAAAAACAACTCACTCACTCTGTTACTAAAAAAAAAAAAAAAAAAAAATTCTCTGGTAACGTAAACTTACCTTTGACACGATTCCTTGTGGTACACAGACTTAAGTAGCAAAGGCAGAGCCTTAGATCTGGTCCCTGGATTAGAACACGATAGAATGGGGACAGCTCAATTGGGCATGACTTACAATGGTCATCCATTTCAATCATCTGATCCCTTCAGGCCTGGCCAAAAGCTACAACATGTTGCCAAGTGCAACATGCCCTCAACACTTGTTGTCCAAACACCTCTTAAACACTGACAGGCTGGGATACTGGCCTCCTCTCTAGGAAGCCTGTTCCTGAACCTGTTCCTGGGTTATAACACCCTCTTGGTAAATAAATGCTTTCTAATGTCTGGTCTAAACCTGTCCTGCCTCAGCTTTGAACCTTTCCTGTGTTTCCCATCACTGGATACCAGGGAGAAGAGATCAGCACCCCCCTCTCTACCTCTCCTTCACTGGAAGCTGCAGAGAGCCATGAGGTCAGCCCTCAGTCTGCTTCTCTCCAAACAGACAAACTCCAAAATCTGAACTGCTCCTCAGGGGACCTTCTAGCCCTTTCACCTGCTTCAGTTTGCTGGCAGGAGCAACTTTTGTTTAAGAGTACAAGTACTGATATACTACCTTAGTTGTTCTGTCTGGATCTGAGACATTTTTAATAATTTCTTTTTTTGTTGGACTGCAGTATTTGAACAACATCATATGACTACAAGATGATACCATACAGTTTGTGATAGCCCAGTGCTGCTTTGAGCAACTTGGCGGTAATTGTGTGATCAAGAACATATGAGAACCTTATTATCCCATGCAGAAATGGAGGAAAAAAGTTACTGTGCAAAATGTGTCTGTTTGTTGTGATCTATGGCTACCCTCCAGCACCAATTCGATGGTTTTCATGATACGTGGAAAGTGCTACAGACACCATGCAGGCAAAAACTGAGGTAAATTCTGATTCCCCCTTGATGCCATGAAGTTCTTTGCATGATGGAATTAAACATTAAGGGAAAACATGCACAGGGGCAGCAATTAAACTCTGTAGTTTATTTGTACACACCCATTAATTTGAACAAAGTGATATGTTTTCTGTAATGCTTTTTTTATGGAGCTAAGACATTGCTTTTTTATGGAGCTAAGATATGTATTCTATGTATTCTATGTATGGTGATTTTTCTTTCACCCAAAACCCCTTCTATTTGCAGAGGTTACCTTCTGTCAATCATCGTAATCTATAAATTTTCACTGCAAATCTTATTGTTGTTGTCATAAAAATAGCAAGTATTAAAATTACTGATCATTCATTTAGAAATAGTTTAACATTGAGAATGTACGGGAAGCTTACTATCCCATACATGATGAAAAACAGATTACATAGAGCCAAATATTTTCAGTAAGACATAGTGTACCTGTCCCAAGCCTCAAAACTGAAGGTCTTGAGACTGAAAATGAAAACATAGATGTTAACTTCTTGTGGTGTTAGTTTTCCTAGTGATCTACAGTTCTCTATGGGGGGCCTCACAGCAGAGACTGATTTGACAAGCCAAATAAACTTTTATGCTCAGATACAAAGTAAATGTTCAGCACCCAGGGAGTTTTGTGTTTGATACAGTCTATTGTCATTGTTTTAGCATGACTATAATTTTCTGTATGAATTTCTATTTTTTATTTATATAAATTTATAAGAAACCTGTGATATATCAGTAGACTGACATAGTTATTCCATGAAAAGATGTTTTGTTCCAGTTCATTAATGTTGGAATACTTACTAAATTATGTAGTTAGCATTAAGGGGTTTTATACAGTTATTAACTCCTGTGGTCCTATCTTCACAACAGGAGACTCCTTAGGTGGAAGTATCTGATTTTTTCCCAAGGCATTTTATTTCCTCTGAAGTGATGCTTGCTTTTAAAGTCTATTTTCCTCCAGTATTTCATTATCTTAAGTTTACTGAAGTACTTAGAGAGCTTAGAGGGCTCATATAATTACAGGAATGTCTAAGAAAAGCAACTGGGGCAATACTGATTAACATTTTTCTCTCTTAACGTAGATGACACCACAAATTGAGTGTTAATTCGTGAACGAGCTTTCCCAAAAACACTACATGCTGCTTTACACTCAGAGTGCAGCGAGTTAATTTTTTCTGATGAAATAGAATCACAGAATCATTAAGGCTAAACCATGTCCCTAAGCACTACATCACATTTTCTGAATGCTTCCAGGGACAATGATTCCCCCACATGCCTGGTCAGCTTGTTCCACCACCTTCTCAATGCAGAATTTTTTTCTAATATCCAATCTAAACCTCCCTAGGTGCACTTTCAGGCAATTTACTCTCATTCTATCACTTGTTACCTGGGATAAAATACAGATCAACACCTCAGTGCACCATCCTCTCTTCAAGTAGTTGTAGAGAGCAATTAGATCTCCTCTGAGCTTCCTTTTCTCCTGGCTAAACAACCCCAGCTCCCTCAGATGCTCCTCATAAAACTTGTTCTCAGATAGTTTGGCAAAGGTGTCAAGAGTATTGCAAAAACACTTATAGGGCATGGTAACTGTCAAAAGTACTCCTGGAAATTTGGCAGACCAGCAGACCCTTCAGGAATGTTTCCAGCTTGGGTTCCATGGCAGGGCAATCCAGTGAGCCAGTCTACAACCTTAACATTGCTCATGATCCCTGTGAAAATAGAATAATTTAAAAATCAAATCATAGCTTTTAGAAATCAATCTAAATTTAAAAGTAGTTAGAAACACAGGATTTATCTTGGGCTAGTAATTTCCTTGTGGCTATACACACCTATTTAAAAATATTAATGGTTTGTGAATCTGTGATTCAAATTGGTGAGATTTGCTGAGATCTTGACGAGGACCTAACATTTGAACTGCTGATTACCTCATGTCCTAAACATTATTGGAGAACTCAGACTGGCATTACAAAAGGAAAATGAACACAGCCTGGATCAAAAAAACCAACCAACAAACAATAGTAATTTGGTATTAAATAGATGAACATAATCCATAATCAATTGCCACAATATACTGTTGTAACCCCAGATTTTACATACTTGGATTATTTTTATTGTTTTGATGTTATATAGATGTATTTTTAGATAATATAAATATATTTTTATAGTATCTGGACTAATATCTGAAAATATAACAATTATTGCTGAAGAAATAGAATGAAAGAAAACTTGAGAAGGTTTATGTTTCTGTGTTTAACAATTTTTTAAATAGGGTTAGGTAAGACTTTATGGGGATCAGGTTTCCTTTGCTCTCAGTTTTACAAGGGATTTTTTTTCTATCTGCTTCTGATAGTTTTTGTTTTACTGACCACTAACCAAGCCTGAATCAGTTAGCTGTAATTCTGGTCTAAAGTGAAAATTACACTAATTTATATATTTGATAAATGTAGTATAGATTTTTCTTTCAATAGATGACATTTGCAACATGTTTGCTTTTTGGGTTTTTTTTTTGTTTGTTTGTTTGGTTTGGTTTGTTTTGCTTTGTTTCTCTGTGTGTTTATGTAGATATATGGATTATATACAATTCATAATCACCATTGAGGGAGAATCTTACAAATATATGAGCAGTTACAGTCAAACTCTTAGGTCATGCAATAGAAAATTACATTTTATGTCCCAGTGTTTTTCAACTGATCTTTAATTTAAATAATTTCCCTCACCAGTTCCCAGATGAGACTAGAAAAAATACCTTGCTTTTATTTGAGCATAATCTTCCTCTTGGTTTCTTTCTGTTCTAACTGAATTGACTCTTAATGTACTACTGTTAACGTGAGGAATGAAAAATTACAAACTTGCCAGAGTTATGCTTCAAGATATGATTAAAGAAGAGACAAATATAAAATCATTGTGGTTGCAAAAGCTCTTTGAGATCATTAAGTCAAACTATAAACACTACCAAGTTCAGCTCTAACCCATGTCCCTAAGTGCCACATTTATACGTCTTTTAAATACCTCCATTGATTGTGACTCTATTACTTCCTTGAGCAACCTGCTCTAATGCTTGACAACCCCTTTTCATTAAGAAATATTTCCTAATATCCAATCTAAAACTCCTCTGGTACAACTTGAGGCCATTTCCTCTTGTCCTATTGCTTCTTACTTTGGAGAAAAGGCCAACCTCCACCTGGCCACAGCCTCCTTTCAGGGAGGTGTAGAGAGTGACAAGGTCTCCCCTGAGCCTCCTTTTCCCCAGGTTAACACCCCCAGCTCCCTCAGCTGCTCCTCACAGCCCTGGTGCTGCAGACCCTTCCCCACTCCCCTGCCCTTCTCTGCACTCCCTGCAGCCCCTCAGTGCCTTTCCTGCACTGAGGGCCCAGCCCTGCACACAGCACTCGAGCTGTGGCCTCAGCAGTGCCCAGCACAGGGGACAATCCCTGCCCTGGCCCTGCTGGCCACACCACTGCTGAGCCAGGCCAGGATGCCCTTGGCCTTCTTGGCCCCCTGGGCACAGCCTGCCTCATGTCCAGCTGCTGGCACAGCACCCCCAGGGCCTTTTCCACCAGGCAGGTTTCCAGCGATGCTGCCCCAAACCTGGAGTGCTGCATGTGGCATTGCTGTGACCCAAGAGCAGGATCCAGCATTATGTCTTGTTAAAGGTAAATCTCTTTCGCTAGTGCATTTAAAACTCTTTTTTTTTTTTGTCTTGTGAGACACAGGTCTTATAGAAAAACCAGTAACGGCAGTGCCAGAAATAAATTATTTGGTTTTAAAGATTTTTCTATTGTAAGTTATTACTGCTAGTGTTTTAAAGTACATCAAAAGTGATGAAAGTACACAGTTAGACTAATGATAAGAACTGGCAGGGTTCGGAAAAGATATAAAGGATAAATGTTTTAAATGAAAAATCAGTAACCTTGCTGTGTCGTCTTCTTGAGAAACATTTAAACTAAAAAAATCCCCAGATTTCAACCTCTTCTCCATGAAAACATCCACAGTAACATAAAAATGCTATTGAATATAGAACAATAATGCTATTGAATTACAGAAATATAAATTCAATATATTGTATTGAATATAATAAACGGAATGTTTATTACAATTGCAATTATCAATTCAGCATTTGGAGATACTTTGGGAATTCCCATATTGTCATCATTTTTATGGAAGCAGGCTGATGATAAAAGGTTGCAAAACAAGTGAAGATCTAAAAGGTACACTGAAATAGTTAAACAAAATTTTTTTGGTTACTTTAAACAAATCACATAATTACTAAAAGTATTTTAGAAAAGATTGAGTCCGTAGTGTGTTGACATTATTGCACAGAAAAAAAAGATAATTATCTTAAGTTCTCTTACTAGAAATGGTGTTGCAGTAGTTCATTTGAAATCAAGCAAAGAGCAAGTATGTAAATTCATAAATCATAAGTTGCATAACCTTGAGGGAGTGAATTGGTAAAGAGAGAAAACTTTCACAAAAGATAATACTGAAAAGAAATAATTTTCTGGAGTGTCAGAAATTTCAAACAAAGCCAATAAGCTGTAGTTTTGCTAATTTTAGGGATGCACTGATATGAGGCAAAATAATTTTGGGTGTATAAGACTTACTCCCACAAGAATATTTACTATGGGAACTGGAAAGAAAAATCTGGCATTTCTCTAAAGCTGTGCAGGTGGAGAAGGAATGTCTTTGTTTTTTTCACAAGATAAGGGACAGAGGAACAAGGGCCTGAAAATGTTTGTGTATTCTTTTATATGCTGCTAAATCAAGACTGGAAATTCAAGTTTATGGGGGTTTTATTTGCATATAAAGAGCAATATTCAACAGATTAACAAAAATGAAAGTGCTTGTACAGTGCAGCTCTTTTAGAAGAAAACGACAGTTATCCATAAGAAAAGCCAAAAGATGAACATAAATACAGAAGAAATGGAACGATCACCTAGTGATATCGGTATTTTGTGAGTACTGAATCCTCACTGCAGTCAAAATATGCATGCTGGTGAATAATTTGGCTTTTGTACATAAACAGTAATAACTTTTGACATCAGTGATTTTATGTGTCACTAAACTTTTGCAGTTTAATAACAAAACCAGAAAAAAAGTCAATTAGAAATGGTTCAAAATATGAATTAAGATTAAATGTGAAGTAAAATGTGAATTTTTAATTAAGAATCTCATAACTCAATAAGTGAATAGATGACAATGACTGATAGCTGTTGGTGAGTCATCTGTTACATTGCTTTCAGAATTCAGAGCACCAGAACAAGAAATAATGTGATGAAAGAGATTTGTAGTAAAGAAAAATTGTGCACATTTTCAGCAGGCACAGGATGATTCAGTTTTAAGGGTTCTCAGAAGAAAATATGAACTAGAAACAAAAAGAAGCATGATATACACATGAGTGCCTAAGGAGATGAGCTAGTAGAATTTTTATGCAACCCCAAAGAAATGAATGAGATTATTCAGAAAATAACTATAAATTATCTTTTTAAAGTGCAATACTTTTACCAGTGGATACGAAGAAATAGAGAAGCATTTTTGTAGTCTAATATAAAATATTAAAGTATTATAACCTAAAATGGTGATAAAATTTAGGACCTTGATATAAGGTACAGCAGCAGTATTACTTGGCATCATATTGAGCTGAATTACTTAGGCTTATATGTGGAAGCTGAACCTTTTCTTTCACTTGAGGATTTCTGAGGTTCTACTCTGATACATGATTATGGGTCACTTTGAGAAATTCCTTTTCTTCTCTTCTAGCCCATACCTTTCCCAGTTTTTCAGTGGCTGTGCAAGGTTGAAGGCAGTGAAGAGGTGCTGGAAATGAAAGATTCCCCACCATGAGTCAGAGAGCTTTCACAAAATACTGCCATCCCCAAACTGCACGAAACTCAAGCCATTATGTATCATATTTGCTTCTTCTTCTTTATTTCCCCCCCATGTTCTGGCCCTTAAAAACTGCTTTGTATCAAGGCAGGGATAGGGCTTATTGGTGCCTACAAATGGGTACACTGGTCCAACTCATTCCACCCAGTTTTGTCTGGACTGCAATGAAAGTTGCAGTTTTGTGACCATGCCATATTTTTTATGCTGCCATAGCAGAAGGAACTGACTGGATTTGCCCACCATAATGATACTCAGTGAAACACTTCCTGTATCACTGTGTTCCTCTGTCACACCTCCCCCTTAGCAAACATTCTGGACAATCAGATCCTACAGTACTAACATGTTCATTCTAATATGAGCCAAATGTTGTGGGTTTCTTAATACTGAAACTCAGTATGTCAGAACTTCAAAGCATTTTACACTTTAGGACAAATTAAGCAGACTATCAGAGCTGCTTTCTTCTCTTAGAAAATTGATTTTTTAAGGGCAGTATAGCTTTCTTCATCACAGAATTATAGTAAAAAATAAAAGAAATAAGTAATGTTTTTCTTTGTAGAAATTACTACTGCAGGGAGCAGCTGCTGAAACATCACCTTTAATGAGCTTTGCTGTAGTTGCTGTTACTTTATCCAACAATTTGGAGACTACCTCTCTCTTTCTGGGTCATTGCAGGCTAGTTCAAAACTGATTAACTCACTCTGCATCAGAACATGTCCTGCACTATGACACCCTCTTTCATTATTGTAGACACTGACACTATCAGCTTGCATCTTCAACATCCCATAATATGTGTGTGGTGGGATTTTTAATTTACTTTTATCATTAGAAAAGAAAACAATTTGTGAAGACTGAAACTTCCCTTACAAATGTAGCCGAGACCTGATGAGTCATTCACTGGAGATTACCCTGGATACAAAACTGGATTTCTCATCAGAATAATTCAATTCCTAGCTTTCCTCTCCACATGCATTGTGCTATTCACGTTTATATTTAATTTGAACAAGAACTAGTCTGTAACTTATCTATGTAGATGAAGTGTAAGTCTCTTCCCACCCACCTCAGAAGTAATTAGTTGTAGGCAATGATCTGTTTCAAAAGGAGAAATTGAGAAAGGCTTACCCCAGTACATCCAATACTTTAGTGAAATCATCTAAGAGGACAGCTGGAGAGTGAAGTTCTTGTGTTTTATGGCTGGAGTGTTGTGATGGATCAATACTGGCTCTTTAAGAAAGAAAATGAGGAATAAAGCCGCCTTTCATTTATGAGAGCAGCAGGAGAAAAGGAAAGGAGCTCTGCATATTGTGAGGTGGTGAACCAGCTGAAAACTTATGGACTGGGGTTAGTGGTCAGACCAACATCAGTGGTGTTGTGGCAGGAGTCTTCTTCAGATGTCAAGAAGAGGTAGTAAATCAAAGATGAACTGGAAGAAACCTCATATTTACAGGTCTTAGTCCTGTAAAAGGACTAAGAGGACTAAGGTCCTGTGGAAGGACCCTATAACAAGGCACATACAACACAGGAGACTTCTGGAGTGCTTTGATGACAACTTCTGATGCAAGTAATCAAGGCACCAACAAGGAGAAGCTCTCAAGTAGACCTGATACTTAAGCAAGGAGACCTGTAGAGGAGCTGAATGTGGGCAACAACTCTGGCTGCAAAGTCTGTGGGATGTGTGGAGTTCAGGACCATTGGAGGAGAGAAAAGAGAAATAACAAGGTCACAACTCCTAGAGAGTAGGCTTTGGCCTGTTAAGGCATGTCCTAGAAATGGGAAACAGCCCTTGTGAGAAGGGGGGACCCAGAGACCAGGCTGAGTTTCATGGATCACCTTCTCTAAACTCAACAGTACATGCCAACAAAGGGAAAATCAAGTAGCTGTTGGAGGAAGCCTGCACATAATGAACTCCTGAACTCCTGATAAACCTCAAACATTAAAAGGAAACATATAAGGGGAGGCAGGGGCAGGTGACTCAGGTAAAATATAGAAATACAGTTTGAGCATACAAGGATGGGTTTACAAAAGCCAAATTCATGTTCAGTTGAATCTGGAGAAAGATATAAAGGGAAAAGTTTCTAGATGTACATCAGCAGTGAGAGGAAGACTAGAGAAAATGTGGGTCTGCTGCTGAATGGGTCATGGGACCTGATCACAAACAAGAGTTAAAACACCAGACTACTCAAAGTACACGCTGGAGATTGCTATCTGGAAGAAGATGGGCAGAAAACTACCTGGGCACCCTGCTGAACGAGCTCAGCATGAGGCTGTAGCATGACTTTGTAACAAAAAAGGCTAAGAGGATTCTGGACGGCATTAGTAAAAGTATGTCTAATTTGTCAAGCAGAGCTACCCTTTCCCTCTACTCAGCCCTACTGGAAGCATATCTGAAGGGCTGTGTTATGTTCTGGGTGCCCCACTACAAGAAAATCATGAATCATTAAATGAGCACAACAAAGAATCATGACGATGATTAAAGAAACTGAGCATGTGACATACAGGAGAGGGCTGAGGGCTGGAACTGTTTAGCCTGGAGAAAAGAAGGGTGAGGTTATCAATGTGTGTAAATGCCTCTTGGGGAGGCATAATGGAACCAGCTTCTTAGTGCTCAGTGACAAAGCAAAAAGCAAAGGGCATATATTAACTATTAAAACACGTGAAATTCTATCTGAACACAACAACACAAGTTTTTAATGTTTTAAATTTTATTTATTTATTAGCTAGGTACTTTAAAATAACATTTTAATATTGTTTATATTATACTAAAGTAACTATTATTAATAATATTTTTCTTCTTATTATTATTTTCTTATTGAGAGATGGTCAAACACTGGGCCAGGCTGTCCAGAAAAACTGAGCAGTAACCTATTGATAAGTCCAGAATCTGACTTGACACTGTCCTGACAAACTACTCTCTGACCTTGCTTGAACAGAGCTTGAACTCAATGACCACAGAATTCTTCCAAGATCAGAGATTAGGTGATTTGTTCTTGGTTGATTTGATTTCCAGGAGACTGTGGTGTCCTGGACTATTCGATTCTGAGGAGAAAAGTTAGAGAAAACATACATCTTGAACCATGCTTTTTATGAAAATGTTGAAAGAACTTTCTTTTCATATGTCATGGAATAAGATTTCTGAGATGGAACAGTGATACAGTATACAAAATCATTTTCCTACTCAACTTTGATGGAAAAGTGTCCTTAGAAAAGAGTGTACTTGTGTAATATTACATAAAATGCCAGCATGATGTCCTTGTTATGGAACTGGTTTATATCAAGTTTTTATGTTGAACTATGATTGAATTAACTCAAGCAATAGTAGTGACCTCGTGAAACATGAACACAGAGAGGTAGCAGCCCTATCTGACCCCCCTACAAGATTACAATCTCAAATGCTAATATCATTTGAATTTCTACCCATACCTCAGCAATTCAAGTGACCTGAGTTTAAATAATTCTTCTACTGAGGTTTTTCTGTGCAGATGTAAGTGCCAGAATTTAACTGTATTTAAATTGTGCTTTGATTTTCAAGAAGATAAGCCTTGTGAAGAAAAGAAGGTTATAGTAGTAAATTCAGTCTGTTGCATTTATTCACAAAAGAGTATATTTGGGTGGTTGTTTGGCTTTCTGCTTCTCAGTGTGATTTACTTCAATATTTTTATTCATTCTCCTTCTTTCCTTTTTAATCTTTGTTCTTTGTTTTGAGTATTTAGATACAGCAGTGCCTTATTAATTATCAAATGTCTTTAGCAGAACTCTCCATATACCTTTATTGACACAGTAGTTTGTGTAGGCCTTTTTTTCTATGAAATAATGACGTACAAACACAAAAGGACCATCCTAAAATTGTGACTTCTGTTGTGTGCACTTTATTTTACCTGCATTTGTCAAGTTATGTTTTTACAATTATGTGCAACAAGAAGTTTTTGATTATTGTTACTTAATAGAATATAAACAAATTTGAGCAGGATGGTCTTACTAGTTCATGGTTCAACAAATTGACAGCTTTTGATGGCAAGAAATCACAATATTTTTCATAAATCGCCATAAATTGCAATTTATTTCCCTGTCTTCCTGCAACAATATTATTCAAAGTATTCCGTATATAAAACTGTAGGAATTCTATTTCCCTATTGACCTGAGGAAATAAAATAGAACATCTTCCTCACTTTGTAGTTTTCTTCCTTTTAAAAATTAGTCTTAATCAATAGCTGCAAATGAAGATTCTTTTTCAGGGACTGTTCTCAATTATCCTTACTCGGGAACTTAACAGATACCTGTTTGCAAGGTAATGGGCAAAAAAAATGGCTTTGAAAATCAAAGCTAGTTCTTAATTTTCTGGAAAAACATTTAAAATTCCTAAAGTTAAAAATTCCAATGATTTTGAATCTTAATATCAGGCTGGATGGGGCTCTGAGTAACCTGGTCTAATGGTAGTTTTCCTGCCCATGGCAGGGGGTTTGTAATGAGATAATCTTAAAGTTTTCTTCCAACCCAAATAATCTGGTAGTTCTATGATTCTTTTAAGACGCTTCAAAACACTCTATGCTTTACCCCCTTTGCTGACAGGTAACAAAAAATGTATATGGGGAATATGAAATTACATAAGTATGTAGTAGAAGGGTTTTTTTAATGACCTATTTTAACTCAGAATAGAGTTGGACATTGTGAGTGTTCATCTGCAAAAATCACCTCAATAGCCAGAAGTGAAAAGTCAAATAGAATATTAGGAATTATCCAGAAAGGCATAGAGAACAAATAACTGGCATGCATTTAAAAGCCAAGGGGAGTATTATTTTTCAGTAAATGTAGAAATAAAAATTGCAAAGTATAAGAGGAAGTCATATAAATAGGTTGGAAAAAAGTACATAAATTAATGGAATTAACTATGGTTTTCTAATCCTGAATGTAACAGCCCAAATGAAACCTCTATGTAAGAATATCTTAAACTTGATTTTAATGAAGGAATATTAGCAAAAGGAGGAGGATCACTTTTAGTCTTGGTGCTTTCCTAACACATTTTCCCTAACTATCTCTTTCAAAGTGCCATCAGTTAGGATACTGGGGTAGGTGTAGAACTAATACGGAATATATGGCCATTTCTCCCTGTGTCAAACAAGGTAAGAAGCTGTGCTGCCCACTTTTTTTTTTTTTT
>VXBR01000460.1:465994-582557 GCA_013400215.1 Cisticola juncidis | reverse complement strand
TAGGAGAAAACGTCATGGTAACAGTAGGACAAATGGAAATGACATTAGGCCACAAGAAGTTTAAATTAAATTTTGGGGAAAATTTTCTTCATGAAAATGTGTCAAGCATTTGAACAGGCTGTCCAAGAAAGTGTTCAAATCACCATTGCTGGAAATGTTCAAAAAACATATAATGTGGCACTTAGCGACATAGTTCAGCAATGAACATGACAGTGCTGTGTTAACAGTTGGACCTAATGATCTTAAAGGTCTTTTCTGACCTAAACTATCCTATGATTGTGACACAGGATAGAGTGGAAGACACAGTACTGCAAGGAGAGTGCCTCTGTCATTTCTGCCTCTGGACAAAGCCATTCCTATCCAAACATTTTCCATATTTCTGTTTAAATACTAACTACATCACTGGCATTGTGACATACAGCCAAAATAATCAGGAATAGATGCTACATGCATGTAGAAATTGTATTTTAAATTACACTAATGTGTGGATTTTATCATCTTGTTTTCAAACAAGTTAATAAATGATAAATATCAGAAGATTTCATTTAAAATTCAGTAAGAAAAAATGATTGCATAACAATGTGATGTCAAAATTAAAATCAGAATTGTTATCCTCACCACAGTGAGCTTGAAAAACTACAGATTGCAGGAAATAACCAATTTAACAATGAACTTTTGTTGTTTTTTCCCAAACACAAACACTTGTTTTCTTCCTAGACAACTTAATAGTCTTTGCCTAAATGTTTCAGCTTTCAAAAATATAAGACTAAGCATAGAAAATATTAGGCAAACAGAGACTGGTGCTTTTTTAGAACAAAGGAGGACAGGAATCCTGGTGCTGGGAGGAAGCCCTTTCCCTAGCTTGTAAAACAATTTTAGTCTCAGTTTGTATTGGCTGGTGTGTAGCAACAGTAATTACATCTTTAATGACATTAATTCTAATGCTCGTAGTACCTGGTGTAATAAGATCACAGCACTTTCTATCTCCTTATTAGGCACTTTGATGAATAGTTTGGACCTGAGGCAACACCTGTTAAAATGTGAAGCTCCATTCACGTAGCAGGTAATTAACATGCTCCATCTTTGTGAGAGCACCCGGGCATATTTTACCTAATGCTAGTCTTAAAAATCCATCCTAGCACACATGGTTTCTCAAGGACTTTACTCTAAACCTGTGGAGAAGAACCAGTAGAAAGAACAAGAATCACCAGAACCACCCTCTGACTCAGAATTCAAATTTCACTCTGAAAGGGCACTGCAAAAAGATGTTGCAAAGAAGAGTTCAAAGACCTCTAAGTAAGCCAATTTAAGGTTAATTTGCTGCTGCACAAGTCTCCTCCTGATCAAAAATAATTAAAGGTGGGCTTCAAGGGTGAGGCTTAATAACACTTCCGCATAATTTAATTAGCTTTAACAAGGATAATGGGATATTCGTCATATCAACAGACCTGTCAAATTGCGTTCAAATCCTATTAATTCCTGGCCTCAGTTACTTCCTCTGGCCATAATTTGCACTGCATGAATACATGCTTTTTATGCAAAAGGCTGTCTGATTTCAAAAGGACAGAGCCCTCCTTGAATTTTCTCATTTCTACCGATCCAGTGTATTTTCTCATCACCTATCTGTATTTTCATTCCTTATTAATCTCTCTAAGTAACTGCTCCCTTCATCTCATCTGCTTTTAGATTTGTAATTTAAATAATCATTAATAGTCTTAATTCATCTGCTTAGAAGACCTTTCAATGAATTGATAATGCAGTACTTGTCAATTATTTTTAGCTGTCAACAACTACTTCATAAAGTATTTGAAATCTTAGTCACACATTTTGACAGCACAGCACTAAATGCTGTTTCTTGTCTCATTTTCTTTCACAGCATAACTGTAACTTTCAAAGGAAGCAAGATATTGGATGTGGTATTCATTATCACCTGATAATTACAGGCTAATTGCATTCTTTATGACTTGTCTCCTTATAATGACATATAGGAAAATATTGATTGCAGTTTTCTTCAGCACGCAGAGAAAACAGTATGAAAAAGTTGTGAATTCCATCTCCTAGTCACAGCACACAACAAGAAGCTCAGTATTGATACCAGTTCACTCTACACATCTGACTAATCCTTCCTAATCCTTTTTTCGTATCATTTCCTAGCCAAGGGGCTCTGAGATATTAAGCTTGGGACATGAAAATTGTGGGAATTTCTCTAAAAAAAAAAAAAAAAAGCATTTTATGCTAACACTATATTTTATACAATACCACAAAATAACAACAAAAAAAGACCCAAACAAAATCAAACCAAACCAAAAAAACCCCAAAAAATTCTCTCAAGAGTAAACAACTGCAAGTGACATGAAAATGTGCATACAGTTGGAAAACCATCTACCAGGTAGTGCCAGTGAACAGATTTTTAACCCAAATCTCATTTTAACATAAGCTCTGGAGGAAATGGAAACATACCATGAAGTTAAACTCCTGCTTTTTTGTTTTTTTGGTGCAAGACTGCTCCCTGGAGTGGGTCAGTCAAAGCCACATCTCACCCTTGGTCTCACATCATGGACAAGTGCAGAGCATTCAGAAGTCATCACTTTTGACCAAAACAAAGCCAGAAAGACACGCTTTCATGGCACATGAAATATTCTCCAATTGCTGGTGGACACTCAGGCCACAGGCCACTCAGACTAAAGCTAGCCTGAGGCAAAAGACTGAAACTGATTCTGTGTAAATATCAGGTTCTCAGCCAATAAACATTTTATGATGCAGCGCCACTGTTCACTACCTGCTGTCCAGACACCCTCTGACCCTCTCTTTAGACAATGAAACACTGTCTGTATAGCTAATACTTATAAAAATGAAAGATAAATTATTAGATATTTTTAGAGTTTTAAGTATTTACTTTCAATTGCTCCCAAAATCAGAAGTGACACAAGAGAAACAACAATGTTACTTGTTCTGTATTGTTTAAGCATTCATGTCTATCAAAAAGTGGCAATCTTACATTGCATTATTCCCAGCAGATATATTAATATAAAGTTTACACCTTAAGAGACAAAAAACCCCACAGGTTGCCTTTTGATCAGATTCAAATGGGAAACATACTTCCAATTACTACCTTCAACAGGGATCTCAGAAGCAGGTTAAAGTGCAAAAAGAACATGACTGAAAATTTTCTTGACACTGATTTAATGTGCTTCATTTAGGAAAATAAAAATTATTATAGTTAATCCTCAAAATATTTCTCATTATATTTTCTGCATGTGTGTTGGTAGTTCTGTCCTGTCCACACTTCAAGCAGATTATTTCAAAGAAAGATTTAGTCCAGGGAGTGGAGACATAAAGTATCTAACAGGACTGCAGTCTAAAAAGTCCCTTAATATTTGACAGACATCTAATATACATACTGAATGAAAGTGGTGAAAACATGACCTAGTATTAGGAAGACTTTTGGGTCATTTTAACCCACTCAGAGGCAAAAAGCAAAAATGATGACTATTTTCACTTAATCATAGGAGAACAAGAAGGCTAATAACAGCATTGTGTGATTAGTAGAATAGTTACTACAGACATAAATCAGTATGCACTGTCCAGTGTTTGGAGGATTTTGTTAACAAAGGACATTACTGTTCTACTACTGTTTTTCTACAAACCACAGAGGATTTAAAAACCATTATTTTTAAGACCCTATAGGGGTCATAGCAGATTGATTTCTGTAACTTTTTTGATCCAAAAAATATCCTGAGAATTATGACAAATGGAGTTTTCTAGGCTAAATACTTCACTGATCTCTCCTCCTTTTGTGTATGGTATCTTTGATCCCTGTCAATGCCAACCTAACCGAGAGAGAGAAGGAAACAATATATTCAACAATATCCCTGAAGAGGTAAAGAAAGCAACTGTGTCTTTCTTTTAAATTTTCTTTTTTATGATAAATTGTCCTTTTGAAGTGATTCATTCATAACACAGCAATCCAGACCATGTTGCTGTTTCATTACAGAACAGCTTTAGACTGGAGTGTTTTCTTAACTGAGCTGTAAAATCTATACATTTTAAGAGCCCTAATTAAAGATACTGAGGGTGACCTGGTTCATTAGTTTTTCTTCTCTTTTTTCTTCTGTAACAAAATTAAATTTCAGAATACAAACTCTGCTTAACTTTTAGCTAATATTTGCTTGTCTGAGAGAATGTAATTTTTTATATTTTATCTTCTGCTCTTCAATTGTAATTATCTGGGCCCTAACTTGTTCTTTGAGTTATGGTAATCAAAATACATTTAGCTAAAAAACTCTTAACAAATCATGGACAGAGATAACAATAGTATTAAATGCTGCAATAGGTTTCCAAGAATTGATTGCTCTACATATCTTGTCATTTGGGACTGGTGTAACTTTGTAGTATTTCAACAGTATCAAATAAAGGATAAATGAAGACTCTTAAAGGAAAGTGTTAGGAATGGTTGTGTACATTGTACACATTGTACACAGACACATTACAACAGTTTTCCTAAGTGTACATAGCACAGGCAAGTGCTCAGGTGCTGTAAGAAATATCATACATACTATAACTAATTTCTAAGAGTTTTTACATATTTGCATTTTTCAGACCTAGAAAATTTGGTTATAACTGTGTAGCTGCTCTCTGTCCCCTTCTCTGACATTCCTTGCTACTTTCTGTAGCTTACTAGTAATTTACTTATTAAGCATGGTCATGATTCCACACTTGATCTGCAGATCCATCTCAGGACAGAGCTCCATTATTCATGTGACTCCGCTTGGACAGAGGTCTAGTGTCAGAGATAAAGTTTGTTTTGTAAACTGTCTGTAGCAGTATAAGAGATCTATAACGTCACAAGTATGTAGAAGTTATTGTAGTATAAATATGTGAATCAGGATAAAAGTACACTTCAATTTTAATCTTAAAAAAGGCTTAGATCCATCACATTCTGTATTTATTCGCATTTTCATATATGTTCTTCCCCCTTGGCTATTTTTTGGGATGTTGAAAGTACAATATATGACAACTTTGGCAAAGGACTAGCTCTAGATTTAGGTTTTTGCTCCTGGATCTGAATAGTACTGCAACTACTACACAAAGAATTCCTCTGGAATAGTCAGAAGACTGTTGAGAATGCATATCATATGAGCTGCATTACAACAACTGGTATAATATGCTTCCCAGATCTAAGAAGCAATTTGTTTTGCCTAGCAGGCATCTGAATGCCAAGCTCAGAATTTATTAAAACCCATGTAGAATGGAAATAAACATACTTTGGAGTGACTGTGTGAACTATTCTGCCATACAAATAGCTTTCTGGCATCTCCTCAAGGCAAAGAATTGGGGCAAAGACATTAACTGCACTTTGTGATACACAGTAGAAGATAGAATGAAACTTGGCTGTTGGTGAGAGCATCACTTTGCTTTCTCTTTCATGCTTTTCTCTCTCGAATGTATCTTTTCCTTTTTCCATCTCATTTCTTTCTAACATTTTGTAAATAAAAGGTGCAAGTGCTCATACTTATGTTTTTTACCTATGGTACAGGTCAGAGGTTGTAGTCAACACTAGGTACAAAAAAGAGCCTTGGCTATTTTCTATTTAGGCATCTAATCCCAATTTATAACTTTAAAGCTCTTAATTCACAGCCACTGAAAGGCTGTCACAGTACCGCACTTTGTACCAGATGCTTACATATATATTGCAGGAGGATAGCCCACAGGAAGAGTGTTCAGCACCCTAATCACCATGCTCACTATCACCACCCACTTGTCTCTTTTAATATTTAGAGTAGCAAAATCAAGGAGAGATAGATTCAGCTGCACTTCCTCCAAATCTCTGAAACACTCTATAAAGGAATCTTTAGTGGAGTCTCTGGCAAGGTCACACATCTGCATTTAAACTCCTACTCAGAATGAGACTGCAACTCTTCTCCCACTTCTTTTCTTTTAATTCCTTGTATTTCTCCTTTCTGAGAGCTTCCTGCTTACCTCCAGAAAACAGATCCAATTTGTGAATTTTAAGCAAAGGTCCAGAGCTATAAAGCTTAACTCTTCTTGCATTTTCTCCTCCAAACACTGTACTTATTTCCCAGGTCAATGCTTTTGACACATTTTTGGTGCTAGTCTGAGATACCCAGCTCCTGATATATAGGTAGCAGGATGCAGAGGTGCCTGACTCCAGATCACAGATCTTACCTAAACCTGTTGATGGGGCACAATGTGTTCTGATGAGGAGTTTATATCAAATCTATCAGGCTGTACCTGCTATTACCTTCCCAAGTGGCAAAATCTAATTGGACCTTCCACGAGTTGCTTTTGTTCTTGCCCCAACATGCTTGTAAGCAAAGACATACATTTTAGGTTTTTCCCAGGATACAGTCAGGAGTCTCCTAGGCTGAAAGTTTGTCCCTAGGAGCCATGAGATGCCTGAAATACAAAGACTACAATACTAAGCCTCCTGACACATATACCTCTGACTCCTATCACCCTCTTATTTAAGTTTCTTGTTTCAGGACCAGCTGGTTTTTTTTTCCTCCTAACTTAACAGAAAATTAACATGAATCCTTTACTTTTCAAGAGTTCTGCTTGACTCTTATTCATAGGAAACAGTAGTAGCTGGATGGTCAGGAAATCTGAAGCCAGGAGAAAACTGTCTGTTTTCAACAGCAGAGGAAGCAGCTATTTTTTCTCTAGTCCTTCCATTACTAATAAGCATACAGGGCAAGGTAAATATACATTTTGTGCCTAATGGATCAGTGCTTTTTATTACAAGAATTTCCAGAAAGAAAAAGAGTATTTCCATAACTGGGAAGTTCTACTCAATGTTGAACTGGGATATCCCACTTAATTTTCACTCTCTGACCTAATCTCATGTGTTTTGCTAATCCTTCTTAATTTAAATTTACTTCAGGTTAGCAAAGGAAATTATTTTAACTGCATGGTCATCTGCTTTTCTTTTTGTATTTTACCTTTCACACATCTTAAAGAAGTCTACTCTGAAATGATACTTCTGATACTAGGAGAAAAATCCATAAACTCAAAGTCTAGGCTCAAATGTGGGTTACACAGAACCTTTCTGCACTATCTGGTATAAATGGCAAATAAAATGTCACAAATATTGTAGCATTTCAGTTTACATAGACTTTTCACCTGTGGGTGCTGAAGGCTCTCATCTATTTTCTGCAGAAACAGAGGATTAACACTTTCCTTGGACAGACAGGAAGGCTCATATGAAGCACTTAATGATACGACATCCCTATTTTTTATTTATTTTAATGTTACTGCACTCAACAGGCCATATATATAATAGAAAGTATAGAAGCCATGTACAGACAGAGAAAAGAAATGGTGCATTGGAAAATAAGCGGACCTGGGGTGGGGTGGATGTCCCAACTCACATATTTTGCTACTACCCTGTAAATCCTCACCGAGGCAACAGATGAAAACAGTTGGCGTTCTCCATTCCCTGGTAATGAATTCTTCAACCCTGCTCCTAAGGGATGGCGTCCTACTGGCATAGGAGATGTAACTTTCACCAACAGAAGTAAATTGGTCCCTGCAGTTTGCCCTTTATATGCTATATATAATTTACTTTGGTTTTATTAACTGGAGTAACAGTTACTACAACTTGATAATGTTCACTGCCAAAAACAGAATGCCTCACAGCAGTGGAACTGTTGAAACAGAAATTCACAATCTTTTCATCTCTCCTGTTTACTTTACTGTTAATATTTTGACTGGAGAGATTGTTTCTCTAAAATATAGAAAAGGGTTGATGATTTTAGCCGTCTAATTACAACAGGGTGTGAAGCAAGAACAAAAGAAATTTTTCCCCATGATTTGTAGGCTGCAGGTGGCATTTTACCTTTCAAAAGACAACCAGGAATTTATATTTTTCATGAAGCTCATTTCTATTCCAACCTATACCAGCCCAACTTTACAGTTTTAATTGACTTTCCATCTGCAGAATATAGACTTCTTTTCTTATCCTACCAAGCTTGGACTATGAACAACCTCCTTCATTAATGTCAGTTGTCATTCAGGGTTACAGCTGACATTAATTAATTCTCCAGTTAGTTGAATTATAAGGAGAAAAAGAAGTGCAAAGCAACAAATTTATCAGGAATGTTTACCATACAGTAAACTTGTTGTAAAGTAAGAATATAAAGACTTTGCAAATCAGTGAAAGCAGAGGGTGTGTAATTTTTTTTTCATGCTCTTGTTCCTCAGACAGAAAGTACTAAAGAAGTTGCCATAGACCTTTGCAGCCACTTTAGAACAGCTTTGGGAAAATGTTTTAATCATTGTTCAGTTGTTAAAAATCTCACCATTAGAATATAAAGTGTATAATTTAAAATAATATTTGAGTAAAAAACTATCATGGAGATGCCTAATTTTGGTGTTTTATCTATATTTTTTCTTTGATTTCAGAAAGCTCTGTGTTCTTTAAAGATCATGATGTTCCTTTAATAACACTGCAGGAAATAGAGAATCTGTGATTTTCTCTATTTTGTTGATAATTACAAACAGGAGGTAGTCACAGCTCGGAGACTTCTTTGTGTGTTGCACTAGATGTTTTTTTAAACTTTGATAGAGAAAGCAAAGCTATTATGCATGGTAAGAAAATGCTACCTAAGACAATTTTAAACTTCTTCCAATTATCTTAAGTAATTAGAAACTGGAAAATCTCCAGTGAATTTCTCCTACTCAATCTAAACTGAAAAATACGTGCAGAAACTACTGGTGTTCGAAAAGGTGTGAAGAAACAGAGCTGACAATGTCCACTGATGAAGAGTTCATACAGATGTGTTCCTGGCACTATCTGCTAAGAAAGAGAGCTCTACACCTCCCCATATGGCACAGATTACCTGCAGTACCATATGTTTACATTACTAAACACTCAACACACCATGTTTTTAAAGCAACACACTGTGCACATCATTGGGATTCAGCCTTCTCCAACTTACGCAGATCATTTTGCTCAGCAGTGAACACAGAATAACAATTCTGTCTGAGCAGTGCCTTGTACAACAGCTTGTATGCTTCTCCTTGTAGCTTCAGTGAGGAAGGATGTGAAAAAGCAGTGACAGGACCCCTCAGACTCACTGCAACTGGAGGTCATTGCAGCAAGTGATTTCAAAGTGCTTATACTCACCTCACAAAATGTGTGAAAAACACACTGCCACCTGAAATCCAGCTGAGTAGCAGTGAGTCTGCAGATCTGACCTCCTGAGTCAAACCCAAATCCCTCAATAAGTAAAGCATCTCCCAGGGAGGCCTCCTGCCTGGACTGTCTTTGAATCGCCCTTTGGCAGTGATGCCACGATCACTCCAAAACTGACAGCAGAGCTGAGTCAGGGGCTCTCGCAGTGACTTCAGAGGTACAAAATCTGCAAGTCATATTCCCGCTGTCATTTGTGCTGTGTAGGACCCAGAATACTCAGCACTTCCAAGGACAGGTTATAAAAGTTGTATAGGTCATCTGCCTACCAGTTAAATACAAATGTACGGATAAAAAAACCCCGATAAAAATAAAAAGCTGCATTTAGAATCGGTGCAGACCCTGAGACAAATTATTTCATGGTAAGAGTGTGAAATTGTTTGAATGTAGCAAGTTTGCCTTTAAATGAGTAAACGGACTAGTGAATTAATCAAAGGAATTGTCTGTCTTTCAAATGTGTTGCCCATTTATGTCAAAGCTATGAATACCACGAGTGAATGATTTATAGTGTATACAGAGGTAAAATATAAAATCAAATCCAGAAGAAAAAATGAGAACATTCAATGTAATTTATACTAATTTGTGTTGGATTTAGATAGTCTTTTCATTTTCTAATTTTAAAACCAGGAGTGTTTTCTCACATGTATTTAAATTGCTAGTATATTTGTTTATTTGATTTCTGCTTTCTCAGGCAGAGAAAGCAGAAATTACTTATGTGTAATTGTTTTACTGAAAAACAGTTGTTTAAAACAATATCTGATTCTCTTTAAAAGCAGAGAGAGAGTTGTGTTAGGTTCAAACTAACACAAGATACTACTTGATAAAAGTTATAATAATTTCCCTTGAAAAAAATTACATAAATATTATAAGATTTTCTTGCTAAAATCTGTGATCATTTTAGAAGGTGAAATCTTGAATGCATTCTAAGACATCTGTTGACCATCTAGATTTCTAATAAAAAATAAATTATCCAGAAATGGAATCCAAGATGTTTAACCTGCATAGCTAGTGATTCAATAGAATGTGCCCTTGAACACATAAAAAATTCTGCCTTTAAAGTACCTTATTCTGGGCTGAAAGATGAGTCCTTTTTGCATGCTTCTTCAATAAGTAAACTAATCTGCTCTTCTTAAAAGTGATCAGGTAAGTACTTTTGCTCTTTTCCTTTAAAATGTGGATGCTGGACATGCTGTTAGCCCTATCCCTCTCTATCCCAAGTTGTTTAATACGTCATACTTCCACCTTAGCCAGCAAAGGATGAAGCATATCTTTCTGAGGAGTATCTTAACCTCCAAGCTTAACCAAATTTGGGGCAGAATTTTTTACCACTCTATTTGGAATTGTATCACTGTGTGGGAAAGATCTCAAAAATTTCTAGGTTGCTGAGAAAAAGGATATTATATATTAGTGATGAGTAGTGGTAAGGGCCGTGACGTGGAAATGGAAGAGATGATGCTCGGGTCTTACATTTCAGGGGTCTTTAACAGGTCTTGGTCCAGTATCTTGGTTGATTTAAAGTGTAATAAAGTGTAATAAAGTGATTTAAAGTGTAATAAAGAAACACATGAAGCTGACAGAAAAAGTAGCTGAATTTTAAGTTTAAAATTGCACCAAAAAAAAAAAAAGCAACTGTAAAAATTAAAAGCAAGAGCTTCTTGGATGTACAAATCCTCTTAGGGTCTAGAAATATTAATGATCAGCATCTATTCCATAGTCATCCATACAAATGAAATACACTTTAAATACGAAAATGAGAAGTCTGAGAAGTCAGGTTATATTTGCATATGCACATACATACACAAATACATATGCACATATAAAAATGTATACAGACAGGTAGAAATGTGCACATGTAAAACATGCCTTTTGAAAGTAAATAGAAAACTTGCCACATGTACAAATAAGGAAAGTATAGACAACAGTTCTCTGCACGGCAAAATCCCTGTTTTAGAAGAACTTTTATTAAATAAGGATTTAGGCAAACTGTAGGAAGATTTACCTCTTTAAAACTGTATATTTTAGCTCTGCAGTCTAAAAAAATCAGAACAACTCACTTGTCAAGGGAAATAATCTTGATTACCCTTTCTAGACTTTATATACTGTACTTGGATCCTGAATATAAGGGGACATTACTGACTGTAGTGTTATAGCACCCAAGGAAACCTTCCTAAGTATTATGACATCCACACCAAATACACCCTGGGAAAAAAAACCACATAATTTAAAGTAGAAACAGTTCTGTGTTGTGTGTAAATCCTTTCTCCCCATTCCCATATGCTCTCTGGAGACACAGGAGAATTGCCTTAGGAAGGAAAATGAACCATAAAATAACTTGAGCTAATGAGGAAAGAAGTTGACAGAAGTCATAAAGAAAAATGAAATCATTTGAGTGTTAATATCCAGATTAGCAAGTAACTAAAATAATTCTAGTTATTTAAAAACAGTAGCAAAATAATTTAACCACAGTTTACAACTGTCCTCCCATTATGTTCATGTTACCCAGTTTTCCACAACTGAACAATCAGATCTTTGAAAATATCATTATTTCTTTTTCTTTTTTGAATCTCTGTCCTTCCAGAAGTGAAAACTTCCATCTCTTCCAAACTCAGTTTGAGAGGAAATCGAAACACCTGTCCGTGTTACTTTTCATACATCCTTAAACTATTTGCCATATTTCCTGAAAGTTTAATGTGTGTTGCTCAGTATTTCTACGGGTGAACTACAAAAAAAAATGGACATATATAGAATCCTCTTCGCACAATTCCTAAATAGCAAGGCCTAAGGGGTTATATAATAGGTAATGAGCATGCAAAATCACTTTAAACTGGACTGATTGGAAAGAAGTTGAGCTATCAGTAAGTACCCATGGCTGTGCTGCCATTTA
The DNA here is from genome assembly GCA_013400215.1 of Cisticola juncidis. Taxonomy (NCBI): domain Eukaryota; kingdom Metazoa; phylum Chordata; class Aves; order Passeriformes; family Cisticolidae; genus Cisticola; species Cisticola juncidis. The sequence continues at coordinate 570,462 of VXBR01000460.1, read as the reverse complement.
GAGGGACCACAGTGGGCTGGAGAAATGGACTGAGAGGAACTTACTCAAGTTCATCAACCAGAAATGCAAAAGCCAGCACTTGGGGAGGAATAACCAGAGGCACCAGTTTGAGCTGGGAGCTAACAAGCCGGAAAGCAGCTTTCCAGAAAAGGATCTGTTTGTCCTGGTAGACAAGCTGACTATGAGCCAGCAACCTAGTCCTTGAGGTGAAGAAGGTCAGCAGCCTCCTGGGCTGCATTGGGAAGAGAGGTCCCAGCAAGCTGAGGGAGGGGACCCCTTCTTCCCCTTTTTATGGCACTGGGGAGGCCACACGCAAATTACTGTGTCCAGTTCTCGTCTCCTTGCTGTAAGAAAGACATGGAAATAGTCCAGCTAAAGGCCATTAAGATGTTTAAAGGACTGGAACATCTCTCCTATGAGAAAGACTGAGAGATGCGGGTCTGTTCAGCCTGAAGAAGGGGAGGCTCAGGGGAATCTTGTTCAAGTGTGTAAGTAACTGATGAGAGTGGGATTTGCAGAACAGAGTTGGATTCTTCCCAGTGGTATCCACTGGCAAGAGATAATGGACACAAACTAAAACAGGAAAATTCCATGAAGTGGACAAAGGAACACTAAGCTCCTCTAGATGAAACTTAAAGCTCCATGAAGTTAGATCCAAATTGAAGCATGCTCCTATTTCAGCTTTAATGAGAAGATAGGGTGTTACATGCAGACAGAAGGAGCAATCACAATGTTCTTTCCTGGCCAGTTTCTGATGGGCTTCTACTCAGCATGAGGAGCAAACACATCATTTCAATCAATAAAATATAGCTTTCTGCCTTACCCCCCCATCATGAATCCACAAAGGGAATTCACTGAGTATAATTAAAATATGTAAATTAGAAAATAGCTTTCATGGTTCATTAAAAATCATTTATGTTAGCATCTAAGCCTGAATGTGGCCAAATATTCTCTGATTTCCAAGCCGTTTAAAACTCTTTTAGCTCTCAGCATCCTCATTTGTAATGTTTTAATGTTGTGGAGTGAGATCAGAAAAAATATGAGCATCAGATTTCTGCTACTTCACCTCCAAATCTTGGTGGATCTTACTTTCTTGCCAGTTTTCTGAGACCCACACATACATCATTGGCAGGGCTGGCTGTTCCACACATGCCACAGAGCCAAAACTTGCCATGGTGATTTATTGCCTTCCAGCTCTCTCATTCAGAAGCTGGGGTATTTCTGCTGCAGTAAGTGACACTGCAACCTTTCTGGTTTTAGAGTTCTTTGGAGGACTCTGTGGATTGGAGGTCAGTTATCGTTATACTTGTTGGCTGATATTTTTCTTTTACTTGTTGATTGTGGTAATGTGCTCGATTAAATACAGGGTCAAAAACTCAAATGCTTCTAGTTAGAACACCAAGAGTCCTAAAATCAGACTTTTCTTACACATATTATACCAATGTCAGCACGGAATTCAGTGAAATTGCCTCTTAGTTATAGCATCCTAAGACCAGGATTCACTCTACTATTCATTAAAAACAATAAAAATCATTCTGATGGTTCCCATATGTGATAAAAAGTCATTTTTCCTGATGTGTTAAAAAAGAAAAAAAGATTCAGTGTAATATACTAACTATTAAATATTTTTTCATCCAGTCAAATAATTCTATTAATAACATAAAATATTTTAAAAATGGAGAAAGGCATAGACTATTGCAAGGAAATATTTTATAAATGTAATCTCAATGTTTTAAAAAACTGACAATGATAAAGTGTTGTGTGGGCTTTTGTGTCAAGGTGTTAACGACCCCCTTGAATGATCACCTTCAGCTTTGCCACCAGTGCACTGAATCATTAATAACCTAGGAAATACTGTGTTAATAGGACATTATCCTGGTTAAAACAACCCATAGAGGCACTAAACAAAAGTAAATGTTGTTATACAAGAAGATGATATTCCTCTAATGAGAAACCAATAAGCAGTTTTGAGCTGGCCATTTTGCACTGCTAGCTTGGCAATGATCAAGCTTCAACCTGAAAATAAGCCAGGACTCATTCCTCATGGATGGATGCCTGCACCCCAGGTTGTGCCAGGCAGTGGGACCCAGGAGAGGGGGCTCGCAGTGTTTCCTTCTGAGGGGGCAGGGAGGCTCAGCCTGGGAGGGGAGCACTGAAGACCACCACAGAAAGGGATAACAGAGCAGACAGATGCAGAGAGCCTCAGAGACAGGCTCCCCAGTTAGAGGTGAAGGTGCAAATACCAAAGACCATCACACCTTCGCAGGGCTCAAGAGGCTGAGTGTGTTTGCACAAGCAGCTTCTATTTCCTGGCTGTTATCAGCCACCAACATAAACAGGAATGAAGCGCATTCTGGCCTCGGAAAAAGCTGTGTGATTGCGCAACCCTAAAGGTGTAACTCTGCCTCCAGAACTCCTTTCCCATCATTATCACTTACAATACAAGCCAGTTTGCCTCTTCTCTTATTAAAATTATCCTTTTTGTGCACAGGTCAAAAATTTTGTCAAAAACACTGTCCAAACTTCAACACCAATATTATATAGGAACAAAATTAAAGATATTTTTTAAAATAGCATCCTTATGCGTTATTTTTATCTAACTTATTCCAGATTAGATTATCTGATAGATCTTGAACTGATTAGCAGCAAGTGATGGTAAAATTGTGGCCAGGAAAAAGAACCACAAAAAAAGAGTTTTGTGAGAACAGGAATTGAAATTCAACTCCAACATACTTAATTTCAAGTGCAGGAATTTACTCTCATTTCTCTGAACTAAGCATTCAAATTGGAAATGGTAGCAGACTAAGAATTGATTTCTATGAATCCAAAACTGTGTGACATATTAGTTTTGAGTAAGATAAATTATATATTTGTTGAGAGATAGCATTTAAGATTAAGTACCAGAAGTAATTCTTTTTCTTAATTGAAAAAAAAGATCTATGAAGCCTATTACAACCAAATGGTACACCAGGTTGAACTGATCTAAATAATCAACAATTGGAAGGAAGATAAGTGGTATAGGAAAAATATAAATTTAATTGTGGTCTGCTCTCCTTGAATTAGTTGATAATAAACAAATTTTTTATACACTTATATTGTGCAAAATATTTCAATTTTCTCTCACTAGAAGAGTGTATCTCATGCCTATTACCTAAATCTTCTTATTAGTTCCCAAAACATAACTGATGAACTAAACTTTTTGTGTTGCTTACTTAGAATGGTTATTTTCCTGTTTCACCTCTCATGAAAGGTTTTTTAATTGTTTTTTGAGCTCTGCACGTACTCTGATATGGTCCACAGGTCAGGCTTCACATCGACACCTTCACCCATAGACAAGGTAGAAGACCATTGGCAGAAGAGAAACTGAATCCATGTTTATCAACCTCCAAAATATCTAATATTGCTAGAGTAACACACTGCATGTCAGACTATCCAGGAATATAACATAAGACATAAAAAATTTGTCCTCAGGAGATTTTCCCTGTGCTTTGTTCTCAGGTGTGCTGACACCGTTCTACCATACAAGCAGCATGTTCACTTTCTAGAGCCCTGGGGAGGGGAAACGTCCCCTTGCATTATGAGTTACCTTTGTACTGCTGTGAGCTGTGCATGAAACCTGGCACTGACATAAGTATTACTAAAATATTAACCGTATATTATATATATATGGTCACATTAATATATTGATAAATACTAAAATATTAACTAATATATTAATATTATATGTTGAAAAATATCAGTTTCAATCTAAAGTCTGTCATGCTTTAAGTGAGCATTATCAGATAAGAAAATAAAAAAGTTACTGGCCCAGGAGTATTGAGAGAGGGCAGAAAACTCTGAAGAAATAACCGTCATAGGAAAAAAAAACTTAGTTCTGTTGAGAGGACTTTTGAGCTGTCAAACTCAAATGGCTATTGAAACCAGCCAAATAAATATGAAGGATATATAAGATTTTTAGTCCTACTCAATCAATATCTTGCAATTACGAGTTTTAGTCTAACTGGCTAGGCTGTCTAGAATGTTGGTTATGATTTATTTTGCTTACATTCAGTTACTTCGATTTTCTCTCTGTTTTCCCTTGCTTGTGTCTAATAAACCTTGTTTTATTTGATCTGATTGAAGTTGGTGTCTGTTTAATAAAGAGCATTCACTGGCAGGAGGTTTCTGGGAGAGTGGTTTTGGCTCTGCAGGAGAGACTGGTGGATGTTGGGGCAAGGCAGCCAGATTTGCCAACAGGGAGCTTCCAGGACTGAGCTGTGGAGGAACAGAAAACCACAAAAATCAGGGAGCAAAAAAAGGCCCAGAGCTGTGGAGGTCTTTGTCCATAAACTGATGGACTGAATAATTCAGAACTTAGATAAATTCAGTTCGTGGCCAGGACTGAATTTTTGCCCCAGCTCTAAGCAGATCTGACACAAAACACAAATAGAAGGAAACACACCTTTAACATCACATTAAAAATATATATATTTTAAAAAAAAATTTTTTTAAAAATGTTCTCACTAGCTTTGACTATTTAGCACACGTTAAATATTGCAATGATTCACCTACCGCTGCTGCTACTTCTCAGGGCTGCTGCAAAGTATATCTAAGATAAATCAGTGCAGCTTTGCTGGAAAGGAAGCATAAGCCTTGATTACAAGCATTAAGACCACAATTTCATGGAACAAGGGGCTTGAAAGTGTTTTAGCTAAACACTGATTTTGCATCCTAATTCCTTTTCTCTCATTTTGTTCCTCTGTTCTGGAGTGGCTGTGTAATCACCACAATTTTCACTGTAGAACCTTGCAGAAACAGGAGCCCTTGTTCCAGATTCAAGCTTTGGTGTGCTTCAGTGCATAAATGAGGCCCTGACCGTATTAATTACATTCACTGGGAAGCTCAACATGCTACCAATGTCTCTGTAATTATTCAGTATGCTGAGTGTTATCATAGCAGCCATGTGGATCCATTATCATTTTGCTCCTCTAAATGCTGCTGATCTAACCATTAGCATAGCTGCAACTCATGCTCCCAAGGAATAAGAGAAATAATAGAGTTTAATTCCTCATTTCTTTTCCAATTTTTCATGCTCTGTATCCATAGGCTGTTTCTCTCATAACCATTTACTGGCTTGTGAATGAATCTCCATGCCTAAGTTAATTCTTATGGTTTATACATGACTTGTATAAAAAGTTAAACCCACATATAGAAGAAAAACACAATCAAATTACATTACAAATATTATTTGTCTGCAAAAAGACCTCTTCCATTTGGTCATATTGGCAAAGCAAAATTAATGGGTTGTGGTTTTTAAAGATTGTACAGACAAGCAAAGATACAAGCCCAAAGGAGAAAGACAGAGAAAACTGAGGTTGTGCAGAAGTACTTAAACTATAGACTGTTAGCTTATCAGTTCTTAATTTTCTTTACTCCCTGTTTACAATGTCCAGTTGGTCCCTGACCCACATTACATAGGCTCAGTTACTGCCAGCTGCAGTCACTGACTTTTCTCTAATCAGGTGACTAATTAAAGGCAAAAAATTAATAACTTTACATGTGTGGTCATCCTTGTTAGCTTCGCTAGCGGAGTTCCAAAAAAGTCCAACATCCCAGAAATATTCAGCAAACACAAAGCTCTACACTTCTACATATTTTTGGAAAGGGAATAGTAATGAAAAGTGAAAATTGAAGTGATAGATGTGCTCACAAACACTACTTTGCAGTTTTCATGACATCCTCTTCAAATCCATTTGCTTTACAACGCATCGCTGTGCAGCTACATTTTTAATGAGGTTGAGTTTATGTTTGAATATTCTGTGTCAAACGATGTTTCAATCTATCTTATTAGCTACTCTTAGAATTAATTCAAAATTAATCTCACAAAGCCATAGTGTTGTGGAAGCACCAAAGATAGAAATTCAAAAATATGGTCCACAAAATTTTGCCAGAAGACCCCTTTTCAAGTGCAGCTTGAACACTATATATATACAGCTATATATTCAACCAGTATTTTCAATCAGAACTAGGAATTGCTGAGAGTCAGCCTTTCCATTTGATTAAAGATTTTGCAATATGAGGGCCAAAATTTCTGCTGGTGTAAACAGTTGTAAAATGGTTTTGGTGATTACTGTCAGACTTATCCAAATTGTCCATTTCCAGCAGGTATAATATAAAAATGCACTAAAAAAAAAAAAAACAAATCAGTGTTACATAAAACTGCAAGAAGAATTGAAGCTGAAAATTCTAGTTTTGAACTTGGTGATCCAGTGAGGTTATATGTATAGCATATTCAGGGTGAAAAGGGGGAGAAGAGAGTATATATACATACTATAATACATCTTCTATCTGTACATGCATTTATTATCTTACATTGTTGAAATTAACTTTTTTTTTCAAGGCATTGAGGGAAAAAATCCTTCCCAAAATATCCTTCCTAAAGAGAGCAATTATTGTAAAAAAAAAAATTATGCAGAATTAAGATAACTCATTGCTGCTTTTCAAGGAATTATTGACAGACATAAACCAATGAAAATAAGAAATACCATTCTTGGCTAAGAATTTGCTGTTTAACATGTTTTACATTCAAAAGGGGGAGTCGTTCCAGAACTAGCACTCCATTTAATGTAGTAATACAACCCTTAAATAGCCTCACTGCAGAAATATTTTGGTTTTTTTATTTTTTTGAGAAGTGCCAAAAAATAAACCTCAGTAGGAAATGCATTTTTTAATCTCTTCTACCATTTTATCTTGTGATGGATCTTATTTTATACATACTTCTTTGATGAAGAACAACTTGGGCAACACACAATGTAGATCTATTTCTGATACCATGAGGACAAAAGTTCCAATTTGAATTAAAGTTCAACCTAGTGTCCTGCCTGGAATATGTGATAGTTAAAACCATTGTTGTTTTTTTTTTTTTTTCTGTTTGGGAAGCATACAGAGTTTTAAGGACACAGGTCTTTTCATGTTTATCCAGAATCTGCACAGCCTGTTGTCCCACCAGGCAAATTTCATTTGCTTAAACAGCAGCTGAAAATTCTGGAGTTGAGTGTGACAAGGGATATGATGGGCTTCTACAAGTCAGCAAGTAGCAAAAGGAAAAAGAGGTAAAACATGGAGCTGATGACCTGTGTCCAGGCATATATGCCTGGTGGGGGCAGGGAATAAAGAAGCTGGCCCCAGGTGGTGTCCAGTGACAGGACAAGAGGCAGTGGCCACAAACTGAAATGCAGGAAATTTAATTTAAAGATTAGGAGATGTTTTTTTCACTCTGAGGGTGGTTAAGAAATAGAACAGGTTTCTCAGGGAGGTTGTGAACTCTCTGTTCTTGAAGAATTTCAAACACAGGCAGGAAACAATCCTGAGCAACCTGATCCAGATGATTGTGCTCTGAGCAGGTCATCAGACTGGATGATCTGTGGTCTCAGCTGTTGAGTGATTCTGTGAGAGCATTGTTCCCCTGCTCAGGGATTAGGTCATTGAGGTCATTGGAGAGATTCACGATGTAGGTCAAGCAAAACTATTTAGTTTCATTAAATCCCGCCTTTTCTGACTGTCTTTTATCACAGGCACAGCTGGAAACATGGGTGAAACCTTAGAGTGACAGACAGTAATATCCTACCCGTGACTTGCAAAATAAAGAATTCCCAGATGTTCATAGTTCAAAGACAACATAGCATAATTGAAGTGAAGCTGATTGAAGTTGCTAGGAAGTCAATGGTGTTCCTCTAGTGACAAGTACTACAGAGAGGCTGAGAATCTGGCTGAAACTAAAAGGGGCAAAAAAGGCAACTATACCTCTGTGCAACATCTCAAAAACAGGTGCTGCAAGAAGGAATCCTGATTTTATAGAGAGATAAGCTATATGATCTAAAAGAACTTTTCATCTCCAGCCTCTTGATTTTTGGATAGGTAATGTATTATTCATCTTAGACAGAGAATAGTCAAGGATAGTCAAGCAAAAAATGTGGAAAACTATGCATTGTCCTAAAAAGCGGTCTTTAAGATGTTCTAAAGGAAAATAAATAATTATCTTAAAAGGTCTCTCTGAATGAAGCTTATATGACACTTTTGCCTCAGGCTGTATGTGATAGCAGCTAAGTTGCCTTCTTTCTCATTTAAGTGGTACAAAAGTAAGAACAGGAAAAAAATATTCAGTACAAAAGAAGTAGAAGAAGAGATTTTAATATGCTTCAGCACACCTCATGCCCAATTTCTATAGATGTGCAAGTGGTCTTGAACTGATGAGAGGGAACATGACTGCTACATTAATCATTTGGAGACATACACTAAAATGCTTCTTTCCCCTTCAGCTTTCTGAGGAGTTTGAGTTTTGCAAATAGAATGGAAGGTGGAACTGCAACAAGCAAACTACAAGGAATGTTTTTATTAAATGAATATTTTAAAAAATATTTCCACACCCACAACTTTTCTTTTACATTCTCCCTGTCTATTTTAAAGATGTATTTCTAAAGATATTTATCATTTTTGTAGCTCAGCTTCACTCCTTTCAATGCCCTCTTGTCTGTCACTAAATTTTAGTCTCAATGATACTTTCTGCAGTCGGATTATAGAGATCATTCAGTTTCTTTGTTTCCCCAAAGTCAATCCAGAAATGAGGAAATAAAAATAAAGACTGCTCTTCCTTTTCATCATTCCATTCTGGTTTTCATCCAGGTAAGTGTAAAATTAAACCAGCTATCCGTTCGTTACATTGATTGTAGCAGGTCAGACAGTGAGGCAGATGTTTTTCATGCACTTATACATTGCTTTCACTGTTAGGAATACAAGGAAAATGTTGAAGAATTTTAGACCATAATCATCTTCGTGTATTCTTGACACATGTGTGCTGTTCCACCTAGAGACTGGAATTCTGAGCTCCTGGCCTGGTTCCCTTACTGCTGTAGATGAATCCATCTTATGGTGTCTCACCTGAATGAGACTGCCTACCTGCCACACTGCACTCACATCATGGAGCTTTGCTCCTTGTGATAGAATCCTTCTTGGTTCACAAGGGACTCTGTAAGATCTTAATTTTCAATTTCATCTAAATCTTGACAAGGGAAAAAAAAAAGAAAATCAATGTAAATTCTTTGAAGAGCTCATACCCCAGTTTCCAAAGAAAGAGACTTGGGGTTTACTTATGGAAGTCTTACAGAACTGAGAAAAAAATCCCTCTTCTCAGACACTGCGCCAGGACCAGCAGAGGGTGGCCACATCCCAACTGTGCCATGCTACCTCCTGCTCCTGCACTGGCTCTTCCCCTAGGCTGCAGCAAAGGAAGCCAAGATAACCTGCCTCTCTCTTGATTTCAGGCTGTCATCACTGCTCAGCATCAGCCAAAACCTTAAAGCTAAGAACAGACTGAAAAAAAACGAGAGGGTTGTTTTTATACTCCCTTCTGTGAAAAAATGGTAGTGACGTGGAAGTAATGTAAAGGCATGCATGAAAGAAAGCCAGAAAAGAGACAGGAAGACAGGGAGCCATAGTTCAAAAAAGACAAAATTCAGAAGCTTTGAGAGAGACAAAGATGTGGAGAAAAAGAGCTACAGAAAGATGAGGAAGAGAAACATAAAAGTTTTCAGTTCTGTTAACCCAAAGACAAGCTTTCTGTCAAAACATTTTATATCTTACTAGGGAAATCTGAAGCTCTAAAGATCTTACAGGTTTGCTTGAACATGGGCAAGTTTGATCTCCTGGTGTTATTAGTAAGGAGTCCTCAGCTACAGCCACAGACTTGGAACTCTGAAAGTTCAGGTAGAGTATTCAAAGAACTATCACAGCTCTTAAGGTTAAATTACATTCTCAGTTCAGAGCCTTGACCCAAAAAAAATTTATTTACCTCAGCAGAATAGATTTGGGTTTATACTTCTAATCCTAGTATCCATATCTGGATTTAATCTGGAAGAGATTTATAGTCATTCTCTTCTATTTCTAGTATTCTTTCAGGGCTGTAATATTCAGATAAAAATAAAAATGCTCTTTTTGGAGTAAATCCCAACTCTTCTCTAGAGAATTTCTCATAGAGAGAAATATGCTTTCAATAGTCTTCTTCTAGTTTATGAATGGTGTTGCTTGGATTTTTTTTTTAATTTATGTATTTGCCAAAAAAAAAAGAAACCAAATCCTGTAGGTATTCAATTTCCTCTTCCATCCATGTGCAAAGTAATTTTGTTCAGTTTTCTGTTTTGCTAGTTCCTCCCTTGGGAAAAAAATAGTTTGAGTTCAACTTGAATTGAAACCAAACAAAAGAGAAAGAACAGGTTTTCTAGTGGACTCCCAGAAACAACCTAGAAATGAACCAAACAAAACCCCACAAAACCTCAGGAAAGTCATCATTTTCCCAGCTCTGCCTTTATTCTGGTCTCAAAAAAGCTGCCTGGTTGTGTCTGTGTTTTAGTTCTGAATGTTAAGGTTTCAGCAACAGCTTTCGTTCCCAAGCAAATTCCCCACTGGACTGATGGAATGATTTCCCACCTAGGAATGTCATCCAGTGATTGCAAAGTCTTGCTGCGTACAATATCATTAACAAGAGGAATGACATGAACCAATGCCATTACAATGGACCTTGTGAGCTGAGTTCCAGAGGGACTTGTTTGCAGAAACTGAATTTCCAGCAAACATACACTATATCCCTAATACACATCAAGTAATGTAAAAATAAAAATAATATAGAAATATGTGAACATTTTAAGTGTAATAGAATCACATTAAAATACATTGACTAGAGCTATTCATTCTAAAAAGGCAGTGATACATGAAATCAGGTTTTCTCAATTACATTCATTTTTTTGGAAAACGTTAGTAATTAGCCTATTGCTTGGTGTTTTTATTATTATGTCAAGAAGCCATGATCAGCTTATCACTGTAGGAAAAGCTAACATTTGTCTCTGTGATTGCAGTAACACTGGGAGACGTCAAAGTTGTTCCAACATAATACTACCACTGACTAATGTCCAGCTCAAACATTCATTGTGTGGCTGCAATTTCCTTCATCTTGTATTTCTTCAAATTACAAGTGTGAAAACCACAAAGTAAATTAAATGAGAAGGAACAATAGCTGTGAAAATCTGTTATTTGATTCAGCTGTCCTTTAGCTGTAGATATTGTAAATGTAGCAATTCCTGAAGTAAGTGCTGTATGAATCAGCTATAGGACTAAGAAAATTGGGGGGGGGAAAAAAAAAAGCAACCAAAATAACCAAAATCCTCTTGTTGTTAAGAGGAGATCTTTCTTAGGTGGTTTTTGTCTTGGCATGTCTTGGAATGTCTTAATGCCTTGGAAGAAAAGCATTAATAATCATTTTTGCCAGTACTGGTTGGGATATTAGAGTACACTGGCAGTGCTCAAGCACTTGAAATACTTAGTATATTTTACTGTAAAAACTTCCCATTTCTTGAGGCATTTCTGTGCCGAGAATCTACAATGTAATCTCCTCGACTCTTTTTTTTTCTCATTATTTTCAATTTAATTTAGTGTCTGCATATCACCTAGATGCAGTGATGATGAAGCTCAGCAATGAGTCCATGCAGAACCATGACACAGCAGGACCAGGTTTCAGCTAAAAAAGCATCCAGATGGCATTACCCAGACAGGAAAGGCTGGATTTATTTTCTTTTCTCCCCTTTAAATCTACACTCGGCTGCATACTGGAATGATGGGGTGAGGATTTCCATGACAAACACAGCTTAGCAGGAGATCATAGTAACATATTTCTGACTGCAGTCCCAGGAGCAGATGTCTGCATGCTTGAAATCATGCACCACAAACAGTCATTTTTTGTCTTGTCTCACATCAAGCATGTCTGGCACATTTCTATAATTTGACTATAATTTCTGTTCAAAATACTCTACATATATGCAGTGCTTAAATTCCCTCTGCAGACAGGCTGATACTTATGTGGCTTGTGTTTTTATTTGGTTTTCACTTTCATGTCCATTTATAAATGGCTCCTATTAATTTTGCATTTATTGTGAAGTTGTGATTCCTTTTAATTCAGTTAATGGTGCTATGGTTTTGTGGATATATTTTTTCCAATTCATGTAGTTGCTATTTCCTTTGTTTCCTCATGCTTAATATTCTATGTACAGATTATCATCAGAGGTGCAATCTGTGCCAGTCAAGCAGACGAGTGAGGACATAGATGTCAATCACTTAAACTGATGTCATTTAAACTGATGAGGAACATAAACAAAGGAGATGATACCCAAAGAAAGGAAGACAAACTTGAGTCAGCAGTATCAGTCTTTTAAAATTATTTCAGTGATGAAAGATAAATTGGAAAATATAAAAAAATACCCCTATGATTGTTTATTTCTATTTAAGCTCATTTTATACATACATGTATATTTGCAAGTGTGTATATGTGTGTGTGTGTATATATATATGTAATTTAAGAGAAAGAGGGCAATATTCCTGGCCTACAATAAAATATTTATATTTTTGCATAAAGTAGGTACAATAAAAATACCTCCTAAATCTGGGTGGTTTAGATTTTGCTGATGAAATGCCAGTAGGTTAAAAAAGGCAATATTAACACATGTAATGGATTTCCCGCAGTGCTCTGGCACACCAGGGAGAGCTACCTATAGCTATTACTGGTTGAAAGGAAGATAAAGATTCCTATTTTCTAAACAGGAATCCCTGCCTTCAGTGAAGGAGGATTCCCAGCTTCACTTGAAAAGAAAGTGTCAAATTCTGCCAGATATAGGGAGAGGTTATTTCAATGGGAATTGCTCAGATTTGAGAGAGGAAGGATTAAAATTTGACCCCATCTTACTTAAAAGATTCGATTTTAAAGTAACTGCTAGAGACAAACTGATAATTCAGCAACAGTTTTATCAACACCGTGTAGCTGCTTTTGAGCCTTTGCTTTCTCCTTTATCAGTCTTACCCTGAGTCTATGATTTGCTTTGCATTACCTATCTATCCTTAAGAATTGGATTGCTTCTTAGGCTAGTAAAATCTGACTTTTCAAATATCAAAGGTTAAAAAATTTCCAAAGGTTAAGGATCATTTTCTGAATTGTTGTCTAAATAAAGTTCCTTGAAGTCAGCTGTGACAAATATTATTCCCTTCTTTCATTGAAGAATCACTTGAAAAGATAAAAGTTCTTGACAAGAATATTTTGGAGGAGGGAAAAATTTATCAGAGAACAAGAACAAAGCTGTCAACATAAGGGAAGATAGTTTAACTACAAACATTGCATGAAGAGAAAATAAAGTCCATAAAGGGCAGGCAGCCCTAGACAAGTTTTTGGGATACCTGCTATAACTTTAAATGTTTGGATTTTATGTAATACACTGGCAGAACTCCTTCAAAGAGGTGCAAAGATTGTTTTCAGGTGGTAAAGCCTATAGCAGTAAGATCTAGAAATTAAATGCCTGCACAATTTACTTCTTGGCATGTCTTTTGCAGTCAATTCCCAGTCCCTGCAGAAACCCAGGAGTTTTGATTTCCCAGAGTTACAGTTTGCCTTAAAACCTGCGTTGGTTTGGAAGGATTCAGAAAATAAGTTATTTCACTAGCTATAGGGTGCCTCTGTTTTATGGCTTCTTCCCAGACTCCCTCCTTTCTGAAAAAAAGTATTATAAGCAGAATTTGAAGGGACGCAGGTATTGAGTAGTTCTCCTCTCATCTACAAGAAGAGGTCTGGTCTGGAAGAAAAGCAGAGAGCCATGGGGAGATCTGTGGGCAGATCAATCAGGCAAAGGCTTAGGTAAACCAGTTCCAGGAAATCAATCTTTTGGGGCCTATCACCATTTCATGTTATTTAAAGCAGAGCTGGCTTATCGAAAAAGCTTAATTTTAATGACAAATGAAAGTAGCAGTAGATGAATCAATACAAACCCTACTCTGTATTCTGGGCAAAAGTGTCTTTTATTAGTTTGGGGGGTATGGAAGGAAGCAGTTCTCAGCCTGAAAGTAATTATTGTGACAGTTCTTGTTTACTATTTTCATTTCTCAACTTTTTACTCAAACTCGTTTTATAGCCCTATAAAGTTTTATAAAACTGTATTTACTGCTTTATCTAAATATTGATCAACATGTTTATGGGGAAATTACATGCCTTCTGCTTGAACAGCAAGAAGTAATAAATTAAACATTAAAAACAAAAACTTCACACGCTGGGAGTCCTACTTTGTTTTGCAGTCTATAATCCATTGCTTTGCTACAATTAATCTCCCTAAATGTGCCCAGTATTTTTATCATTTATTTACAGTGATACTAGGGCCTGACTGAAGTTATATATATTCTAGTGAATAATCAAACTAACACTAGCAATTACTATAGATTAACCTGATTGGAATCAGAGGTGAGGAGAGCTCCACCTAGTTAAGTGAAATTTAAGTCTGATATAACTCAGAGAAAATGGTCTTGACATTTTAAATCTAGTAACTAATGTCAGGACTGACTTCATTTTGTCAGTTTCTGCTAGTCTCCATCCCACGGCTTTGTTCTTAAATTCTTGTTCATGTCTGTAGTTCTTTTGGCAAGGCATCACTCATCCACCAGAAAATATGAGTACAGATGATCTGGAGATGTTTTCTTTCTTCTTCTTTCACTGTAAAGGATGAGTGAGAAGATGTATTCAGAATGACTGAAATATGGTATTACATCAGGCTTTTTCACCAAGCCCAGGTGGCACGGTATTTTTTTTGCTACAATTTGCCTTTATCTGGACAAGTTTTTTTAAAGAACCTAAGGGGTGTGAGTCTTTAATAAAAACAAATTTCACAAATATTTTCTTCTCTTGAAGCACTGCTTTTCAACCTTGGGTTTATTAGAAACTCCAAAGAAGAAATGAGGGAATTATCCGTCTGCAATATTACTGCTGCACATAGAAGTCCCTGGAGATTGCAGGGAGTAGCATTGTGCAGGCTGGAGTAACCATTTTCTCATTACCTGTGTAGATCCTTTAATTCTGAACTTTTGGTGTAAATGCACACCACTGCTAAGGTCACAGCTTTATTAAATAGTTTAGTGGTGCAGTCTAAGCTCTCACACAATCCAGGGCTGACTGTGTGAAGAAAATGGTAAAGATGTCCTCTGCACAAAAATTGGGCATTTAAAATGATTATGCTTGTTGACTATTTAAAGCAATAATCTGGCATTATCTATAAACAACATGCATAATAGACAAAAAGAAGCTTTCTGAAAGATTTTTAGTCAAAGTTTTCTTACAATATAAAGATTTAAAAAAAAATCTCCTTAGGGAGGCAGGTGCAAGCAATTTTAGTAATCTGACTATAAACTGTTTAAATTTAGAATTTGACTACTCTTTTAGGTATTTTGTTTTGCATATAAGAGTCATAGCAATCGGCTCATTTGCACTTTACAAAGCTTCATCTGCTCTACTAATAGAAACTATAAATAATTTAGAGCAACACTGGGCACATAGATTTCTTGTGTGTTTTCCCCTTGGAAAATAATAATTCAGTTTTCTTACCTTGTTCTCTCCTCATTGCGGATATGGTGGTTTTATTATGCAGTCAATATTTCACTTGAAATCTGAAAGCAAGCAAACCCAGAAATTCTAAAGAGGTAAGCAAAACTGTGCACTGACATACCATGGGTCCTTCCACTTGTGAATGGGACAAACCATTTGGGTGAATCTAGCATCTTTGAAGTCCTCACATTGCTGTTAACCACTTTTTTCAGACTCATAAAACTAAATGGGACTAAAGAAGATCACGTGGGCTGACCTCCTGTGTATCAGTAGCTGTTGTATTCCATCAAATTCTAGCAATGTGCGACCTGTGCAGGGTAATGCAGACAATTCTGAGCAGCATTCTTTTCCTGGTATCATGAGACAGCAGCTTTTCGTCTCCTCATCACTTAGTTCCACTGGCTGACCACCCTAACTGTTAAAAATGGGTGGTTTATTTCTAGTACGAATTTACTTTTAAACTGCTAGACATTATTTCTTGTTTCTGTCTTTCTCTACTACAGGAAAGATCCCTTTGCATATCCTTTCCCTGAAGGAACCTTATTTACACTAGTTATGTTGTCTCTCAGTCAATTTCTTGGTTAAGCAAACAGAGTGAGTTCTCTAAAGCATCCTTTCTGACATGATCCTATAACTCTCCAACTTTTCAGGAAATCCGAAAGAAGTATTTTCCTGTGGAGGCTTGATTCAGTGAATTAAAGGTGATCCTCAGTCCCACAGGTCTTGAGTCTTAGCACAGGTCAAGAAAGGGACTCAGAGGAAAATCATGCAGCCAGTGGGACATCAGAGCCACCATGACAAGCAGCTATTTCATAACATGCAGAGATTGACTGTGGACAAGCTTTTTGTAGGCATTTTTTAGGCAGAGAATTTTAATGACGGACTTGAAGGAGGATAATGATG
This sequence comes from Cisticola juncidis, assembly GCA_013400215.1. Taxonomy (NCBI): domain Eukaryota; kingdom Metazoa; phylum Chordata; class Aves; order Passeriformes; family Cisticolidae; genus Cisticola; species Cisticola juncidis. The sequence goes on along the minus strand of VXBR01000460.1, from coordinate 554,126 downwards.
GAGTTTTGCAGATGTTTACAGGGAGCTTCACCCAAGCGTAATTAGTTCTGATAATACTGCCTCTGATGGCTGGAGGGGTTTCAGGGGGTGGAGGGGTTTCAGACGGTGTCTGAAGGAGGCAGCTGGGGTATCCCAAGCAGCACACAGACAGCTGTGGGACAGGACAGTGCTGCAAACATGCCCTGCCCTCTCCACACCGTTCATTAGCCAAGCTGCAGTACCGTGGTACACTGTGGCCAGTACTTGACAGGGTCTCTAAGAGGCAGCAGAGCCATCTCTTTGCCTGGCACTGCCTTGGTACTGTGCAGATACTCCCTGAAATGCCTTTAAAGGTTATGGATAGTGAAATATGGTAGGATTGTTTTATTTACTTCCCTCTGCATCTAGAAGTTTCTTGATAATGCATTGCCTTTTCTTGGTCATATTTAGGAATGGGAAATAGCATATTGATTTTGTCATGCCAGTGAAGAAATGTGAACCTGTCAATGTCTACATTCACTCCATCCAGAAGGCTGGTCCTCCACGTCTCTGCCAACTGTAATGTGCTTTATTGGAGAGACAGAAAAAAAATATTTTGGACAATTAATCAACATTCAATCCGGCTGCAACAGTTCAACAGTATGTAATAAAATGCTTTTTCTTTTTACCCAGAAATGTTCCTTTCTAGTTTGAAGCTAAACTACTTTGTCAGCAAGCTCTGGGCAGCTCCACAGCCACAATCAGTTCAAGCTGGTATAAAATTTTAAACAAATATGATTTAAAACTATATTGAGGGAATTTATTTTCTAATGAAATGCTCTGCATTTTGCAGTGGTGTCTATCCAGTCCATGTCTTTATGTTCAAATGTCATGGCTCACCACTCACGCAGTCTGCTGATTGTGAATTGTAGAAAAATTCAGCCACCAAAACAGCAGAGAGGTTTTTAAATTTCACATAAAAACCTGGGATTCCTTGCTGTGGGTTGATTTCTTCTCTGATTTCTACACAAAAAAAATCCATGTTTCAAAAATTACTCTTGTCCTCGTCTGGTTATCTTTTTTGAGCTGTTGAACTATCTCTGTAGACAAGAAGAAATCTTAGATTTTGTCCACAGAGGATTAATTTTTGTATTCATATGCTTTTCAAACCTAATCTTAGAGAATCCTGAGACCTCCTCAGTCTTGTTATTTCAAAGATAAAGGACTGAGCCTGAGTCCTAAGTCCACAACAGAAAACCAAGAGGCAAAGGGAAGACCTGTACAATGGCCAGCATACTGGCTATGAGGGGGCACAGGGAGCAGCAGGAGCAAAATATATTGCTTTTGGAATATCCCTGCCTTCCCTTACAACAACCCAAACATAAGCCCTCTTCAAATGGTAGCATTGTTATATGCATGACTTCCAGTGATCCATCAGAAATAGTAGAGAGGCTGTCTGTGACTGTACTGCCATTCCCAGGAGACCTTATGCCTTATACCTTCAGCCAGCTGTGCCTACATTTGTATGGCATGAAAATTCTATCTTCTGCCCTTGTCACTGAATCTTTTATCAGAGCTAAATCTGAATTTGGGGAGATAAGAGGAGAATGCCAGCAGCCTCTACTCTGAAAGATTCACTTTAAAGATTTAAGCAGAGTTCTGATTTATTGGAAATCAAGGACTGGTCTGTCAGTAGGGATTTCCCAGGGTACCAGTGCATACTTTCCTCACATGTACAGTCAAATTTATCTTTTGCTTGAAATCCAAGAGTGAACCAGTTCACTCTTAATAGAAGCAGTTTTAAAGCCAGGCTGAGCCTTTGAGTATGAGAAAAGCAAGAGAAATTATTTTACCCATCTTAACTTTTCTAACGATGAAGATGTTTATTTTTTGACTACACCCTCCCTCTGACTCAGAAATAATCACTGTAACTACATTATTCTATCCTTATCTTCTGAGATGCAGAGACTGATGAGAAATAAGATAACTAACTGGCCAATACACAGTCTTCATTTTCTTAAAATAATTAAAGCAATAGATTAAAATATAAAGAATGTGACTCATTAATAAGAGTGATAATATAATTGTCTCTGCATGACTGCGACACTAATCCAATCATAAATTGATTTCTAGGAGAAAATAAGCAGCTATCGTTTAAGTATCTTAGGTCATCAGCTACTTCTAACTTATATCTTGTCCCTGAGGAGGATTTTCTTGACTAGTATTGCCTAATTATACTTCAAAATTTTGCCTTTTAGCAGATTATCATCTCTTTAAATCAAGAACTGCTATCTATTTAAATCAAGGGTCATTATTCTACATTTGATGATAAAGGAAATCAGTAGAGAAAAAGCTCTGAGCTCTTCTAGCTAGCAGTGACTTAAAGAATGTATTTAGGGTATGGCTGTGGACAAACTACCTCACCTCAGCTGCCACTGTCACAAAATCCCTCATGTTTTAACTACAAATACTGCTAAGCAGAGAAGAACCTGTCTATTTATCCATTTATTATCTCCCAGTTCCTACTCTCTGTTCATCCACCCATCATTTTTTGAAGTGACAACACTGCTCACTAACTTATCTGGTACAAACAGTACATTATCAATTAAAACTTCTGACAAATCAAAGTGAACTGGAAGAAAATGAGCACTAATGGAAGGATAATGCATCAAAAAATCTGAATTGAAGTTTAGCTAAGGAATTTTAGCTCCTTACTTTTAACCAGCTCAGAGATCTGTTTTCTTTTATTTAAGTCTTAGAAACATTTTACCTTGGCTGTGCTTTATTTTCAAGCTGTCAGAGTTAGAAACAAATGTAGTTTATCTTTGGTGGTTTTTGCACTTTTGTTTGAAACTGCTTCATATTAGATATTTTTAAGTTTAGAGCACATTATTTTTTTTATCATTCCAACTGGATTTATAAAGCCAAAGGAAGACATTTCAATGTATTTTGACTCTGCAAGCTTAACTGGCTGCAAATATAAAAATAGTAATAAGTTTTTTAAAAGTTTTTCTAAATCAAATTCACTTTCCTCAAAAATGTACTTAAAAATGAAAGCAAAAGCCTTTACTTTGGTATTTTAGATTATGCTCTTGTTTTCAATCAACTGTGACTTTCCCCAGAGGAAAAGTCCCATTTTACACTGTATCCAATACTTAAAGATTCAGAATTTCTGAAATTAGCATGAGTTGAAGAGTCAAGTAGGTATGAATTCTTTCCTTTCTGGAGATTATGTTGCAAGAATTTTGTCCCCTTTTTTGCCACTATGAGAAGAGAGTCTTTTTCCTCTGTATTTTCATTAAGAAAAATATCCTTGAAAACCCCAATAAGGAGGATGCCAGCAGCAAGAGAGAAAGCAAAACAGAGTGTGAAAATTGTGTAAAAAAGCAAAACAGCAAAGGAACCTTATTCTTTATTCCCCTTAGAAGGAAATGAATTCTGGAGTGCTGGAACGCTTTTGCTACACTCAGTCCCCAAAGTTTCATCAACACTTGGTCGGGGTGCATAACCAAGCAAACAAGAGGAAATCAAAGAAACCACAACAAAAATACTACAGCAGAGAATTACCACTTCCCTCCAGAGGATGACTGATTGGTTAAGGTGATAATTACAAGACTGCAAATTTGTGTAGAGACACCTCACATTTTTTCTTTAAAGATGGGAAAGAACAGCTAATATAGCTATTGGTGGCTCCCCATCCCTCCAGTAAAGTATGTAACATTGCAAATCTTCTCCTTGGGTGGATTTATTTTTTCCAGGAGCATATAATTTAACCAATGCAGTCAAGAATTTGGAGTTCACAAACCAGTGTTCACAAAATCAGTCTTATAGTGCTCACTGATATAGGGCTGTATGAGGGATAAAATTAATATGCTTCATTTGAAGATAGGAAAAGTATATTTATTTGTCCGTTTCTTCCATAAAACACTTAAAATTTTTGCCTACTGAAAGGCTTCTACTTCCTCAGATATATTTAGTTTTAAAGTTACTGTGTCTTCACTGAGGAAATATTGGAGAGCATAATAAATCTCACTCTATTCAGTTCTCATATTCTCCTTTCTATATTGACAACTCAATATGAGTATATTTTGTTGTTTCTTTATGTGGAGTCCCTTGTTACATTACTATTCTTTCTACCTGTATTTCAAAACTCTCAGAAAACAAATTCTTGAAGAAAAAAAAATTTGCTATGATAAAATTCAATGTCCATTTTCAGACACTGATTTTACCATTCTTCACTGTTACACAATTTGCTATTAAAAAAAATATTCATATGATTTGGTGATTTCTATGCAGCAGTTCTCAAGCTGTATAAATCTATGAGATAATTGTAGAATAAATGATATAATTGCATATCATATCACTGCATTCTGTATACATCTGTAGCTAAAAATTACAATATAATTATATAGAAATAAATGCTTAGTTATCAAGCAATTATAGCATAATTGTTAGAATTTCTTGCATGGACGATGTAATGGAAGAATGTTTTGGTACTTTCAGAACTGTGAATCTGGCTTTATGTGAATTATCCCTGTTTGGGGGTTTTGAATTGAAAAAGATGATAACCTCACAAAGATGGAACTGGCAAAGAACTTCATCACTGTGTGTAAGGGAGGTGTCAAGGATCCAGGTTCTTCCAGGTGGTGCCCAGCAATAAGTTAAGGGGTAAGGGGCAGAAACTGATGCACAGAAAATTCCATCTGAATATGAAGAAGAACATCTTTACTGTGTGACTGAGCACTGGACCAGATTGCCCAGAGAGGTAAAAGCACTCTGGAATGTTCTGCTTGTGCAGGGAGGTTGGACCAGATGTCCCACTGTGGTCCCTACATTTCTAATCCATTCTGTAATTCTGTTCTAACTATTTAACCCACACTGGTCATCTTTATTTTTTTTTTTTTTTAATTACTCCCTACATCTAAATTGTGAATGTAAATTATATTGGTTTTAAGCATGTAGTTAAGAAAAGTGTTACCTTCAGAATAGTTAGGATGAAGGTGCTCATTGAAGTTATTATCTTCAAACGAAGTTCATTCCAAAGAACAGCAAATATTTGTCAAACAACTCCACTGGAATCAATTTAAGCAATATCTCCTTACTATAATAGGCTGCAAAATTACACTTCCAAAATTACACTTATATTTTTTGCTTTGTATTCACTCCTTTATCTGTTGGTACTAATATAAATATATGTAAAAGTATTTCCTACATCATAAATCTATCTTGATATTAGCCAGTAAAGTGTGCTTCAGTAGATAAAGGTGAATATGATTTTTCATTCATTTCATTTTATCCTAACTAAAATCCAGATTTCTCTCTTAACACGTTGCTGAGGCCAAGATATTGGGGCTGATCTTGCCAGCATTCTACTCATCATCTAAAGACAAAGGTCTGAAAGTCCTCAAACATGGAGGGGATTGAAATACAGTCTCTCTTGGAGCTTTGTGGCTTTTCTCAGTCAGTTTACAGAGTAGGATTAAAGAGAGGCAGCTGTACCACCACCTGCAGATATAACATTAAAAGAAAACAGTGAGCCCATATTATCATTTCCTACCAATTAACTGTAACTGCATTAGACATTTATTGGTTTTGGCTAGCAAACAGTGTAGATATCTTTAAAAGGTTGTGACAATATTCCAAAAATTAACCCAAGTTATTAAATCAGATCTAAATGCTTGAGAAATTCTTGGTAATTTTGGGACACATACTATTTCACCAATTATACTCATATATGTACTCAGAATACATAATTTCAAAGACAGAGTTCTCTCCAGTCACTATCTATAATTAGAGCATAGTATCAGGAGTAAAGGTTAAATAAAAAAAAAAGAGTGACTTGAGAAACACTGCAATAGAAGAGAAATAATTGGACAATGTGGAGCATGAATTTTACATTCTAAAGAGAATTCTGAAACTCTCCAGGAGTATAGCAGGTGACTGAAAAGGTTCAAGCAAGATACTTTTGTCTTTATGAAACCAAGAGGAAGTACTGAAAAGAAAAATGGGATAAGGTGGATTTTCTCATTTTAACATTGCAGAATATGAGATTAATTTAAAAATCAGTTGAATGAGAAAAGACCAGCTAGTTAACATATTATGTTACTGAAATTAAGCAAGCATTGTCATTCAAGAAGTGGATTCATGTACTACATATTTGAGACTGTTAAGACAAATAGATTCTTCTGAAATCTTTAACAAATCTTAACCTCAGATTAGAATGTGACAGGTATCAGATGCCTGTCAAAACCTGTAAGAAATGCACAACAAAAAAAATAAAAAAAGAAGAGCACTGGATTTACATCTTGGATTAGATTTAGAAAAAGAATATGATGATGCCAGACTGCTCTAGAGATAAGAGATAAGCTTGTAATATTGGGGGGAAGGCAGGGGAAATTTCTTGCCAGTATGTCTCAGACCATAGAAATGACCAGAGCAAATAAAAAACCTAAAAATATGTCAAATACAAAACCTAATCAAGACAAGAGAACAAGAAGCATAATAAAATAAAGTACAGCCTTTCAGAAGAACAGTACCTTCAAGGAAAGCTAAAATTTGCCATATAAAATCTGAAACTTCCTAAGGGAAAAAAACCACTTTTGAAAAAGAAGAATTTGTGAGAATAGGGCTTGTTTCAGCACCCTTTGGTTAGTCTGAAAAATGCAAGAACTCATTTCATATACTTCTGTTGCTTATACGCAAGTTAATGTCACATCTAAAATGCCAAAAATATTTGAAAGTTAAAAAAGTCTTTTTTACAGATGTGGACAAGAAATATCCAGATAAGTCACAAGGTGAATGCTCCCTATTGAGGGAAAATAAGGCAAAACAAAATCTTGAAAAGACAGAGTTTGAATTTTTGCAGAGATGGAACACATTGCAGGGCTGGAAGTGCATCAAGACCTTAAATCTCACTGAGAGGGACTAGAGTGCAGAGGCAGAAGGCTAATGAGATGAAAAGTAGAAACATCAAAGTAGGACTAAGTGGAACTACAGAATAGTAAAGGTATTACAACAGAGTTTAGGGGTGGGGTAGCCACAACAGAAAAGCCACAGCACCGCATCCAACACAATTCAAAATTTATTTACGAACCAGGATGACCGTAGTGGGGGGTAGCAGTTTCTGTTCAACAACACCCCACATCATACATGTGCTGTACAAATACAGCCCCACCAGCCACCACTTCAGCTCCAGCTTGAGCACCATGGTGCTCTCGGGGCAGCAGGACTCCTCACAGATGCACAAATTGCCTGAGCCCTGCCTGGTGTCCTGCATTTCACACGCTGCTTTCACCTTGGAACTTAGCCCTCTGCAGTGTGCTGGGCTCCTGGGAGTGTCTTCCTATCAAAGAGCTTTATCTCTTTATTGCTTTCTAACTTGGATGATCAGCTAACTTTCCAAAGGCCTTGCCAGCCTGTCACCCCAGGACCAACATCTTTGAATTTCTCTGTATATAAACCAGCTAGCTGTTTCTGCATGTTTTCTCTTACCTTCTGACATGCCCTCCTAAAGTTATTAGGAAGATGCAGAGTTCATCTTTAGAACAACTTAGTGTGTCTTGGTTTCTTCGCCATGCACACCCACTACATTAAAGGTGGGCAGATGTAGTTCTGACATCCAAATAAGTCTCTCCTACAAAATCATCTGTATTTTCCCAGAACATGCCATAATCACCTAATATTACATAAGAACTGAGCAGATTGCTTGAGGTCTCACTTAAGGGATTCGTGCTTTTAGGTAGGCTTTGATACATTACAAAAAGGAAAAAAAAACACATTCTTGACAAGCTGAGAAGTTATAAAAATAAAATGCTAGTATAATAGTGACACTTTCAAAAAATGGCATTCACATCAGAATGAGACTCAAAAATATTCTACATATTGCATATAAGAACAAGAAAACTTTATCAATCATTCCCAGCTCAAATAGACATTTTTCTATGTGCTTGAAAATACATATTGATTTTGGATTATGATTCCCACTTAGCTGAAAAATAAAAAATAAAAAACCACAGCCATTACAAATTTGATTTCATGTACAAATCAATACTTGCAACAGACGCAGTAAGGACCTATAAGAAACAAGTTTTAAAAATTTGCAAAGATTTATTATTTTTGGTATGCTTTTGCAGGTCCAAGACAGACACAGACAAATCGTAAAAAAAAGATTATCAAAATTACTTGAAGGAATTTTTAACAGCCTGCTCTAGTAATTTGTTCTGCACTGGGTCCTGGTAGGTTATAGGACAGTACCTCTTGAATCCAAATTATTAATGGCCTTATGTTATTCAGAAAATGAGAGGAAAGATTTAGATAAATGCAATTAAAAGTAGTATTGTCAATTTCCTTTAAGCAAACAGAGAAGACCAATAGGTTAAATCTGCAATGACATAGCCATCTAATAGTAAGAACTCAAACATCTTAAGTGTGGACCTTTTCCCCATGAAGAGGCCCCTTTTTGTTAAAAAAGTTAAACACCTGTTTGACTGATATAAAAGTAAAATGTGCAGAGCAGAACCAAGGTAAAGAAGTTCAGTCAGAAGAGTAGCTTGAGGAGTAGGTTTTACCAAAGGAAAGTTCTAAACAGAGCAATGCAGGAACTGAGAACAGCTCTGTACAGCCTGCAATATACGCAGCACCTCAGAGATCTCAAATATACAAGGTAACACCCCAAAGACTGACTGAAATACAGGTCCATATTGTATTACATATTATATACTATATACGTGTTATAGATTTCTTTCCCCTATAAGTGTCTTTCTAATTTTCTGCAAGATAGCAATTTTAACAATTAATATAAAATAAAATAAGTTAAAAACTAAATATAATTATTCTATTTTTACTGTAATAAAATAATTTAATAGAATCAAAATAGAATCAAAATTTTGTTCTGTCAAGAATACACAGAGCAGGAATTCAGATCTCTGAAATAATTGTCAGGCTGCATCTAAATGGAAGTGAAGTGATGCATCACAACAATAAAACCCTGCCAGCACCCGTGATGTGCAACTATCATCTCCAGGAATTTTGTCTCCACAAGACACCACCTCTTACAGATGAGATTAAGCAGAGAAAAGCTGGCATGAAATGACAAAAACAGAGAGAAAGAGCGATGTAAGAGCAAATTAAAAACTTTTTATTTGTTTCGTTGGTCTAGATGAAGCTATGATCTTCTGGCTTTCAGCATTTTAGTGCTAAAACAGATGTTGAAAATTCTACCTTTCACCTTCAGAATTCATGGACCTTCAACCAGTACTTGCTAACTGAGGTTCTTCAGGTCACACCAGAGAAGCCCACCTCTCCCAGTGTACATAGAAGGTGCTGAAAAGCCTGATGATTTTAAAGTTTTAGGCTAAGCATAGAGTAAGCTGTGAATCATGACCTTAGTTACTGAATTATTTTTCATAGTACTGAACCCAGAGTTGAAGAGAACAAGAGTTTGGAAACCTGAAATAGTATAAATTATCTGCTGACAAGCTCAGCTTTAGCTAAAGTACAAGCAAGGGTACTATGTACAAAGCAGGATCTATAGAGGGTCTTCAGCTTTTATACACTGTTATTTCCTGAAAGTAAGGACTATTCAAATATCCATAAACAAAGTGAGAATTTTTTAATCCTTTTAAATGCTCCATTATAAGGCCTAAATTTGTTCAGAAATGTTTTTGATTTAAGCAGTTTCTAATGGCTGTCACTATGATTTAAGGTCTTCTACAGAATCTCTCACATAAGATATGCCTGCCTAAATTACTGTGGACCTAATTTTAGGTAAAATGCTATGGCAAGTGTTCAATAAAGGCATGAGTAAGGAAAGAAAAGCAAAACAGGTATTTAACATTTGTGATTTGTGTTATCTTTCCAAAATATTTGAACAAAAGTACATTGGATTTTTTAATTAAGTTCCATACTAAAAAGGAATGTTCAATCATCATCCCTCTGAAAGGTTTGTCATTGTATTACCACCAGCTAAAAAAACAACCTAATGCCAACCAATGCCAGATGCATTTCTTTATAAAATGTTTTCTTATCCCTTGGCTTGATCCTGGTAGGTAGAACGAGAATCTTCAGGGTGAACATATATTTAGGCCAAGATTTTTTATGTGAAGTAAAAAAAAATCAAATTATAAAAATGCTTTCTTAGAAAAAGGTAGCTATGCCATAGTGATATGTATTGAAATTGTATCTGTGAGATCTCCTTTTCTTTTTGCTAATAAAACTTTGATGGGATTGTTCCATGACAACTGTGTGTTTCAGTCTGTTCTGTTAACTTAAAAATTGGAGCAAAAATAAAATGGACTGGCAACAAATCTTTTAATCTTAGAATGGAGAGGAAAAACTAAGAAAGTGCAAGGATCATTGAACCCTGAGATTTTTTTGCACACTTACAGGTTCCCTGCACCCTGAATTAGGGGATCAAATATTCAGACTAAGGCTCCTACGGCACAGGACAAGTTCCTACACCAAGTACATATACCCCAACAGGTGACTATAAAGGACTCTTTGCTCTATTTATTGGGTATCAGATGGATATTATTCCCTTTATTTTCATTGTCAGTTTAATTTCATACTTTATTTTATTCAGTCAGAATCATAAGAATCATATAATTTCTACTGGAAATAACAAAACATCCAACTATATCAAACTTTCACCAACCCCTGAAAATTGGTTTATAGAACTCTCATTCTGCTCCACCAAATCCCTTTGAAATCAATGGAAATCTCAGAGCAGAGTGACTGAGAGATGGGGCCCTTAATCAATAGAGGGGAGTAATTCTGAATACAGATTAAAGCACAAACATCTCATCATAAGGTAAACAATATTTAATACTCTGTGGAAGACATTTCTCTCAAGAATTAAATGTACCTAAAAATCAATTAAAATAAATAAAACAGCCTTGTCTAAATAAACAACAGCAGCATTACTATCTAAGCCATGTCTTTCATTTGGCTGAGCTGAACTGCAGTTCAGCTCACATTGTACAAACACAGATGGGCAGCAGGAGTGACACAAACCTCGCCTTGTAACTCCTTATCATGAGCTGGATTCTGATCATTATCAATTTAAGTCTCCTGAACACTGCTATGATTCTGGTTGTCAGCGACAGCGCAGCTTGAATTGGCAGCTCTGGATCAGCAAGGCTGGTGGAAGATGTATCTGTTGCCTTTCAGCCTGTCTTGTGATGACAGCAATGGACAAGGAGGGAAGTCATACAGCATGAGCAAAACAGGAAAGACTGCTTTGTTGTCCATACTTTGTTGTCACAGTGCCTCTGAAAATATCTCTGGTGCCCCAGATGGTGTCTCAACAACATCTTCTTTCCTTTTAATCATCCTCCTGGGTGTCCTGAAATGGGAGCAGAAATGCTCCCACTGACAAAATACCTTTAGTAACATAGATGACCAGCAACAGCAACAACCTTGCTTGGGGGAGATGGGCTCAGGCAACTCACATTGCACAATGCCATGGGGCACGTCATTTCCCAGTGACTCACCCATGGATCCTCCAGAGTTATAAGGGACATATCCAAACTCATCACACCTAGTCAAAGGTCCTCTGGGCTGATCAGTCTTCTGTAGTCTCCCACCTTAAAAAAATATTGTTTGCACATATTGAAAGACACAATTTATAGCAACTTGTAGTCATCCAGTTGGAAATCCCTATTCCACCAATGGGAATGGAGATCCCACCTCTGGGTAATCAGTGATGTACAGCTCGTTTTCTGCAAATAGAGAGATGTCAAATTTGCAAACAGCAACCTGTTGTGATTTATTTTATTTTCTTAATAAAACATTGAGACTAATGAGGAATATTGCATCTCACACAGAGATTTACCATGTTTATAGTGGACCAGAAAGTGTGCCTCCTGGGTACATTACATCTCTACAGTATTTCCCAAGGATATATGTCAGGTTGTAAAATATTGTTCAGCTGCACAAACCTTCCAATTACAGCAATCATTTGCTTGTGAATTTCAGCCTGCTGTTCAATGATTTGTAGAAAACACTTTTGCAGACTCCTGGGAGACAACAGTACCATCTTACGGATCAAGGTCAGGTGTCCCTGCCAGGCCGATGGAAGCCTCTGCCAGTACAACCAAAGTAGCCTTTCACTTGGAAATGGCTCATATGTGAGCTGGAATACACCCACCATCCCACCAGGCAAGTGAGTGATGTACATCCATAAGGCTGGAGCCTATAGAGGTGTGGGTGCACGTTCAGTGCCCCGACCCTTGATCCAAGCCCTGGGAATTTCAGAGAAAATCTCATGCCAAACTGTTACTGATGGGGAGCTGAAGCAGCTGGGACTTCCAGTTTGACCAAGGTTTGGAATAAAGTTATAGGAGCAACAGAGAATGCTGGCACTTACTTTTAATGGAGTTCTCTGCTATATATATATATGCAAGGATTGCACATGGAATAGAAAAAGAGGAGGAAATATAACTAATATTTGGTTTGTGGATCATAATCATTCTTCAGATCACTCCTGGAAGCAAGCATAACTAAAGTTTTCCATGAGCAAGCCAGCAGCCTGCAATGCAGGTGCTGATGAGAATTTCTAGACCAGGTGCTTTCCTGAGAGACGTCAGGGAACAATCTAGGGGCAGCATGGTACCCATCCCACCTGCACAGGGGCTGATCAAGGCACTTCATGATCACTGTGTGCTGGTGGCACAGAACACTTCACTCCCAGCATAGCCATGGGGAGAGTACCATAATGAGCACTCATATAAGAAAAGACTTTTTATGACGAGCTGATCTGATCCCTCTTGGGTAGCTGGCGTCTAATTCATCACTCCCTGCTGCTCCACCTTTGTAACAGAGCAGCTTTAGTTTAAAACAATTTAATTCCACATGGAAAACCAGTGCAATATAGAAATCAATCAAGTACCCTGTGTTTACATTAAGGCAAATATTCTCAGCCAACAAAAACTGGACTGATTCTGCTGAAGCCAGTGGAGTTGCACTGATTTACACTAGCTCAGGTTCTGTTCTAATATTTTAGAAATAATGATCTAAAGCCTCAGATAACCTATGCCAGAACAACTCCATCGAATTTACACATCGACTGAGGATATGACCTTTTATTGAAATGAGTATGTCAGAATTCCCCTTTGGTTTGTTTAAAACATTGAAAAACAGTAACCAGATTGTTGATTGGTATGCCCCTAACCCAGAGGCACAGTAGTTCAGATGCTTCATGCTACATGGCTGCAGTTTTTCTACCATTCCTGCAAAAGTATTTCAGAGCACTGACAGAATGTGTAGTAAGGAAGTAAATCTGCCCTGTGGCAGAAATCTTTCATCATATATACATCTCTCACTTGTCCAAATTTCAGAGTGAGTGCTGCATATGGTTTTGCCCACTGGAGCATGGGGCTCCCTTTTTGTTGGTTTGTTTTCCCCTTTAGCTTCAATAAGTACTTCTTATGGCTCAGGTGCTTAATAGAGGATAGAGAAATAGAAATGTGCAAATATGGCATTGAAGGTTCAGTGACATTCATAAGATTCTGACTTTTTTGGTGTCTCTTTGTCAGGTGAGTTTCTGAGCAGGAGATACTTCATGGCATAAGCAGACTCACAAGCACTTTTTAAAATGCTTTAGGTGAACTGCATTTGCATGGAAATGGGAGAACTTTTTATCAACTATCCAGCTCATTTTTTTCTGCTCCATACTTAAATCTCTGTGTGGTGTGATGGCTGTTATTACTGAACTAGTGCATAGTCTTAACACCACAGAAATTTTATCTATGTTTAGAAATAGCATACAATCTCTGGCATACTATCTACAAAAGTTCATGTATGAGAAGAAACTAAGACAGTAGAATAATGGAATCAAAAAATGTTTTGGAAGGTACCTTTAAAGTCCCTCTATTCTAATCCCCTGCAATGATCAGGAACATTTCAACTGGATTGGGTTGCTCAGAGCCCCATCCAGCCTGACCTTTAATGCTTCCACGGATGGTACATCTACCATGTCTGGGCAAACTGTTCCAGTGTTTTACCACCCTCACTGAAAAAAAGTCTTTGTTATATCTAGTTATTACTTTAAAATTAAATGACTAATAACATAGTTTGATTCTTTTGAACTCAATGAGATTACTTACATGAGTAAACTAACTCATAAATTAAAGGTGTTCGCAGGTATTTCATTTTAATCTCAAAAGTGAAATGCTGACCTGTTAAATAAAATATTGGGAGCATTGATTTTCATGATAATTTTAATCCAATGGCAACAAACAGATGGGCAGGTACAGATGACAGAAATGCTAAACAAAGTATATGAAGAAGGCAATAAGGCAATAAATTCAGATATTCTGCTGAGGCACATGATTTTTATGATGATCCAGTTAAATTCAGTTACATGTTCCACTGTGGTTTTCCTTCTTAAGTAAATATGCATTGCAGCAGAACAAGAGGAGAAGATATAGAAGGTAGAAGAGTCCACACTAAGGACTTTTTTGTATCCACACAGGGATTTCTAAGAACAACTGCAGTAAGTAAGAAGTCAGTGACAATAAAACTTGTACAGGGAAGGAATTCTAAGAATAAAAGCATGCCTAAAATGACTTAAACATGAACAATTAACAGCAAGGGCCTTGCTTATGTATGCCAGGGAAATAAGTCACTCTGCCAGTTTCAGTCAAACAACACTGATTTAACAACAGAGGAGCAACCTAATGGTCAAAAAAATTAATTTTTTTCTGCCTTTGAGGGATGCATTTGAGTGTTTGTTTTTATATCTAGGACTTTTGATGCTTTTGAAATCTGAGTTGACAGAACAGAGCTGGAAGAGGGTTTTGGAAGAATTAACAACACAGACCATATTTTGATTCCATAAAATTCAAGAAGCTTAGAAATCAAGTATAGTACCTTTAATTTTTGTTCTCAGGGGAAGAAAAAGACAAGATATTAAAATGTCAAATCTGTGAAGCCAATGAATATCTGTCCTTTGCTCCCAGTATGACGCGACTTGGCATGTCTACACTTCATGCTTAAGTGTAAACTGGTAGCAATTTTACCTATACTGCATCTGCACAATGTAAAACTGTGATTGCTGCATGTTGAATTCAAATTTATCTTTATTCAGTGAGACACAACATATGGCCATTATGCATTAACTTCTGCAAAATTATGCCATGGGGAAGGTGCATTGCATGAGAAATGTTAGAGTCCCATCACAGTCCACCACAAGACATATCAAATACCTTATGCCTGTTGCTTTGACACACAGATGGATCTTGGTATCAGCTTGCAACCCATTTGTTAATCAAGTCATATTAGCCATGAGAGGTGTCTGCAGTAGGTTATGCTGTATACTACCAAAGGTTGCAATGGGAGAAAAAGAAATCTTCAAAAAGATAAAAGGAAAGCTACAAACAACAAAGAAAATTGTGATATGCACATTTTTGAGTACTCCATTCTTCTTTTTAATCTTTTCACAGTGCTTGTTTCTATACTTTTCTTTACTTTCTCTCTCTCTAGTTGGTGTCTCTCCTTATAAGTTATTGTTTCCTTCCTATCTTTGCAGATTTCCCAAGGAGACTGTAAATCAAAAGAAGACCAGACTGAACTCTTCCCCTCCTTAAACCCAAAGGGCACTAAGCGTAGATTTTCAATTACAAGTACTTTAAGAACAGCCTTCAATCCAGTCCCACTGCTAGTATTTTTGACAATAGAAATTTGTTATTAAGGACAGGAATATGCCTCTAATCACTTAATGGAAGCATGTTGTTGACACTGACAAGGTCTTGATCCAGAGATCTTAGATTTCCCACAGATCAACCATAGTTTTAAACCTGAAAAAACATGTTTTGACCTGCTAAACATGATAGGAGAGACAGCCCTTTGAGTCATGACTTAGCATGACCTCACTGTGCTGTCTGTGCTGTGCACAGCTTATTGGTGGAGGAAAAATCTCTACTCTATATAAAATAACCCTCCTCCAAAACCTGGGGTTATGATGAAGTAAGGAAGGCAAACAAAAGGAAAAGATGGATCAGTATACCAAAATAAAAAATACTGCTTCCCATCATCATGGAAATAGTAGGAAAAAGTATATGTGAAAAAATTTAGGGAATACTTTAATTATGGTTTTGATGGCAATAAAAATATATAATAAAAAAAATCACTCAAGGTATTATAAATTTATTTTATAAGCAAAAAAATATTTTTTAGTTGATGCCTATCTTAGAATCTTAGATGGTGGTTTTATTTTGATGTACACAGGCATGTCATTTTCTGCTCTGACTGAGTGTAACCTAAAGTTTACTTCAAGTTAGGGCAAAAAAGGAACAATCATCGCTTTTCCCAATTCTAGTTTACTACACCTAAAGTAGGTTTCACATACATGACTAGTAGAAAACTACATTCTTTACCCTAGTAAGCCCTGTTTTTTTGTGTAATTATAACTGTCCAGATTTTGAATCTTAGTCATACCATGCCTCTAGCACAAACCAGAGCTCCAGTCCTGCAAACATATGCCCATGCCTCATACTTTACATAACCTCACATATGTCCAAATTTACAGAGCAAATCTGTGCCACCGAGCACAATTTTTCAGAGAGTAAGATGAAAATTATTCATTAGTGTTTGGAGAACCATGCATTCCTAAGGATGAGTCCAAGAACAAGTCAACAATAAATGTAAGGCTAAAAAGTAGAACAGTATTTTTAGAAAAGCATGCCTGAGCTATTGAGCAAACAGCAAGCTCACAGACTCTTATCCCATAAAGCATTCCTGGCAAAGATCATCTAACAGCATTAGGTAGAGGAGTCTGCAGGGATGAAGTGCTGTGATTACAAAAGGAAGAGGAAGAAAAGGATAAGATGGGACAAATGAAACATCTTATGTGTGGCAAATTGTTTGGAAGCAAGTCATCTTTTTCTTGCTGTCACCACTAGAATAAATTCAAGATGCTTTCATCTGTAACAGTGTTTTCAAGTCTGCACAAAAGCATTTCCCTACACCATTTCCAAAATTATTATATAGGAAAAAATTGAGAAAACAGCAACAAAACAATTATAACTGTTCTGTCTGCACTGACAAATAGGAACTGTCTAATTGCCATCATTGAGTTTGATCAGCACAGAGGCTTTATATCGTTACGATGGCAAAATAACGATAGAAGACTCTGAGCCCTTATCAGAGGGCATCACAGCAAAGGTTTATTAGAAACACCCTTTCTATACAGCACTTTGGTACAAGGAATATGGTTGGTCATTTAGAGCCTACACCTTTTTGTAAACATCTTTACCAGTAAACAAGTTAGAAAAACACCAGCTGTGGGATATCTACAAGGATTGTTTGGATTCCTCCTGATGATTTCCCAGGCCAGAGTGGGAAACTTGTGTACTTGGCTTTCCCACAGGCTCAAGCTAGTACCTGAAGCCTGAAAAACCTCTTCTTTGACCACTGTCAGTTCCCACAATTTTACAAAAAAGTCAGTTTTGCCACCTGTGAATCCTGGCAGTGAAATCGTACTTTCTATTCTCTAATCCTCTCTCCAGGGCTATAGCCATATGATTTCTTCATGCACAGCTTATTTGCACAACTGGAGGTGCTGAGCTGTGAAAAATTACACATAAATGTTTGGGGGTTAGATTATGGACATCTCCTTTAAGGTACCTTAGACATAGTTAGCTTTTTGTCTGCTGATTTTCAAAGCTACAGAGGGCTAATGATGAGTGTCTTAAGGAGTCGCATTTTCATCCTATTTCGACCTCTAACATTCTTTTGTGTTTGAGACAACAAATTGTCTTATGTCAAGACAGTATACATGGAGAGACATGTCCTGCAAAGTGTATTATCTCCTCTGAGGTCAGCAGTAGCCAAAAGCCTTTAGCATCCAAAGGTTTTCAAGGGATTAATATGAAAGAAATCTGTATCTCAGAGTCAAATCCTAAAAGATGGCTATCCACACAATAAAAAATCATTGATCCTGAATATCCTTCAGTAGCTGAGGCATAGATATTTCTTTTGTTTCTTTCAATCTACCTATTTCATCTGTCAGTACTATTGTGATGATTGTTTTCATGAGCCAGCTATACCACAAAATAGGAGATAAAGACTTGCTGAATGTGTCCCATCATTAGAAACAACAAAATATGTTTGTGGATATGTTCACAGCTAACTACGTCAATTTATTATAAGTTTGAGAGTTTGCTCATCATTTCTGCTTTTTCTTCTATCTAAGGTGAACAGTTATTCTGAGAAGGCTTCAAAATTTAAAAAAAAAAAAGAGCTTAAAATTCCCTCAGAAAGAAAAAGTTCATTGTGCCCATAGATTGACTTTGATTTGAATATTTAATTTGGAATGTAGTGATTCAGATAGAGGCATTTGTCTTTAAAAGTCTTGGGTCCCATTCATTTTGACATTACTCATGCTTCCCTCCATTCTCTTAGATCATGCAATGTTTCACACTTAACAATGAAAATTGTGCTGCACAGCACATTAAGTTGCTTATTTTCTATTAAGTGTATTGCTTCTCTTTCAGCTGTGAAATGTTACAGTCTATTTCTTCACATGGATGGAATAGATGCCACAAGGAAGAAAATATTGACTCTTATCTCTGCAAATATGTTTTGAAATGTAATGCCTTTGACAAATGTAGAACTGTACTAAAATAATGCTTCTCAAAAAAAGCTACAAGCTCAATGTCACAGATTTTTACTAAAACTAGAAGTTTTATTATTAGATTTGTGCAAAATATGCACCAAAATATGCACTTCTTGCAAGACCAGGCTTAAAAACTTATTTATTTAACAGTATTGCATTGTTCTACCATCAAGGTTCCTAAAGGCCAGAACTGACGAACACATAAATTGTTTGTTAAACTCTGAAAAAGTCTACTTTAGTGCAATGAGAATAAAACTACTATTCAGCAACTCTACTATTGTATGACTAAATAAAAGAAGTCCATAGGTAACAGTTCAACATATTCCTTGGAAATTTCTTTGGATGGTGAAAAACTCAGTCATTAGTTTTTAAATGTGTCATCAGAAGCAGCCCCAAGGTGAGATCATACTTAGGCTGTAGCTTCATGCCCCATCTTATAATATCACAATTGGATGTAGTTTACTAATGTATTGTACTCCAATGTGTACTTGGATATGTGTACTTGGCACATCCAAAATATCTGGAGCTATATACGTGGCTTAGATACGACAATTCTTAGCTATCATCAGTTTAAAAATAGTGCCACTCTAATCAACCCCTGCTTCTGAAAATTTATTTTAACCTAGTGATTTATATTAAAGTGATTGCCTGTGGAAACTGCTGAGCAGTAGCTTCCACAAGTTATTTCAAGTATCTTGCAAAAATTGGCACTAAATGTAAAAGATGATTACCACAAATTGTGACTTAATGATAGCTTCTCTTCAGAGCAGAAACAAAACAGGGTTTATATGGGTGGTTCTGTCTTACATTTGTTTATACTGACAATTTTTCAATATATTTACATGGAGCAATAAAAATGAAACTTGACTTGCTGTAGTGTTCAGTTTTGATTAAAGACACGGTGATTGTCATGAAATAGAAGTAACCTGAAATCAAAATGACCCTTTCAACAGACTGTGACTCTTGAGATAAAGACAGTTTTGTTTGCATCACTACTTTTCACTAGAAATCTCAGTACTTTATTGCTAGGCTTCATAAAGGGACCTCCTTTGAGTAAATCCACCATCACTTATTGGTGATTTGTAATCCAGAAACTTTTTCAAAATCTCTTTTCTCCATATAGAATTGACCCAAATGGAATGAAACTTCTATTTCACAACTGCTGAGGTTTTTGACATCTGTTTTCCTTCCTGACTCGAATAAAAATCAATTCTGCAAATATTTTTAGAAAAAAAAATTATCCAGAGTGTCTCCTTGATTTAGTTCTTGACAATTCTTTACTTTTTCATTGTTTGTCTATAGCTTATCACTTTGAACTGATACAAACAATTTCACAAAATCTTCAAACAAAACCCTTTTTAAAATAACTTTGTGGTTGCAAAGCCTCATATTGCTATTCTTTTCTCATCCTCCACCTCCACCCTGTCCCCAAGAAAAAATTCAAACATTCTACTAATAGTCGGCCAGAATTTTGGAGTGAATTATTTAATTCCAGTAAAAGGCAGAGTATTGAATATGAAAATTTTGATATTGAAGAGAACAACAATTACTTTTATAATCTTACACTATTTTATGGGACAAGTGTCTAATTTATACCAGCTTAACTGAAGATTTTACAAATTTTAAGTTTATTTTTTACACATGAAAGGTATCCCAGGAGTCAATACTTGAGGAAATCCCTTTCAGCATTTTCATTAATCATTTGGAGGATGGGACAGAGTACACCTTCAACAAGTTTGCACGTGATTCAAAACTGGGAAGAATGACTAATACATCAAAGGGTTGTGCTGTCATCCAGAATGACTTCAAAAGGCTAAAGAAATGGGCTGACAGAAACCTCATGAAATTCATCAGGGAGAAGTGCAAAGCCCTGCACCTGAACAGGAAAATCTCCAGATACCAGAACAGGCTGGGGACTGGAAGGCTTGAAAGCAACTTTAAATAAAAGCCCTGGGAATTCCTAGTGGACACCAAGCTGACCATGAGCCAGCAGTGCATGTAAGTGTCAAAGAGGGCAAACAGCCCCCTGGACCCCTTTAAGGGGAACATTGCCAGCAAATTGAGGGAGGTGATTTCTCTTGTCTTTTCAGCCCTGGTGAGATGCATCTGGAGTAGTGAGTTTAGACCTGGTCTCCTCAGTACATGAGAAATATGGACCTACTGGAGAGACACTAGTCAAGGACCTTTAGGATGATTAAGGGATGGGAACATCTCTCCTGTGAGGAAATGCAGAGAGAACTGGGACTGTTTAGCCTGGAGAAGAGAAGGCTCAGAGGGATCATATATAATCATATATAATAATATAATCTGTATAAATCCTGATGGGAATGAGTAAATCGTACACAGCCAGACATTTCCCAGTGGTGCCCAGCAACAGGAGGCAATGGTCACAAACTGAAATATGGGCAATTCCATTTAAACATAACAAGAAATTCTTTCTCTCATGTGGTGGTTGAACACTGGCACAGATATCCTACAGAGGCTGTGGAATCTCCAGCCTTGGAGATATTCAAACCCTGATCTCTTGGGTTATATAACTAAAAAAAATATGTATTCTATTTCAACTGTAGAAACCAGTTGGGGAGAAGTTTTTCTTTATCTCTTGTAACTCCAAGGGGGAGGGGGATAGATGCCTTCTGATAATAGGCCAGCTGTTAAAACCAGGTGGGGCAGTGTTTCTTACCTCTTTCACCACTCTCCACCCTCCAGAGGATATCTTCTGTTAATGGGCCATTAAGGCTCACCAGTGGCATGACACATTCTATCATCCCATTGTGAGATGCTCTATCCAGTGAGGGGGAAGCCAACCATTTCTACCAAGATAAAAACTGAGATGTAGTAACACCAAGCAGTCTGTTTTCCACTGGATTCTCGGAGGAAGACTGGACCCATCTCACCATCACTGGACCCTTTCTACAGGATCATCTCTACTCCACAGAGCAGCATCTGTTACTCCAGGAGGATCTATTTGGACTGCTTCCAACACCCTGACAGCAGTGTTTCAACTCATATCTCTGACTCTGTCAGGGTTTTCTTTTGTTTGTTTGTTTGTTTGTTTGTTTGTACTACTGCATTTGTGGTTTTAATATTTCTAGTAAAGAACTGTTATTCCTATTCCCATATTTTATCCTGAAAGCCCCTAAATTCAAATTGTAATAATTTGGAGGGAGGAGGTATACATTCTCCATTCCAAGGGGAGCTCCAACTTTCCCAGGCAGATACCTGTTTTTCCAGACCAAGACAATTGACCAGACCCTGTTCTGAGCACCCTGCTCTAAATGGTTTATGTTTCAGTAGAAGGGTTGATCTCCAGAGCTCCCATCCAACCTCATCCATTGCATTGTTCCATGAAAATGAACCATGTTTTGTGTCCAGTACAGTCAGCTGCATGAAGGACTCCCAACAAATGTAAAACCTGCAAACAAAGCCCTGTTTCTTTTCATATTGACTTTTGTCTGTTTTCCCTGCTGATCTTCATACTGTGCTCTTTGTTGGAGATTCAGTTTGTAAGTATAACCTCCCATGAATCAAGACCATGTGCTTTTTCCTAAGTGACAGGTTGTTGTTTCTAACACTTCAATATCAGGAGAGAAATATTTAGAAAGGAGCCACAGGGCAGAGAACTAGACCCTTTTGCTCATCTCACTTGTAGGAAATCAGTTCACCCAGAAGCTGTCATCTGCAGTCAATCCACTGGCTTTACAAAGTGCATGCAATCTCAGAACTGTTTCCTCAGAGGATGCTGCATCTAGCAAACAAATTGGAATGAAGTTTATTCACCTGTAGACTATTATAACAGCAGTGGCAGCTTGGTAGGGCAAGAAACAAACAGGCAATTTAATCTGTGACTAGTGGACTGAATCTGTTTGGCATGGGAGAGAAAGGAAAAAACCAAACCCAAGCAACCCAAGAGATAAGTATTAAAGTCAGAAGAATCTCATAGGAAAATATTTCCTTTTTCTGGCTCTACGAACATGACCTATTTTTATTTCTGGTGAGGGTTTTCTTTGTGGGGTTGTTTTTTTTTTCCCATTCAAGTGCTCTTTTTTCTTTGCCCCATTGTGCTTACTAAAGTGATTTCCTGTAATAGTTGAAGAGTGTGAGCATTCCTTCTTTATTTGCAGGATGTCAAGGTCCATGCAGGTTTCCTTTAGGCTACCTGGATGAAAAAGGCAATGGCCTGTGCAATAAGCAGACATCCACAGCAATACTTTAGGCCTTCATGATCCCCTTGAGGGAAAGGAAAGCTTCAGGCTCTTTCAGTCTGGAAGAGCAGAGAGGTAGATAGCTTCAAGCCTGAGTAGTTCTGTGTTAAATACTATATAGGAAAGGAGATGCTCTGAGAAATGTCAATGGAAATGTAAGAAGAAGGACGGAATTCATTGGAAGAATTGCTGTGAATATATATTTGTGCTAGATTACATAGCTAGTGATGGTGACATACTGACAGACAGTCAGACAATTTTCTACAGACACAATTTTCCACAGTCTGGTGCAGAAACCTTGACTAGCATTCAGCAATTCTGTGACCAGAGTAACTCTGCAGGTGTGCTTCAAAATCTTCCTCTTCAGATGTTAACCACCCTAATCTCTCTGGTGAAAAGTCTGCAAGCACTGTTATGCAGTTATTTCTGGGTAATATGATTTGTTTATAATGCAACACAGGATGTGTTTCTTGCAGGGTGAACCAAGTAAGTGTATTTTATCCTGCATTAAATGGGATAAAAGGAGTATCACCTATGGCATGTGGTCTGCTTTGGCACATTGCTCTGGCACTCTTTGCACAGGAAGGAGCTACTACCTATTTATGCTGTCATCCATCTAACACAATAGGAATTATCAATTTCTTATCACATTCTTTGGATGTTCTCAGATACATGTTGAAAAACATAAGGTGCATTTTACTTATAAGGTGCATTTTACTGGCATTTCTTGTCTCATACTAACATCAAAGGATGAACGTAGCTACAGTAGGAGAGACAGTGAGATCTTGATACTGAGCGAACCAGTCCCAACTTGAAGAGGAATCATGAAAAGTGTGCTTTGCAGTGAAATCACTCCCCCACAGACTGATGCATGGGAGCTTGTCTTCAGAAAGGGATGATTACAGGTAATATTTCTGTTAAGAGTTTCCTATGTTTTCATGCATTCCGACCATTACCTTTCAAAAGTCTATTTTCTCTATGTGTCTTTTCACTTAAGATGACCACATGAAAGCCCAATGATGCAGCTCAGCAACGTTTCCATAAAAAAGGATAACTTTGGAATGACATAAGACTTTTTCATTTCTATTCCCTATCTGCTTTCTAATGAACAAAAGGTTCTTCTTCTGAGATGCTATAGCATATTGTAGGGTACAGATTTCCAGACCTATGGAATGCACAACATCACAGCTACTTAGATTTGGGCTATCTCCAAATCCCATTCTTGCACCATTAGCTACTTCCACCATCTCACTGGGAGTTTACTTTATTTTTCACTGATAACTTGAACTGTTCCCAAAACACATTCAGAATTTGTCATATTGAATAACCACTCTTCTTATTATAGCCTTTATGCATATCATAGAGTCACAGAATAGTTTGGGTTGGAATGGGCCTTTAAATCCTCAAATTCTAACACCTTCTCCCACCATGGGCATGGATGCCACCTACTACAGCATGTTGCTCAGGGCCCCATTCAACTCAGCCTTGAACACTTCCAGGGACGAGGCATCCACAACTTCTCTGGGGAGTCTGTTTCAGTGCCTCCCCATGCTCTGAGTAAGGAACTTCTACTCAACACCCAATCTAAATCTATCCTCTTTTAGTTTAAAATCATTCCCCTTTGTCCTATCTTGCATTTTTCTCTCTTATAATAGTACATTTGTTATGTTGTTTGGGAAATGTTATGGGAAGTAATTTTTTTTACATTTTTGGATTCAGTTCTATGTTTTGCAGATAGTATCCCTGACCACACATTGGGTATGTTGTTGGTGTACTTCTGTGGCAACCTGTTTGTGTTATGCCTCTTTGTCCTTCTGAGGCCTGCTGTGGAAGTATTAATAACAACTGAGTGAAACCTTTACATTTCAATGGTAAGGAAGCTTCCTATATGTCAGACTAAATATCTGCATAAGGAATATGTTCCTTAACAGCTCTCTACAATTTTAAATCAAACTATATAATTTAGAAGTAAAGTTGTGCCTGATAATAATAATTCAGAGAATATGCATCTTCTTTTTGACTAATAGATACAAATTACCCATCATTTTTGACCTGATATTAATACTAATATTGGTATCACAGCACTGAGATGAACTCCCTGTTCATGAAGTGTTATCATTGCAGACATCTGGCAAATTGGCTGTTAACTTCTGACGCAATTGATATGCCTTTTATTATTGCAATAGTCTGTTTCAGAAAAAGATGGCCCATTTCCCAGTGATGAACCATTTTAATGATTTTATGTAGAAATACGGCTAATGAAAAATAATATCAAGGGACTTCTGAATTCAGTGTTTTATTTTCCATTCCAGCAGTACTCACTGCAATATCACAAAATTACGTCCTATGAAGATCACACGCAGGTACACTTCACTTTTTCTTTCAGGCTGCCTACCATAAATAGGAAAGATTGCACTAATATCAGGAAAATGTCCCACAATGCTTGGATTGTCCAGCAAATAGAAGCATTGAAACAATTTATTCTTTCTACTACATTTGGTACATGCATTGCCTGAGGCATTCATCTTCTGCAGTTACTGTTCTCTTTTGCTGTAAGCATCCAAATGAGGAAATGAAAGCCCTAACTTAGTTTAAATTTTAAAATCAGACTAATACTAGGCTTAAGAATATGCCTGTATAGCCCATAATAAGAATATTATAAGACACTAGAAGTACAACCAAAAGCTCGTATTATCACTGTCACTCCCTTAGATTTCTTTCTTGAGCACCAGTAGCAATTATTGCAAAATACAGTGGAATGCAGCAATACATAAATGTTCATGCTTGGTCAGCTCAGTGATCTATTCAGCTCCATATCCTGTCTTTATTAGCAGTTAATCATGGATGTTTCCAAAATATGAAGACTCTATTATCCTGTAAACTGTTCCCTGTTTCCCAGACACCTATTTTTCCACAAGTTCTTTCATTGAAGGGGTTTGATTGATGCTGAAGTGTGAATGCTCATGGCTCTTTTCTACTTTACCGTATCTGCACAATATGAAAAATTGAACATTCACTGACGATAGAGGTTTCAACAACTTTACTTCTCTGCAGGGGCAGGTAAAACGCAGATTTTGATTTCTACTGCCAAGTTGTCTTACGCTATGATATTTTATTATAATTAGAATAACTATAATTCTATTAATTTCATATTTTCTTTGTTGTAATATTAATATTAATAATAATAATAATAATAATAATAATAGAGTGCAAAAAACTGATGGTAAAGCACAAGATGCTGGAAAGAGCTGGTGTGCACCAGTCTGACACTGCCCAATTACAGGATAAATTACCTACACTTTTCTTAATAAATTTAATTTGTTGATAGATTTTAAACATACAGTTAATATCTAATAACTATTTTGACAAGCTCAAAGAAAATGATCCTCACACTAATCAGTTTCTGTATGAAAATGCTCTAATCCTTGTATTCAGGCAAATGCACTGACTAATATTTGTTCGACCTGTAAAAGACTATGTCATGTTTTTTCCAGCAGGTAGGTGATAATTAGTCCTTTTATTTGTTTCAGCCATTTTAACTGATTCCAAAACATGGTTCAGTGATCTGTTCTCTCTTGGATGAAATCCACATGGCTTCAAAATACAGACACATTTGCCACGTTCCAGTCCCACAGGATGGTAGCTGATTTTAATGAGCTTTTTAAATATTTTCCTTATTGAATCCATATTTAGTCTGTTTCAGGGTATTTTCAAAACCCTGAAAAGAATTCTGTCTTCAGAACTTTCAACCTAATTTATCATTTTGTTCTGGCACCTCTCACTAGAGAGCTTGCAAGATTCTAAACACAGACAGGAGGGAAGAAAAATCAGCCCTGCATGATGATAAAGTCCAGCACTTTGCAGAATGGGCTTGTAAACGCAATAAAACCTGAAACAAAGTACTTCTGGAAAGTGCACAATTTGTCCATGCTTCAGGAGGCACACACTACAGTCCCAGAGCAGTCCAAGTGGCACACTGTTCTGCACTGAAATAATGTACAAATCTCACAGCAATCTGATGGGGATTTGGAAAAGAGGTGGTGGGAGAGTTGTGAATTGAAAAGGAAAACCCAGTGAGGAGTAGAGAGAAATCACAGGGAAGTTGCTCTTGCAACACACTGTAGATGAAATCCCAGTTTGGGGAGTTTGGAAGCAATTAGATTTTGAGTGGAAATGCTCAGATTTTAAAAGTAATGTCTTAGCATACACGGAGTTTAACTGCATATGCAATTTTATTCAGTACATGGCCTTTAAGCAAAATTATTTCTTTCTGGAAATAAAAGGGTATGCTGCTTATTTTCATGTTAGTACTGGACAAATCCTCATTGTTGTTAGACTCGATTTTAATAGTATCTTAAGTGTTATTTTACCGTATCATCAGTAACTAGAAGTGTGTGTTGAAAAACAGTAATAAACCAATAATTTTCTCTACTTTGAAAAATTAACAGACAGTTTTATTTTGAATAATTCAGAAATCAAAGTTTTGTTGATACAGGAAAAGATTATCTTGAAGGTGTCTTTCTACACTTGCTGTGACAGAATATAAGACTAGCAAAATTAAAATGTTTATTAAATGTCATCTGTTATTCTTTTAATACCATCACCCTGTCCTGCTTACTAGCAAGTCCACTAACGCTAGTTCTTAAATCATACGTAAGCTGAAGCAAATACTCTGAAATCTAACCAATAAAAGCTATATGCAATAAATTGTATTAAACTAAATCATATTTCTGTGAGGATAAACATCACAACCCCATGAATCTTTCACTAAACAGACATTTCAAAATTGCCAAGAAGGAGTCAACATTCTTAATCAGCCAGGACCACATCAGGAATTGTGATACAGTTCATTACTTTTGAGATGTTGCACAGCATTAGAGACTTCCATAGGCTTAATTTGACATTAAGCCATCAAACTGTGTAAAATAAATTATAAGAAAACGAACTTGAAATACATTTACCTTCCAAAGAGATCTGAATTTTACACGCATATTTTCTTCCTGAGACTATTAAGGTAGAATAGAAACAATGTATGTGTTAATATACATTAAAAAATAAATCAACATTAACCTCTAATTTTTCTTAACCATTTAGCTCACAATTAGCTCACTGGGAAAATAAACATTTTAGTATAGCAGTTATTGCTATTGAAAAATGCCAGCAGTCTTGCATATTTTTTCTACTCCATTACTAAAAAAAGTAATATGTTCTACAATCTATTTGAAGAATTTTGTCATTTCTGTTGTCCATAAATTACATAAGAATTCAGAATTTTTCAGTCTTTGTGTGGTATTTTGGCATTTGAATTTCTTGCAAATTATGTTTGTGTTTGAAGGATTTTGCTTACTGAAGCCTACATTCTATGTTATTTTCTATAAATTTTTAAAGTTCAAAACTACATTAGAGGATGTTTTCCAGCTCAAAATATCTCACTTCTTTTCCCCCCAGTTTCAAGAAAGGACCACCGTGGCTGTCAACTTCAGTGTTCACTGAAAGACCAAAAGATACACATAGGACATATAGACACAATAATGTCAAAACTACACAGTGAGGCAACGTGAGGAGATGTACAAAGGACAACAAATGGACACAGAGCCTTCCCTAACCCCTCTGCCTGGACACAGAGAGCACCTCTGTGTAGGTGGGTAAGCAAATGGTATTCAGAGGAAGGGGAACAATGCAACCTGCTGTTCTTCAGGGCTGGAAACAGATAGTTATTGTTTAGCACATGTACATAACCTGTTACCCGTAAAGCCTTATAAAGTCTTTATTACCAAGTCTTTACTCCTGGCTGTTTTAACTCCTCACTTTTGTTTCATGTCCCACTCCTGCAAAACTTTACAAAGCTGTGTTGAGTGCTAAGCCTTGTCAGCAGCATCTATCACCTCAGTAGCTCTCTTATCCAAGAAGGGAAATATATTTTTGATCTTCACAGACCTGAGGCTTTAAATTTACAGACTCTGAGGCAGGAGCTTAATTTATGCTTCCATCTGAGCATTGCTGTAACCAACCAAAATAAGTAATACCTGTGTATGAATATGATACCATTAAATATGTAGCTAGTTACATTAAGTGTTAGTCCTGTATTTGAGGTGCTGAAGATTAAAAATGCCAAAAAACAAACAATCCTTCCTGTTGAGTTTGTTGATTAGGACTGACTGTGATTTTTGTAATGTGGAGAAGGGGCAGGGAAGGGGCCACTTCAGGAGATCAGCATAGCACAGGACTGACTGCCTGCAACTGGAGCTCAGGCTATATGGTTCTGTGGAAATCTATTGCAGATCTCCCTTGCCTTCCAGTACTCTAGGATTTCGCCTCCTGAATTAATGGGAATGGAATGAAAACTAAGTGTCCTGCCAGAATCACCCTATTCCTATCTGCTCATCTGACTTGCTGTAATCTGGAAATGAAATGAAGGAGAAATTTTTTTTCAAATAGAGTCTCTGAGACCTGAGGTGGAATTGTTTGCACATGATTTGTAACTTTCCTTTTGGTGTCATTTGAAGGATAACAGATTGCTGAAGTCTTTCTGAATTGATTAATTTTTTTCCTTTTTCTCCTTTACAAAGGAGTATTCCTTTTGAATAACAAGAACCTGCTTAGGGAAGACAATTTTTATTGCTCTTTCTGACTTACTATGTCAATAGACACATAGTATTTAATGGAGCAGAATTCTTCACCTTGTGCCAGCACTATTCTTGATTAGGTTCCTCAAAATGCCACACCTGGCTTTTGGAAGAGGAATGCTCTGTTCACCGAAGGAATGAGGGGATTGGCCGGCTTTCTCTGCATGACTTTGCTAACCTACCATACACATTCTATTAACTTGTCAGAGAGCTGATGTACAGCAGGATTAGGTGTGCAAATGGTCTAAAGGAAGGATATGGAAACCCAGTATCAGGACAGGTGCCAAGCTCTATGCTTAGAAGGAACAATCAGCCCTGTAAGAATGCAAGACTCTGCAAAATTAATGAAGTCTCTCTTATGCATAAACATATCAGGTTACCCCATGAAAATTAGTGTCAGCAGCACTGTGTTAGTGCAAAAAGGGTAAAAGTCAAACTAGACATACAAACCAGAGTATACTTTATATAAAGGACACAGAATATAAACTTCTCTTTCATTTAGCATTGGTAGGACTGCAACTGAAATTCTATGTCCACTTTTGGCCACGACTCTTCCAGGTGAACATGCATTAATTTGAGAGAAGGTCCAGGGCAGATCAAGAGGAGCCAATGGTAGTCTAAAAATGCAACTTCTAAGGAAATTTTAAATAATTTTTTTCTACTTATTCTGTGAAGCAGAAGTGAGGGGCTGTAGAATGACATCTGTTAGAAGCTTTGGACACTAAGGAGTAGTCTGGTCTCCATATCAGTGAGACAAGGACTAGAAGTAATTGGTGAGAGGAGAGATCTAGGTTAGTTTTTAGAAAGATTTCCAACTACAAAGATTGATTAACTATAGAGTAAATCCTGTGAACTTTCCATTGCTGGAAAGTGCTCATATTAGATAGATGTCTATCGAGTATGACACAAGTACAGGTAACTAGGAAAAATCTCTCATGTTTTATTCTAAGCATTATTTTTTTTCACCTTTCTCCCTGTATTTTATTGCAATTCTATAAACTTTGAATACATAGTATATGGCTGAAGCCATAGTTCAGCAAAACAGAAAGTATTTGTATTTCATAAAGCAAAATTCTCAGATGTTAACCAAACTTGAGCTTTACAAAAGCAGGGCAAAATCAAAATCAAGGAGTGATGATAGGACAGCTGATAGATTGGAACTGGATAACAAAGAAGAGTAGCAATTCTGTTTATGTCAGATGAGTACTGACTCAATTATATTTCTATTACTATCCTTGAATAAATTATTTGTTTAAAAAAGAGCCAAAGGAAATAAAACAGATTAATGTGGGAAGGTGTGACAGTAATTAGGATGTGTTATGTCTCCAGTAAGACATCCAAAATACAATTACTTAAAAATTATTTAATTCAAAACCATATTTACAACACCATTCTCTCCACAAACAAAATTGTTTTAAACTAGCAGTGGGAGATAATGTCATCTTGGCGTAAAAAATTTAAAAATCTAAAAGACCTATTCACATATTTGCTTTTTAAACAAAACCTTGAAAGAGATCTTCTTTCATATTAATGCAGATTTTGGTGCAAGTTAAACCTATCTAACTATAATAATAACAATAAATATGTAAAGATAATTATTGACTAATGAATATGATATTTTTCAAGTTGGGAGGTATTTGGTATTCTTAGTTGCAGTACAAATACTTTATTGCAAAATAACAGACATTTTTTATAGCTCTTGAAAATCTGTCTGCCACAAACATAAAATGTCACTAGTCACTTACTACATTCAATTTTAGCTTGCAAAGTGGAGTTTGAAATAATAGATTTGAAATCTTTGAGTGTTAGAAGAAAGAACAATCTCTCACTTTGAAACACCATTATCAGTTCCCTCAACAAAAACCTTAATTTAAAGTCTGAAAAAATTTGGAAGCAGCTGAAGATTTGAATTTCACAGATGAGTCTCATCATATTGACAGCCCCTGCATAAAAATATAGGCTATTATGCAGTAGATAGAATGTGTTCTCACTGACCACTTATTGTGGATTTTATTTGAAAGTATGTTCACACAGACGACAATGGTGAAACAAAATAAAATTCAGGTATTTCTAAAGGTTCTAGTTTTGAATTTTTTCCGTAATACTTTTTAATGCAAAGAATTCATAGATCTCAGGATTAATATTCATTGTCATCTAACATATTATTAATAGGATGTTAATGTGCTCTTACCTTTCATTTTCATAACAATTATTGCAAATCACATATAATTTACATAATTATGGTATGATAATTCACATTAGAATAATTAATGTCAAAAGGCAAAAATACATGTATTTTTTTGTTTTAGTGATACTTTGAAGTATTAAGTGTTGATATATATCTCGTTGTGTATGTGGTACTTACAATTTGATTAGATATACTACATCATGAGGTGTGGAAAAGAAAGGATGGTTGTAGAGGTGTTCAAATGTAGCCAATGTTATCTTGGGACTGCTTCTGTTGTTTATACTCAAAATATTCATCTCAGAAAGAGAACATTCCTTCAGAAGACATTTTTACTTTTTATCATGGGAAAAAAACAACATCCCCATTGCCTCCATGTATTTCAAGATATATTTAAACTATTAATAGCTACAAAGAAATAAAAATACCATTAAAGAGAGTATGGCCAGAGACTGGGAGTCAGTACTACTGTTTTCATTGTTCTAGCAGTGCAAAACCTCCTGGACAGAAATAAGGATCTTGAGCACAGAGAAATTGTCCCAGCAAGTGTATCAGATGTCTGGCATAAGGAGCAAAAACCACCCAAGGCAAGGAAAAGAAGACTTTCCTGGCACCTGAAAAGAGCAACAGAGATTGACTTCGGTCCAGAGGGCTACCACTACATTTCAGTTAAGAAAGCATGAGGAAAAAAACAGCACACAAAGAACATATTTTCTGTGAAGTATTTAAGTCCTTTTTTAAGTGTGGTATCTAAGAGATCTAATTTTTCTGTGTTCATAGAATTACTTTTTCTGCCTTATTAATTGTATTCTAGCAATTGTGTTCTAGAGTGTGAGAACCCTTTTTGGTGGCTTGTGGCAAGTCACATCAATAAAATAGAAATGGCTCTGTTGTTGACAAAAATCAGATTCATTATCCTGTGTTCAACAAGCCAATAATTACAGACTCAACAGAGACATTGATTATTTATTTCAGAGTAGGACACGCCTGGGTGCTTGTGGTATTCCACAAATAAAGGACACAACTATCAAAACCTTCTTCTATCTATACATTTTAGCAAACAAAGGCATAGTGGTTACGCGTTACATTGCTCTCTTATTAATTAGTATTCTATCTTCTATTGGTTCATGATTCTCTCATCTCTCATGATAATTAGTTCACATGTTCTGTCTTTCTTTTCTTTTGGGCATCTTGCCTCAGTGGTCTGTGAGTCAGTGGTATCAATCCCCCCTGCCAGAATTACCTTTTACCTCATTGAAGCTGATTTTAACACTGGTGCTGAGTTGGCTTTGTTAGTTTCTTCAATATCTTGGGAGTTCTGCCAAATGTACTTGTGGCCTATAAATTCTGCACCTTTTGTGTCCATTGTCCTTCTTCACAGCTTTTTTAACCTCCCCCTAGGTCTGAGATCATTGAAACCTGTCCAGCCCTAAATATTAACACGGCATTTCTACCAGCAAGTAATTTGTTTTTCTTATGCATGAACATCACTCAGACCTTGCTAGCTGTTATACGTTTCATGGATTAGAATTCCCTTATTGTTGATTAGTCTCAAGATTATACAAAGATTAAACATTAAAAAAAAATATGTTCTTAAGAAAATTTTACCTATTTCATATTTTGCAACAGCTCCAGCTCTGTGCCAAAAGATGTCTCAGCCACAGGTTGGTTTCCTGGGGACCCTCATTGCCTCATGAAAACCTGGCCCTCCCTCCCATCTCAGGAGGAATTGTGTCAGTCTTAAACTGTCATGAGGTTAATCCCAAAATGAATACCATAGATCAGGAGTCATGAAGTTTAAAAGTACATCTTATTCTCTGTCTCCAGTTAGTAGACCCATGGAGTGTACATGTGCTACATCTCCACTTCTTTCTGTTAGTTCCTCTAATTGTTACCTTTTTTTTTTTTTTTAACGGTCATAACTCTGTGACTTCTTTCTCTTCTTTCAACAGAAAGGTCTCTTATAAGTTTCAACTTAAAATCAAATTGTTAGCATTATAAACCCTGATTAATTCTAATTGCAGCTGCTCAGGACTCAAAACTCCCATCAAAAAAATCCTATTCCATGTGAAAAATAACCACAGGATTTTTTTAAAAGCTGTTTTTACCAAGTGTGCATTTTAAACAGCAGTTCAGTTAGAAAATGTAGAAAATATCTTTTGTCCATGTGCATACCATTTCACTTCTGCTCACTTCAGTTAAGAATACAAATGTCTAATGCCTTTAATTCCTACCAGCCCTGAAAAAGTTAACCCCTCTGAAACAGCTGATGTGACTTGTTATAACCTAGGCAGTCACATATTTGCCCAGTTCTCACTGAGAAACCAAGGGATGATTTTTTTTTTTTTTTAAGATGAAGGAATAGTTGCAACAAAAGATACAATTTTTTGTGTGGTTTTTAATGGGAATGCCTTGACTTATGAGTTCAGATTGACTTTGAAGACTCAAAGATGAAAAAAAATCTTGTTTTTCTTCCACTTAAAACAAGCACTTTCAATTTGGAATCAATTCAAAGACAATAAATGCAGAACATTATGATGCTATTTCTACAGAACTGCTTTTCCAGACTGGAACTACATTTAGAAGTAAAATTTGTCAAAACATGTCAAGAGAGTGATGAAGCACCAATGGAGTCTGTGTAGCAGGAACTGAGCATATCCTTCCATTAAGCCACCCTCACTGTCATAATCCCACACCAATAGCCCTCCCTACCCGTGCCAGCTCCTGGGCTCCCTTCATCTTGGCTTGCTGCTCAAGAAGGGGAGTTTGGGCCAGATGAGCCAGTTTGGTCCCTTCCAACCTTACCCGTTCTGTGATTCTGTAAATAAAAACAGAAAAGGGAGGAAGGCCATTTAATGAAAGCCATTCCTCTGAGGGTGGTAACAATAAAGGAAAGAACTCTCTACTCTCTCATATATTGATATTATTAGGTGTACAGGAAAGACTTTGATTACAAACAAGATAGAGTTGTTTCTCTTGTTGCTTTGCTATTTTCTAATATGTTCTCTTTTATAAGAAAGAGATGTTATGTTCTTATGTTTTTATTGAAATAGTGAGCTAAAATGAAGAATATTAAAAACAAAACAAAACAAAACAGAGATAAAACACTAGACAACAAACACAGTAGCTATGACTGGATAACATATTTCCCACTGTGCCAGAAAAAATGATATCTTGAATTAGATGCAGATTAAACTACTGACAGTTCTTCGCAATTATTTGTAACAACTGCTTAAAGAGATATTTATCAATAGTTTGAAATAATAGCTGTGCATTTGAGTAAGAAGCAGACTTATAACATGATTTTGGTTTACTAAAATCCAAAGGTGTTTTGTTTTAGTTTTATGAGAACATAACTGAAGTCACTCACATAATGAAGAGTGTAATACATTTCAAGCTTCTTTTGCTCACTTGACACAAATTAAAGCTAAGATAAATGCCATTTATATGTCAGTTTTCCTATTTCTAGAACTACTGAACTACTGCAAAAAAACAAAAGGGGAAAATCTTTTTTATTATTAGGATGAATATTACTTCTAGATGAAACTATGCAATAAACCTGTGAATCTTCATAGAGGAATATGAAAGAAAAGGGTTATTTTTTCAGGCAGATGTCATAAGTATCTCATGTACTTCATTGCATGTGCTGATTTTATTTTAAAAACGTGATCTATGCAATACTAGAAATAATAAATAACATATTTTTTTAAACAAAGAGATTGCTAGTTATATACCACCTCTCTTTCACCCTTTGTAGAGGGAGAAAACTATTGGTTTAAAGAGGAGATGGCACATCATAACCCATCCCAACGCTTAGAAATAAAAGACAATACTATGGCTGTCTTCATAACCTCTTGAGAAAGGACAGAAATGAATAGCAGACAACAAGAGAAAGGGTTGAAGCATTGTTAAAGATTCCAGGCTGTAGGCAGGGATGGAGAGGCCTTGCCTAGAAGCTTTCAGCCTGAGTGCGAGGGCACAGCTCCCTGGGTTGACCATCACCTCCAAGGGGCATCAAGGCCTGCACATAATGTGCCCTTGGGGGTCCTTATTCTCTCCCAGTGACTGACAATAGGGAATACAGTGCAGAGTGGGAGGAAGAAAAGCTTCTCTCACACAACATGGGGTTAAAGCTTCAGTTCTGGGGCTGTACTTGCTCGGTTTACACAGCTACTGCAAGCAGGGCACATGCTACGGTCCGCTCCCCTTCTGTCACGATGACTGCCTCCTGGACAGCCCCGAGCACACAGCTGACAGGAGTGCCCTCATCCACCACGGCGTCCTGGGCCTGCAAGGCCCTGTGCAAGGGCTGCTCTGGCAGGTCCTGTCACCAAATTCACAAGTCTGGAAAACAGAAGAGTCATAAGTCTGGTCTGAAGGGTCATCATCACACCACTCCTTTGGAGATACCCTAGAGGTAATCACTTCTCCTGAATCCTACCACATCACTTTCTTTCCCATCATGCCATCTCCCAAAGAAACAAGAGTTGAATAAATTTGCATTCATACAAAAATCCAAACTTTGAGAAAGTTCCTCTGGTAATAATATTTACACCACACTCAGCATTAGATGAGGAAACAAAGCATAAAAGACTTCCTTGCGTTTGTTGTGGGAGCAGGTTTCTCTAAGCACATGTTCATGGCTTCTGCTTGGATTCCCTGCACCACAGATTTAAAAACTATGATATGAATATATGACATGAATATAGTTAAATGTTCATATTGAATATTCTCACATCTCTACAGGAAAACAAATTCAATATTGACTATTTAATTTGCATACATTTTTGAAATTATCACACTAGCTGGTATTTTATCATTATTATGCTTGCTGCATTTAGCAACTCGGCTATACCACATATTTCAAAGACAAGTATTTCCAAATTACTATTTTCTCCTGTGGACAACCATTCTTGAAAAACAATCTAAAAATGTTGTCTCACCTCATTCCATAGTTGTATTTGAAATCATCACACCGTGAAGCTCACACAATTACCTACAAGATACAAATGCTGAAATTCAAATACAAGGCACAATTTGCATTGTAGGGTATCTATTTTGAAGAAAAGTTGGAAAGAAAGAAAAAGCATGAAGTCTCAGGTAGTAACTGAATCTGAAAATAAAAACCTGACAATTCTCTAATATAGTATGTCATTTTGCAGCAAGATATCCTACCAGTACTCTTCTGTTGTCTGTGATAATAGAAATCATTGTACCTCTTATATTATTTAAGGCTATAACCAAGTTAAAACTTGAAAAAATGCAGTGGGAAGGGAATTGCCTGGCTATGTTGATAATACATAGATCTGCTGTATTTCATATTTTGAATATCTTACAAAGAAATTTAATCATGTATCCAGAATGAACTAACAGTTAGTATAACAGCATTTATTTTAGATTCACTCCAGAGCTGTGACACAAAATAGAGTACTGAGATTAAATTAAAAAAAAAAAAAACAAAAAAAAACATAAAACCAACCACACATGTACCAGTGAATTACAGTATTCCATTAATAAATGGATACAAATGATTTTTTTTTCTGGGTTTTGAATGCATGTTAAAAACAAAATATATGAGAATAGGAACAGCAAAAACATGACTCGTTACCCCATCAGTGCATACTGAAAACTGTGTTTGTGAATGAATTTAACTTCATGCATGCATGCCTGCATCTTTCTGGCTGTAGTTGCACAGCAAATCATTTGCCATCCTGTTGAAACTGCACAAGCAATGCCAAGAAGTCAAGCAGAGTCACCACTTGCTGCTCATTAGAATGGGCCAAAGGGGTAGAATTAAGCAAGTCTGCTGCATTTACATTTTGAGCGGGTGTTCCTTGTGGAAAAAAAATGAGACGCAGCAACAAGGTTCTGGAATTTGCTTTCAGGACTTTAACAGAATTTCTTTGTTAGAAATGTATGCTAAATGTATGCTTGGAGGGAGATGGATATGAAAGCTCAGTGGTTCTTCTTCTTAGATAAGTGCTAAAACCATAAGGTCAGAGTTAATCTGACAAGGCAGGCAGGCTCCCTCTCTGCCATCCTTGGTTGTGAGAGCCCTGCTGCATCCAGCTGCTCAAAGGGGAAGGGCTAATCAACCCCTGGCAAACTCTGGAGCTGTGACAGTTGTCTGCCCATCTGCCTATTGTGCAATCAAGTGGGAGAGTTTCTTTCTATAGGAATACCCTACCTATACCTGGTTACTATACAAAGGTAGCAAGCACCAGCAAAAATAATTTTTGTGAATCCTGGGAGGTTGCATTATCCTGACTCACCCTTCCTCAGAGATGGGCTTCAGTGGGTGATGTTAGGTTATTTTACTGAACAGGCAATTTAGAAATCACTGTCTAATATTAGCTACAAGGGAATTTTCAGAGCAAGATGTGAACTATCTATTGAATACAAACAATACAGGGATAGGCATTTTTTTACAGAGTATCTCTTAGACATGGGTAGTTTTTAAACAAACCAATTTCCAATCCTTCTGAACTTTCACCTTAAATTAATAATGCTTTAAAATCAAAGTATTGGATAACTTGACAAACATCACGTATTTATCATGTGCATTTTCATAATCAACAAAGGACTAAATATATTGCTTCCACAAGATAGACTTGTGCAGAATTTTTCATGTGTTTTTTCTTTTCCTTTTATGTAGTCTAGGAAAAAAAAAAAAAAAAGAAACTGAACAACAACAAAAAACACCCCTAAAGCATTACCCAGTGAAAAAAGCAAAAAGGACCTAATAAAAGACTGGTTCTATAAGCATCATGCTCACCCAGGGCTTTTGCTGGCATCTAGCTCACACCAAAGACTTTTATTCTTGGAGGTCGTTAGTTTGATTTTCACTCCTACCTCATAAAAAGGTTATTTTCAGAGACTTTTTGAAAATTACTCTGCTTTTCACTATCAAATGTATTTGGAACCAGTTAAGACACTGACAAAAAATTTGGGCAGGAAGTGCCATAAAAGTATACAGCACACTCACAAAGTTTTATGTCCCTTAGGAGCCAGGCAAAAATAACCCCAGAGGTGATCCCTTGTGCAAACTTCTTATTTTCTCAGCTGCCTATATTAAATCTTATTTTTAGATTAATTTAATAATTTTTATAGCAGTCTACCTTCAAAGTTCTTCCTTTAGAAAAGGGCAGCAGAAAATTTATGGAAAATAGAGATATGCTGAGTTCAGTTTTCTTATATAGCAGAGGAGTTATTAGTCTTCTATAATATAAATTACAACCAGACTGAGTGTATAATTAAAAAAAATTGCAAATGGAAAAGCACTCATATGACTCTACTCCAGAGATCTTTTGATACAGAGTCTAAATTAAAAAGAAAAATCAATAAAGATCATAATCTTTGACCTGTTTTCACCAAATATTTCATTTTTATTACAGCTTTGTTATGCTCTCTGAGTTTGTTTGGCAATACACAGAACACACATTAACCACATGGAAACTTTCATCTTTTCGATGAAATAAACATATTTTCTTTGTTTCTCTTTCCTGCATCACTGACAACAGGCTTTTGTGTCCAACTGTGATAATGTCCTATGTTCAGAACATACACGTCCCTGTATGAATCTAACAACAGGCAATTGACATCTTGATGGCTTTCTTGTCCTCGATGAGGGAAAAACAAACACATGCACATGCAGCCCATGCTGAAATGGAGAGAAAATCTTGTTCTGAGGAGCTGGGCTTGGGTACACCTGTTACATTTAATACATATGTCAGGTGCCATCTGTTGGAAAGGCATTTTCCCTCTTTGCGCTTTAAAAAGGACACAAATAAAGTGCTAAAAAGCTTGAACACGGCAGAGGGAAAGAAATGCTTGTTAATGACTGTCCATCAAGGCCTGGGGTTTCAACATAAAAACCACATTACAGCATAATGAGATCTAAATCAATGGATTGTTCTGTTTCCTGGCTGCTCTCATTACTCACAAAACCCCACAATGAAGCCACATATTTGTTGTGACCTAATAGTACTGTGACAAAGCCCTAATTACCTTAAAATGTTATTATTTAATATTCAGTGGGGAATTGCTGTTAAAATTAACATTTGTTTTTGAAGAAGACTTTCTCTTCATTTTTTGATCTATTGATTGATATGTAGTCATCCCGTAATTGTGGGTAATTTTGTGAGCTATTTTCTGAGTTTAAAATACTCCTTTTATATTCAACTATGTTGATGATTTGAAAACTGAAAATAAAAATTAAACCATTCTAAATATAATTATTTCCTAATTTCTTTATCGAAATGTCTGCAAATGGATCCATTGTACATAAGTCCTTTTTTAGCTATTTCATTTCTTAGTTTGAGTAGATCTAAATAAATCATTATACTCTCTTGTTTTTTTCTGAAAAGCACTCTTCTCTTTCTAGGCAGTATTTTGAAATGTTTTCCTTCATTGTCAGCTGATCGGTGGGTTCAACTATGCAAATTTACTCTGTTTTTCTACAGTCACTTTACTGTATAGGTTTTTCTTTGAGTTGGGTTTAGAATCTGGAAATGTTTTGTGCAGCAGATGTGCAACTGACTTTTTTTTGGTGAGACAGGAAGACTTCCACTTGCCATCCAAAATAATTGTAACAACTCTTATGACATCCTTATTCCTCCCAAAGACCCAGTTTATTGTTCCTTTTGACTCATAATGAAGTCAGAAGATTACCTGAAGGAAATCTAAACAGAAAAAATTAGGAAAAAAATTTAAATCAATTATTTGTTTATATACATATCAAGATACACCAAAATTATGATGATTTCTGAACGGTAATATTGTTATCAAATAGGGTTTCAACTGGCTTTGTTAAAATATGAAGTCAGAAAAAGTAATACAAGACCAAATTAATGTAGAAAAGTATGTGGATAATGGTTTTGTTCTAAAATATAATCCTTCTTGTACTAAAACATAGGGGAAAATGATAAATTATTCTGTTTAATTTGTTTTTTCTTTATCTCTGATGTCTTGAATTGTATGACTGAACCAGCTGATATGCAGAAAATTGAGAATACACTTTTGAGTATAACTGTGGAGAATGAAGCTCTTGCTGATTGTTGGTGTTACAGTAATAACAGCAAACTGAAATCTACCCAGGAGTATTCCCATTCCAAC
The DNA here is from genome assembly GCA_013400215.1 of Cisticola juncidis. Classification (NCBI taxonomy): domain Eukaryota; kingdom Metazoa; phylum Chordata; class Aves; order Passeriformes; family Cisticolidae; genus Cisticola; species Cisticola juncidis. Next base: position 513,425 of record VXBR01000460.1, on the reverse strand, counting down.
TAACTACAGAATAATACTTAAACTATAGGATATTGTTGCATTTTCTTGGGTAAAACTACTTTGCTTTGTGGATGCAGCCCATTTAAAGTAGAGAATTGACTCAAATAGCATATTTAGGGCTTAACTGCTGTAACAGTTGGAGACAAATAAATAAAACTTTTTTTAAATCAGGACTGTCCCTTTTGACACTTAAAGCTGCATATGTGGAGATCTATCTTACCTCCTAAGAGAAATATTCTCACTTCCAGCTTCCATTACAATTTTCTAAGCCACTATTCATAGTAAAAAATATCTGTTCTGGGCTGTCTGCTTGGATATATTATTCTGATTTAGAGTTCTGTTGTGATTTTAATGTTGGTGGACAACTGCCAAGGCTCTACATGAGTCCTCAGAGGTACCAAAAATCCCGAGCACAACCAGTGTCAGTAATGATGGAGGTTGCCTCTCTCACTTGTAATTAGAGCACTTCCAAAGGAAATGGTGTACCTGGATTCTCAGCAAAGCCATCCTAGGAATGTTTCAAGCTAAGACAAAGCTCTGCATCACTGTGATTCAGAATGAGAATATTTGCCGTTTTCTGTTAACATCAAGTCACTCTGCTGCCAAGAAAGTAAAGTTCATGGGACCAAACAGAATCCGCAATAAACAACTTAAATCCAGTATAATGATTAATGTCCCACTCTACTAGGCTCTGCTCCTAGGACTTTCTGTACTATTTTTTCTATAAAAATGTCAGAGAGGGTTGTGCTAATACTGGGTGAAAATGACCACTCAAGGCTGTGTTTAAAAAGCATGAAAGCAAGATACTGCCACAAGGTTTAGATTTTTGCCTTTTTTTCTTCCTTAAGGTCAAAAGCTCTGCATAGTTTCTCAAAGGTAGGCATATGTGAAGCCTGAGTGGTGAAAAGAACTAGGTGTCTAGCATTTTCCTTCCCAGGTAAATGAGAGATCCAGTCCCCTACTTTGAAAGTAATATGTGACTTCTGGAATTTTTCTCCTGGGCCTTTCCAATGACATTTATTTTACGATGTCTGGATGCTCCTGGTATTGAGTGCTCAAATCTAGATATATGTGCATGTGTCTAAGTCAGACTCATTAAAAAAATCCGGTAATATTTGCACATCCCTTTAGGTGAATATTTGCAAATTAACTAAAACAAGGTCTATTAAATACTACCATCACATGAATTAGCTTTTTAAATGTAAATGAATGTAATAGATCTTACTTCTCAGCAAATTTTGAATACATGTGTCTTAGCCAAACTGAACCTTTCAGTCTTTTGTAGAAAGCTCTGCTTATTATAAGCTCTGTTTATTACAATTATAACTACTTATTTAGACACACTTAATTTTATTCCTGGGCCCATGTCTACTACATTTCTCCTGCTGATGAAAGAAAGGAGTAGAATTCATCTCTATGTTACTGTACCAAGCTCTAAACTTACTAACTTTGTACAACTTCTACAGGTTAAAAAGCATGAGACCAGAGTGTTTGCATATTAGCCTCTACCTAAACTTTCAAGAAAAAAAGTAACCTTGTCCACAAAGAAAAACAAAACAACAAAAGTCTTCGCAACAGAATAAGGCACTATAATGCCAAAGAAGGAAGGTCTTCTCCAGCATTCACAAGTAGGTTTCAGTAGGCTGTTTTACTATTTGTGTGATGTTAATAGCTTTATACAAAATATTTTTCAAGGAGGCTTAATATAATTTTGATTGTAGTTAAACATTATTATCAAATAGTGCTTATTTTAATGAGTTGAATTTCCCCAAACATTTCTCTATTATCAGAAACTTCAAGTTCTAGGGATAATGAAAGTAAGTTTGTATCAGAATTAAAATAATTGTTAGTAGAAAAAATGTTTTTCTTACAACTATGACTGCAGCATACCACCACTGCAAAATCTCTCAGACTTCTGACACACATGCCTCTTCTTACCAAGTATTTTGGGATTTGGGCAAATATTTTAACTCTGATAATTCTAGAAGTCAAAATACATTATATGACAACATAGGTCTTTTTCCAACAAATTCTAGATCCTGAGAAATTCTTGAGGAACTGTTAGGTCTAGTCTGTATTTTATAAATGTTGCAAACACTGAGCTGTGTTAAAAATAGTTATCTTATGTTCCAAAGTTATCACATAATCTTAAATACACAAAAAATAGTTTTAAAAGGTGGAAAGATAAGTTATAGGTGAGAATTATTTGATATTCAGATTTGCAAAGTGAGTAAAGATACTGGTATAGAGTTTCAAACTGTTTTCTGTCTACACATTCATTCTTACTTGAGCATAGAGACATTCAATTTCTGTGACAAGCTAAATACTGCTTTAGTTAAGCTAAAGCCTAAACATGTCAGGAATCTCAGAACAGGAATCTTGTTACTCAGACTGAACCATGCAGAAGCAGGGATTCTCTCCACTAATCTCCACTGCTCTTCTGCACTTAAAATGGCCCCTTTATTCTGTTCATAATTTATATACCATATTGCTTAAGGCTTCACTCTGGCTAAATTTAATTTGATGTAGTTATTTCTGAGCAAAAAAATAGAGTTCATGCATAGATGGAGATTCAAGCAATTTTGAGTTGGAGTAGGAGAAGCTTGGACTAAAGGTTCAGTGGAATAATGATGGGATCAGAGAAGAGGCACAAGAGGAACAGTTGAGTAATAAATTAAGTTAATCTTTGCTGTTATTTATGATTAGTTCATTATAAAACAAATTTGTTTCCTCCTGAACAATTGTTTATATAAAGAACAGTTCTGTTACAGTGCATTTTTTTTCAGTTCTTCCTTTCTACTTCTTTTGCACCACCACTAGTAAACAAAACTTGATTTCAGGAAAGGTGGAAAATTACCTTTCCCAATAAATAGAACTCATTATGTCACTTGCTGCAACTTGTACACAATGGCAAATTATTAATTAAAGAGAAATAACATGTTGAGTCTTAAGCATTTGTGTTGCACAAGCATGCAACAGACTGGTGCCATTGCTGAGTACTTCAGAGACATCCTGATTGTCAGAACTACTGGAATATCCTGCAAAGGCTGGTAGGCAGTGTTCCACCATGACTAACTTATCATAAAGGTATACATCTGGTCTGTCTGGATGTTGCAAGCTTCTACTCTAGCAAACACATTGAGACAGAAGCTTGAGACACCTCCAGTAAAGATGCAGAACTTTTCTTTCAGGTGGGAATTCTACTCCTCAGTCATCCTTTTGCAGAACAAACAAACTTGTCTCACTTTGAGCTCACTCTGCCACTTGGTCATTAGTTAGCTTATAGTTACTTGACAGTGAATGTGATCAATGATAACAAGATACTAAAAAGCACAGAGCAACTGAACTCTTTTTTTCCTGAAAAAGATCTCCAAGGAGATGACATTTTCTGGTGGCACTCTAGCCTGAATTAAACCAAAAGTTTCATTAACCATCTATTTCTGAAATACTTTCCCCCTTCTATCTATAAACCTGTAAAATTTAGCACATATATAAATTAAGCAAGCAGTCTATGTTTTTAATAGGAAATAATTTATGTTACTAAATGTGTGTCTGAATAAATAGCTAACTGTAAATCAAAGAACATGAACAAAGGGAGATGTTCTATTTAACACTTGGCACAGTAGCTGATAGTCAGAAAAAAAAAACCAACCAAACCACAAAACTAACACAGAAAGTAGACCAGCCCCTCTCTCAGTACATTGTTGTCTGCAGCCTCTCCGTCAAAGTATTGCCTTTTACAGCTGCTGCCCAGATTTGGGCAGAGGATTATGTGTGCCCATAAGGGTGTGACTATGGACAGATCATGTATTCCTTCCTTGTGAACCCCCATCTTCAGTTGCAGCCCATGTAGCATTATGCTTCTTGAGCCTGCATTATATTTTCCTGGTATTTTAGTGTTTATTTCATTTGCTGCCTACTTTGGGATTCATTTGCATTTCCTTAATAATGTGCCTGGATATCCTGCATTGTTGATTTTTCATAAATAATTTTTCTGCTAAATTCTCTGGTGTACGAATACTTGGGAGATAACAAGAGATAACAACTTCAAAGCAGAGATTTTAATTGTAAATGAATACATGAAATTGATTATCTTAAGGGCTTAGTGATAGAGTATTTTAATGTTGTGCTCCCATTATCTCACCACCTAAGATCTGAATCACTCCTTGGAAGTGCCTACCTCCATTGTAAATAAAGGTTGCCCCAGGCAAGTAGCTACAAATGTAAGCTTTACAGCTGCATGTCCAATATTAAATGGACTGAATGCAGGTTCCAGGCCTGGATCAGAGTTTTCCTTACAGATCAGAATAACATAAAATCTTTGAATGAAAGTTATATTGTTTTCACTTAATCTTTTACCTCTTACTTGATGAGTAAGTAAACCATGGGTCAGCTTCTACGAGACCAAAATGTCAGTTCACAGAGTTAAGATGGATCTATCTTGGTTCTTGACCTCATCTGAGGTGAATGAAATTCATAGCAGGAGACTGATTCACTGGCAGGAACAGCTTTGAAAATGGCTTGATGCTTTTCATAATTGCTGACCAAATTCTGTGATGTTTGGGAAAAGATATGGAGGTAGACAGAATGTTATCAGGTTCAAGAGGACATATAATACCCTTTCTAATTTTATAAATTCAAATCAGATATGATTTTCCAGTTAAAAAAATAAAAGTGGATAAATTTTACAATGAGTTTACTAAGGATTCATCCTAATGACAGTCCTGGAGTTATGTCCCTTTAAAATTAATGAAATAAACCAGAAAGTGTGTTGGGAAATTAAGTCACTATATGCATGCTTCTGCAAATCCTACTGATGTAAAACAATGGTATCTGATCATTATTCTATAAAAACACATACAAAAAATCAAAAATTACATTGCCAGCATAAGTATTAGACTAACTGCCCCATTATAGTGTAACAAATGAAAGCTGTAAGAGATATAAGTAGCAATGTCTGTGACCAAGGACAAAGATTCTTTATAAAATGAAAAGTTCACTGGATTAAAATTGACAGTATTTAAAGGAATACATGATTAATCTTCAGGTTTTCATTTTTAGCCAGACTCTAGAACATATACCTAACTTAATGCATGTAGTAGTATTACTGTCTTTCCAGATTCTGTCCCTAAAAGTCTGCAATGAAATCATGGAGGATTTCAATGAAAGAAATCACAAAGTATCCTGAGTAATAGTGTCACATATTTGCCCATTTTAGATTAAATATTGATAATTTTGCATGTCTATAAAAATACCTGAGTTCATTGTACAGTAATGATGAGGCTGACAAGTATGAAGACACATTCACACTTTTGGAGTTCTGAACTTTCCACTTCCTCTGATGAAAGCAACACCAGACTCAAATGCATTAAATTTTCCTGAGTCAAACACAACATAGCTGTTGTCACAAATAGATCAGACTTACCATGCTATAATTATAAAGCTTGCAAAAGCTTTAAAAAGAAATATTCATATCCATATTCCTTAAGAAACTTTAGATTATTATGGAAAAGCATATTCAGGACTGTTTGAAGAGCCTTACTTATACGTACCTACTTTTAATCAAATGTTATTTTGCTGCTGTGTTTCTTCATTAATGAATCTATGTTTACATTTTTATTTTCCTCAGCATTTATTATTTCCTCTTTTCTGGTGTAACTCTAACCAGGAGAAGTATTTAATAATGGCAAAGTCTGTCACAAAATCATTGATTCATATATGCTTATATGTGTCCAGTCATCCTGAAAAAATAGGGTTCAGGTTAAGGCATTCAAAATTAAATCTGCTTGTCATGTACGCAGCCCCACACAGTGTAACTTGGGATATCTTGAAATAACACCAACCATCCATGTTTATGTGCCTGATTTCAGTTCAGAGTGAGATGAATCATTCTAGTCTCCACTGTGGCTCAAGGGGCACATCCCCTCCTTGAATGAGGGTCTCAAAATATGAATCTGTTTCCCCTGTGTGCTGGTTTTGGGTGGGGTGAAGTTGATTGTCTTCACAGCGACTGGTATGGGGCTGTGCTTTGGATTTGTGCTGAACACAGCATTGATAATACTGAGAAGTTTTTGGACTGTTATTGCTGAGCAGAACTTACACAGAGACCTGGCCTTTTCAGCTTTTTGACTGCCACACTGGCATGGAAATTGGGAGTGTCTAGGAGGCTGGGAGAAGGCACAGCCAGGACAGGTGATAATAACTGACCAAAGAGATATTCCAGACCATATAACATCATGCTTAGTGTCTAAAGTAGCAGTAAGACAGAAGAAAGTGTTGATGTTCGGAGTGATGATGCCTGTCATCCCAAGTAACCATTCCACTTGATGGGGTTCTCTGGGAGATGGTTGAACACCTGCCTGCCCATAGGAAGCAAGGAATTAATTCCTTGCTGTAATGTGCTTAAGTGTGCAGGACCTGTTTTCCCTATTAAATGGTCTTTAACACAACTCAAAAGTTTTCCAGTTTATACCCATCCAATTTTCTCCCTGATCCTGCTGGTGCAAGAGGGAGTGAGCAGCTGCATGGGGCTTGGTTTGCTGCTGGGGTTAAACTGTAACACTCAGAAACAGACATCTAAATTCAGGTGCCTAAATATTGATATTTTACATTCATTTCAAGCCCCATATGAGGCACTTTGACAGATTAGCGTATGACAGGGAAACTGTAGGAGACCACTACTTTTTTTAGGGACTGTTACGAGTGTTAAAAATACAAGAGTCTCAGGTTGAACACAAGCTTGCTAAATTCTCAGATCTTCATTTTTCATTGTTCTGTTTTTTGTGTTCTCTCTATAGCTGTTCTGGCTACTATTGTAAAACACAATTTTTAAAAAAATCTATAAATTCCTGGCTAGAAAAAGTTGGCTAAGATGAATTTCCATCCATTACTGAATATGGGGAGAAACATAGTGACAAAGGATGAGAAAAGCTGAGGTACTTAATGCCTTCTTTGTCTTAGTCTTTAGTAGCAGGATCATTTGTGTTGGGAGTGCCCATCCCTCTGAGGTAGAAGACAGGAACAAGAAGAATGAAGGCCCCACAGTCCAAGGGGGAATTGTAGTGATCCAGTAGACCATTTAAACACACTCAAGTCTATGGGGCCCATCCACAAGTACTGAAGGAGGTGGCAAAAGTGCTCTTGGAGGCACTTTCCTTCAGGTCCTGATTAACCAAGGAGGTCCCAGTGGACTGGGATGGGTGTCACATTCACAAATATGACACCCATCTACAAAAAGGGTTGGAAGGAGTATCCTGTGAACCACTAGCCTGTCAGCCTTTTCTTAGGGCTGGGGAAAGCCGTGAAGATCATCTTGAGTGCCATCACACTTCACATAGAGGACAAGGAGGGGACCAGACTCAGACAGCATGGGTGTACAAAAGGCAGGTCCTGCTTGACCAGCTTGTTCTCCTATACTACAGGGTGACCTGCTGAATGGATTTATGAAAGGCTGGGGATGTTGTTTACCTGGATTTTACCTGGATAGGTGTATTGTTCACTGGAAAAAAAAGGCAGGATGGACAGGCCCAGAGACTGGTGGTGAATAGAGATATATCCTGCTGGTGACCAGTCACTAGTGGTGTTTCCCAGGACTCTGTATGCTGGGACCAGTCCTGTTCAATATCTTAACTGATGATTTGGATAGTGGGCTCTAGTGCAACCTGGGTCAGTTTGCTGGTGACATCAGACTGAGTTGGAGTGTTGATCTGATGGAGGTTAGGAAGGGTCTACAGAGGGATCTGAACAGCCTTGATAAGATGTGCCGAGGCAAACACAACAAGGTTCAGCAAGGCAAAGTAATGAGTCCTGCATCTGGATCACAATAACCTCATTCAGCTCTACAGGCTTGAGATGGAGCATCTGGGAAGTTGCTTAGCAGAAAAGGACCTGAGGGTGCTGATCTAAAGGAGTATATAAATATGATCCAGTGCCCAGATGGCCAAGAAGGCCAACAGCATTCTGACTTGTATCAGCAAGAGTGTGGGCAGCAGGATGAGAGCAGTGATTGTCCCTCTGAACTCAGCTCTAGTGAGGCCACACCTCATGTCTTAAGTCCACTTTTAGGTCCCTCACTACAAGAATGGTACTGAGGGGCTGAAACAAGTCCAGAGGAGGAGAGTGGAGCTGCGAAAGGGCCTGGGGCACAAGACTTATGAGGAGTGCTTGAGGGAGCTGTGATTGTTTAGCCTGGAGAAAAGGAGGCTCAGGGGAGACCTTATAGTTCTCTACAACTACTCGAAATTCAGTTGTAGCCAGGTGGGGATCAGTCTCTTCTGTCAAGTAAGGGGTGACAGGAAAAAACAAAATGGTCACAAGTTTCACCAGGGCAGGTTTAGATTGGGTATTATGAAAAAGTTGTATTGGACTAGGCTTCCCAGGGAAGTGGTTGAGTCACTATCTCAAATTAGTGTCCTGAAAAACAATGGAATTGTGCATGTCAGCACTTGCTTGGGTTGCTCCTGAACAGCAATATTGCTGGAGTTCATTTGGCTCATCACAAATGAATGCACAGATCTCAAGAAAGTAGCCTAACGAGGGTAAGTTACTCTCTGAAAACTTAATTCCTGATTGGTTTTATCCTCTAGGTACTGAGGCGGAAGGTAGAAAAACACATATCTGCATATTTTAGCTTCTGGCTTATTGGAAGTTTTCTTTGCAGATTTGGCTGCTAGAAAAAGAAAAAAGTTAATTGAAATAGCTAGTGTACCTTCATGCAATGAAAAAACCCTGTCTCTCTTCTTAAATGTCAGTAGCTCAATAAAGGAGAAACAACTATTATGGTGGTTTGAACATAGCTGTTTGATCCTGAAATAATTATGTCCTTGAAAAAAAATGTTTCTGATATTTATACCAGGACACATAGTTTAATCTTTTTAGCTCACATTTTTATTTGTGAAATTAGGGTAGCAGTATCCAGTTGTTTTCCTTAGTAAGAATGTTCAAGAATTGAATAATTATTATTAATACAGTACTTTAATTATGTAGAATTCTTGGTAACTGCCAACTATTAATATTTTTTTTTTAAGAAAAAGAAATTATGTATTGTCTCCTGCTTCTTCAAATGAGAAGAAAAGCATTGTATATGGAATGCATCATTTCAGAACCAAAATGAAAGCAAGAAAACAAGAGCCATAAATTGTGAGAAGTAAATGAGTATGCTAAATGAAATGTTGTTTGTTTTGACTTATTTTAATCATATGTATTATCCTTGACAAGAGAGACTGATTGTACAAGCTCACTAACTTGTGTCTGTGGTTTGAGATCAGTGCTCTAGCTCAGGAAGATATCTTTCATTTTAGAGAAATCAATTGAATTTGATTTCAAAATTAAGTTAAAAATTTCTTTATTGAAATAAATTTTTTGAGCAGGTTTGTCAAACAACTTGGTATTGTCAAAACACTTTCAAAACTCTGAATACCTTCATCAGAGACAAAATTATTGAATAATATGAAGCACATTTGAAAAAAGATGCTGTATCATATTGCCATATAAAAGGTTTGGTTTTGCATAATTTATCCTGTAGCCTCTCCAAAATTAAGTAATTAGTTTCTTATAGATATCTGTGTTAATAATCCCCTGTTACATGCTCTCTAACACTGAAGACAACCCAAATCTACTCTGTGACTACTGCATGAAGGAGGTTAGTGCCAGTTTGTTTAGGTCTTTTTGGAAAGCTATCTCTGCACTGAACTGCATCTCTAAAGGAACAGGAAGATGTTAAAGAAATTGAAACATGGGGGTCATCCACTTGTATCAGTTGAACAGGCAGAGCACTATGTTGGACATCATTAAACGACTCTGAACTGCCTCCCTGGTCAGGAAAGACCAGTACCATCCATGTCACACCAGATTAAACTGAAGTTAGCTGTGGTGTGGATAACTAGCACGATGCTTCTGACAGGAAAACAATCACCCTGCAAACCAGCTCACTCAGTCACCTGAAGATCAGAGCTGATGGATCCAGAAAAACTTTGAGCTGTCAAGACACCCAGAGCAATTTCATCTCTCCACAATCTCCCTATAACAATCGCAACATCAATCACAGCCTCTATACATCCCTATTATAGAATCAAGTATTGCCTGCAATAAACCAATAATAAAAATCTCTGCATATTTAGAGGGAGGCAAAGAGATATAGCTGACATTCAGCATACTACCTCGGCTGAGAAGGAAAAGGCAATAGTTCTTCTTCAGACACAGGAATATGTAAAACACTTCATTCTAACTATGCAGGCGACATCACAACCACAGAAAAGTCTCAGGCTTTCTTACTCCTGTATTTTTGTTTATATATAGTCATACATGCACACTCACAGAAGTATTCGGCAGCTGTTTGGGACAGATGGAATCCTATAGACCTCCAGGGGAAGGGCCGGTGGAAATATAGACAAAATACATATTTGCATCCTTAAAATAGTCTAGGAAGGAAATAAACTGTTGAAGAGAACTCTTATGTCCTAAGTGAGTCACACCTCCAAAACAAGCCACCAATACTTTGGGGTTAGATAAAGAACAGCAAGATCGTTTCACTTGTGGTCAGCTGCATAACAAAAGATGCTGCAGATTATGTGCAATGATCACATCATAAAACTTATATTCTGGATACTGAAGGCAGTAGGATTACTTCTTTAAACTGGATTTTGTAAACAAGATTCATAAAACTTTCTGTGATGAAGGAGATTTTTATACAGAAGAGAAAATGAATTTCACATACACTCAATTTTGTTCTCATCCAGGAGAAAAAAAATAATCCAGTACCTTTGAGAAACATTTATTCTCAGGAAAAACAAAACGATACTAGGAGCATTGACATCACTAACTTTTGGTATCCATTTAATTCTCTCTATAAATTCTCAAAAGTTTTATCTCAGAGCTTATTTTGGTTTTCAGCTATATCTCTGTGAATACAAAATACAGTGTCTTTAGAGTTCAAGGAAACCTCCAACATGGATTAAAACGTCTGCACAGAAATGCATATTTGCATAACAAAGTATCTATCTTGCTATAATCCTAGTTAAGAAGGAATTTTTTTCTTGGAAAATGGTTCAGTGTATTATGCTGTCAAAATGTAATCAGAGTTGGATTCCTTTTAGTTTAGTTACTGTCAAGTTTAGTTACTGCATGCAAAAAGATTTCAGAGGAGTTTCCTAACTGAGCAAAAAGCAGCAGCATCATGGAAAGACTATCCAGCTTAGAGATGAAGATCACACCTAGAAAAATAACTAATGGTAAAGTAAATGTCTTCAAGCTGTCAGAAAATGCACCTTAGAGGATTCTAAAGGATTCTAAAAGTTTTTAAAGATTAGTTATCATAAATTGGTTATCATAATTTGTTCCTCCATTTGAAAAATGTTATTTATCCAAGCCTATTTGTCTACTTTATAAAAAACCCTCTTCCACATTTCTCTACAAAAAAAAAAAAAATCCCTGTATTAGGTCTATAAGTCAGGGATAATCCTGTTTTGTTGTTTTTTGCTTAGATTACTACATTCTTCAATTTTTTTCAAGTAATCCAATCAAATATTTAATTCTCTGGCTCATTTCCACCACTTGATAATTTTAGGCCATCCTTAAACATTTTGAACTTGATTCAGTTGCTTGCCCAGAAACCTGTAGTGCCACCTAAGATGCCTGAGGACATCCGCATAGAAATGGGAAATGTAACACAGGGCTTACAGGAGGAGCCTCAGCTGATGGTTGAGCAGGATGCTACTGTCGGAGTCCAGGATATCCCTCTGGCTGCCCTGGAGGGTTTGGAGACTGTACAGGAGGGTTTGGAGACTGTACAGGGGGGTCTGGGACCTGTACAGGGGGGTCAGCCAGACTCACACACAATCAGGAGGACACTGATTCTGACTCCTGTCCATGGGAGTGAATACTCACATGTAGGAGGAATCACAAATCCTAAGAATTTAAAAATAAATAGTAGTTAGTTTGTTATAGAATATAAATATAGAAATTAGGATTCTTAGTATATGGGGCTGAAGGGACAAGATGGAGGAATTGGGGAGTGGCCCCTGGCCTCTTTGTTCTTGCTCTCGTCCCCCATCTTTTCCTGACTTGGACTTTAGAGATTGATTTAGAATAGAATCGACATGTTAGTGTAGGTAGTAGGTATTGGTAAGGTTTTGTAAACAATAAATACGTCTTGGACAGTGGTTGGGTCGGAGATACCGTACTGAAGGTGCGGGGATCTCTGATCCGGGCCAGTCCAGCCGCGCATCTTGCTTTGCTGGGGACGCCTTGCAAAGCTGAACAAGAATTGATAGATAATATAGAATAAACAACTCTGATAACACGAACTGCTGGACTCAACTTGTCGTCTCTGCCTTCGGTGTGAAACACCTAGGGCAAAAGAGAAGACTGAAACCTTATTACCTTGGGGAACAGCAACCCCAGGGAAATCCCCAGGGAACAGCAACCCGGGGGGAAGACCCCACTGCCTCGGGGAACGGCCGCCCCGAGGAGAATCTCAGGGAAAAATGACCCCGAGAGCTACTACACCTTATATGGTACAACAGCTACACTTGTGGGCAACAGGCTCATATGCAGAGGGTATATCAGATGTGGCCACGTCCTTTCACACACTTGGTTCTGGGCCCTGGGATACAGGTTTAATTTCCTTGTCTGCTGATACAAAGTTCCTGTGTAGCCTTGAGGGAAGTCCCTTCCTTCTACTTTTCCTTAATTCCTCGCAGACTCCAGAGAGGCAGACAATACTTTTTCATCATCTGTCTTGTATGGCGACATCCCCAATAGCATGTAGATATGAACTGTCCATATATATATATATTTTTTTTTATATTTCTGTGTAAGATTAAGTGTCCTTAAGAAACTAAGCACCTACAGTCAGTACTACAGCTCTGATGTTAATTTAGGGAGATGTACATGAGCATCAACAGTCCTGTCAAATTGCCATACACATTTACAATATGGTACAATGATCACAAAAGCAAAATTATTTCTTACTTCAGTCTTCTTCCTCTTTCAGAAATCCATCTTTTTGGATCTGGGCCAGAGTATTTATGCAGTGCTCATGATTTTTTACTGGGGACAGGATACAGGAAGAAAACTAAATGATAATAAATCATACTAAAATGGCTAAATTCTAGCCATTTGTAGGTTTATGGAATGAAAACACAAAAAGGTTATGAGCCTAGAAGAAAGCAACATGAATGCCAACTTGTTCTCAATAGAACTCTTTTAGCCTCTTAGCAAAGAGAAACACACTTTTTACACACAGGTTGCAGACAATTAAATGCCTGTAGGAGGCATTGCTTGTTCCTGCTGGGCTCAACAAACGTGCACACTTTGGCCCAGCTGAGCCTCACTCACTCTTGTCCACACCCACTGCCTAGCTCATTGTCTGAGGTAAGTAGGATGCATTACACCCTGGAGTGCCCAGTCTGCTTCAGGGTTCCAACAAAATGAGCCCACATGACTAGTATAGGCTACACACTGAAGTCTCTAAAGAAAAATCTATTTTTTTTTTCTCCATAGAATTTCCCTGAACTCCCCAGCTTTCTGTCTGGATTTGTATTGTGCAAGTGCTGTGACTCAGAAAACAATCTAGGCAGATCTGTTGTCTTCCCAGCCTTTCAACATCCACTGGGAATATATTAAATCATTCATTTGCAATATTTTTAAAACTCAAATTCAGAACCCAATTTAGTCAGCTATTTCCCCACTAACAAAGCAGAAACACTTAAAAGCAAGGGAATTAATAGATGCCATCATATATTGTCCACTGCTGCCTCAGAAATTAGGCAAATATCAAGTGTAATGAAATGCATAGTTCATCACAAGACTGTGACCTTAATGGGGATCCACAGAAAGGTGGGTATTACTAGATAGGAATTCTGGTTATCTCAATTTCAGTAGCAGAATATATTCTTTAGAGGAAAGCTCTTACCTAGACAACACTAGCAGCTAATTATCTATTGACAGGAAAATGCTGTAGTAAGATACTTTTGGTACATTAAGAAGCTGTGTTTATCCTCAAGCAAGGGCAGAAGAATGGTCCTAGTTCACCCACAATTTATGGATGGATTCTGCCTACTGGCTTTAATTGTATCACACAGATGCTATAATCAATACTTCAAATGCCCTTGCCTGGTCCAATCAAGATGACTCCGATTACCTAAATTACTTGCCTATTGTGCCTACACTGGGAATACACTCTAAAAAATAAATTTAAAGAGGAGGAAGCTCTGTAGAGTGAATCAGAGTAAGATCATCTATTTTGCCTTGTAATCAAGCTTCCCAGCAAAGCCCTTTGTGCAGTTGCCCCAGCAGTTCTGCCTGAGATGAGCCTTCACTGACCTTGATAGCTCCAAGTGCATGTAAGGACTCCAGGCCACTGGCAGGTCAGCCAACCCTCCTTCCATAAATCACCTGGGAGGTTGTCTACAAGCTCTCTCCTCCTCCACCTTCCAGAGAAAACTGGAAAGAGGTTCATTAGCCTTAAAATGTTACCACTTGTGCCAGCAATAATTGGAACACTGTGAGGTCTAGCTCAGTGCATTTATGTAAGACCTCTAAGACATTTCTGACCTCGGCATCTCTGCAGAGTGACTAATATTAGGATTCATAAGAGCTCAAGACACAAACATATCTTGACAAACAGTCTGTGTAATTACATTTTGTGCTTACTTTTCATATGATGAAAATGGCTATGATGTATTTACTGCACAAATGCTGGTAACCATACAATATTTTATATAGATATTTCACTTTGGTTTAGAGTCGAAGTGCTGTTTTGCAATAAACTGTCTCTGCTCTTTGTAGACTAATACAGCACTGTAGCTGATAGAAATACCTGTAGCCTAACTAAATTTAGGAATATTGTGTCTGTTCATGTGCATGGAAAACCAGGTCAAGCTTGTTTCCTATTATTCAGGCAGCACTAATTTTAGATTATTCCTAACTATTCTTTTATTTACTCTTAATTGGTTTGGATTCCAAAATGTATGATAGCTGCTGGCCTCACTGTTTTCCCTAGTAACAAGGAAGATACATTAAATACTGTGTTTGTTTATGTATCTGGCATATTGGAAGGTAGGAAGTTTCCTTTTATTTATTATTTTATTTGGATAGATGAAATACAACTGGACATACATATTTGTTTCTTTTCTGCGTTTTTTTTATTTATACAAATAAAATAAATGTTGACATACAGTTTTGTTTATTAGTATTTTAAATATTACCCTTTTTCTGGCAGCATTTGAAGTCATCATAATGATGCAAAATCCCTCCAGACCTGGTTGCTTCATAAACATGTTAAACACACTACATAGTGCCAGAAGAACCCTGCAGCCTAAAGGGAGATGGGGGATTATGTTGGGCAGAGATGTGTCTTGTTGGCTATATAGTGTTGCCTCATTTCAACAGAGTTATCAATATAGCTATCTGTGTAGGACAGAGTGCAGTGGAAATGTCTTGGTTTTTGCTCTCCTATTTGCCTTCCATTTTTTCTTTTCATGCCAAGTTATCTATAGCATGGTAAGAGTGGTGGAAAAACATGAGTATGAATTCTTATTACTCTTGCATATCTGTAAGTAGGAAAGTACTAGGGGAGTGAGAGGCGTGAAGGAGGAAGGAAGAGAGGGACGTGAGGAGCAGAGACCTGAAAAGAAACAAGGGGAGCACTTGGCTGAGGTTCTGATTGGTGAGCAGCAGGAGGCAAACCTCTCCCTGGATGTTGTTAATACTGGGCAGTGTGTCAACCTTCTGTGGGTTAACCCTGGCTGGATGCCATGCACCCATCCAAGGCCGTCTATCTCTCTTCCCTCTCAGCTGGAAAGAGGAAAGAAAATGTAATAAAAGTATTGTCTGTCAAGATAAGGACTGGGAGAGATCAGTCTGCCATTATTATCACAGGAAAAACAGACTTGATTTGGGGAAAAATTAATTTAATTCCTTACTGTAGGCCTCTATAATTACTAATTAAATCAGAGTAAGATGAGAAATAAAAACTAAATCTTTAAACACTCACCAATTCCTTTGTATCAGGCTCAGATTTACTCTCTAATTCTTAGTCTCCTTCCCCCTAGGGCACACGGGAGGATGGAGAATGAGGGCTGAAGTTGGTTCATATATTTACTCTGCCTCTCCTTTCTCTTGATGGGGAGGATTCCTTTGCATTCTTCTCCTGCTCCAGCATGGGGTCCCTCCCACGGGAGACAATCTTCCAGGAACTTCTCTAGTGCGAGTTCTTTCCAGGGGCAGCACTTCTTCATGAGATGATCCAATGTTGATCCCTCTCACAGAGTGCAGCCTTTCAAGATCACACGGCTCCAGCGCAGATACCCCACAGGCTCACAAGTCCTGCCAGCAAAACTGCTCAGCACAGGTTTCCCAAAGGTTGGCACCCACCTGCTCTGGCACAGGGTCCTTCATGTCTGCAGGTGGATCTCTGCACTGATGTGGTCCTCAGGAGCTATAGGGCCAGGGCCTGTCCCACATGGGCTGCAGGGGAATCTCCTCCAGCTGCCAGAACACATCTGGCCACTGCTCCTTTCCTGACCTCGGTGTCTGCAGAGACGTTTCTCTCACATGTTCTCGCCCTCTCTGACTGCTGTGTCCCAACTGTTTCTTCTCCCTTTTAAAGCTGTTACCCCAGAGGCACTACCATCACCACTGATGGCCTTGGCCTTGGCCAGTGGCAGGTGCATCTTGGATCTGGCTGGAATTGGCTCTGTCAGTTATTGGGGAAGATTTTGGCAACTTTTCATAGACGCTACCCCTGTAGTCTGCCCACTACCAAAACTTTGTCATGTCAGTCCAATACACATCCCAGTTGTCCACAACAAACTCCTTTCTTCCCCCCAGTGTTGGTAAGATTTAATCTGTATGTCTTCTCAGAATCTTTACTGGATTTTGTTTTCAGCTTTTTGTCTGGAGTGTTTATAATGTTCATTTTTAATATCCTTATGCATTAAAAATCTCTTCTTACACTGCTTCTGTACCTCCTTTACCAGCATCATTTCAAGCCTCTTTCTTCAGACTTCTCATCGATTTGTGACAGTGTTTGCTTTCCTACTTCTTCATTTTCAAACTTTAATAGCTAGCTGCTATTCTGATCTCATACCCAAATGTAGAAAACCAGACCATGAAGGTTGTAGTCAGTGTGGTTTTTATCTTCCTACTAAACTGTTACTGCTGAAAAAAAAATCAGAATTTCTTCTCATGTGTTCAAAGAAGTATGAAAAAATCACCATACTTAAATCAAATGACAGTTTTCTCTCTTTGATCCTGGTTCAGCAAAGTCCTTGAACCATGCCTACCATTTACCCTGGCAAAAATCTCATTAAAATCAAGCACGTGCTTAAGGGCCTAAAATAGGCTTTCCAAGCAACAGACATCTGTAACTAGTTAGAAACTTTTAACCATCCATAACTATCTTTCTGCACTGTGCTCCTGCTTCTATTGCTGCATTATCAATCTTCATTTCTGTCTCTTTTGCCTGGACAGAAATTGCTTTGGTTCTTCAAAATCTAACTCACTCAAATTTATTCCTATCCGCTGCCCTTCCTCCTTTTTGTGCATGTAGAAATCTTTCCTTTCTATCAGCAAGCCTCATTGAAAAGCAAACCAAACACACATCCTCTGTCACAGTGACTTTGAGCCACTTTTCCTTTCTCTTTTGTAACTTTTTACCCTAGAAATCCCATGTCCCCCCTGTAGGAAATATGGACAGTGTGTGATTTTCACCTTTTCAGTTTCAGGTTATTCAGCAAGGTGTTCTGTGGACCACATTAATGGCTTCAGCCTCCAAAGTACAAGTTATAAAGTAATCAAAAGATTTTGAAAATACTTGTCTGAACGAGTTTTTTAACCTGTCTTTTTTTGTTGGGTTTTTTTTTTTTTATGGACTTCTTCCCGTTGTAGTCAGAAATATTCTCAGATATATTGAAACACTTCTTGTAATTTTTTCTCACCACCATAAGTTTCTATAAAGCTTCAAGCTCTGACTTGTTTCCAGCTTGCATTTTTTTTCCCTTGAGGTTATCTAGATATCTTAATAAACTGTATGCCATACCTACCATCTCATGTCTATTTCAAAAGGGATTATTAACAACAGTTCTTCAGGTTTGCTTTCCTATGCAGGAATTCAATAAAATCTCTTTTACACTAAAGCTACTGATGAATTTTTAACTGCCTCTTCTATAATAATCCCTTCCTCCTACTCTATCACTATCTACAATTGAATTTACATTTATGTCCCATTGGAATTTCAGAGCAGAGGAAGTTAATCAGGCTGTATGTTTTGCAATAGGGCTGATGAGTTAGATTTCATGACAAACAGGATGCAGAAGGTGGAAATAAAGGTAGAATCTGAAGCCAGTACTTCAACACCTTTGACTGGATTTCAAGCTGGTGAAAATTCAGCTTTTTTTTTACTTCTAGAAACTTTCAAATTCACCCTTAATGTACACACAGTGAGGTGATGTGAAGGGAGTGAAAGATATTTGTCTTAATGCAGGAACAGTATGACCATTGACTCAAATGTTTAAGAAAAAAAAGGAATCACGCAGACCTCATAGAGAACTTTTTATAGTTATTTGGGGTTTTTTAAATCAGTTAAGCTGAGATCCTTAAAAGTATTTAGCATCTTAATTTTCAATTAAAGTCAACAAAATCACTCCATTAAGTGACTGGCTGTTACACATGTAAATACCATTTAATTCTGGACTTTTGATCTTTTGGCAGCCTTTTTACTGGTCTCCAGAGAGGTCAGTGAAAGTAATGAAAAAATTAGCATCAACCATTTTGAGTCAGGCTTGAAACGAAGAACCTCAGATTTCCTGGTTGCATGGTATTAGAAAGAAGTGAATCCCTTTCATCTAAATATAGCTCTCTCTCCACCATCTTCATATGTAAAATTCAGAAGCTTAACTCCACCACTAGTATCAGTGAGATGCTTTTCCCAAGCTACTTTCAGAAAAAGCCATCAGAAATTGTTGCTAAATGTCATTTTCAGTATCAGCATTGCAGCTTCTGTCCACTGCAGATTAAATGTCTCTTTCAACCACTTTGAATTAAGCAAATCACAGTGGTACACCAGCTACCCTATAATCTCTACTGGAACACTTTCCAGGCATATTTAGACTACAAATATATTTCCATCAGCATCACAGAAGTCAGGAGACTGTGAAACCTCCTCACTACAAGAAGGCTGCAGAGCAGAATGAAATCTTTTATTTTTAGCAATCCCTTTACAGAGTGCAATATTACAGTGGCATGGATATTTTCCTCTAAGTGCTAGGCAAATCCAAACTGGTGATAAAACAAACTTTTATTCTGTATTATATGTTTGCCATTATTTGGTTTTATTTAAAAATCTCTTCTCTGCAGAATATGTTGTTCAAAGTTCCTATAACAATTAATATAGTTACAGTATTTCAGTTTATACATTAAAGAAGAGAGAATTAGTGATGACTAGCTTCATGTATTAAATATTAGAAGCCAGGAAGCACTTAAATTGAATTTATCACATTTCATTGGTTAATTTCTGTTGAGGCTTTTCATTCACCACTTCATAAAACCAAGTATATTGCGTAATTTGTGTCTTTATAGGGCAGAGTTAAGTGATGCAAATGTTCTATTTAAAGCACACAGTAGTCACTGCTGTGATGACCATACACATGAACACAAAAGACCAAGTGTTATAGCCATGATTCATGCCCCCAGCTTCAGCCAGTCACTGTTACCATCACTGTTACCATTCACTAATATAAAAGAAGAGAGAGAAGCAACTCATGAAAGATTCATGCCTTTGGCAATCTAAGTCACCCTCTGCAGGTGACAAACTTGTATTGTGGGTTTATAAAGATATTTAATCATTTAAGTTCTTAACCTAACAGGCATCAAATCCTAAACTTTCTGTTGCAATAAATTTAAAGGGGGCACCTTGGTCTGTCTGCCAGTGTCTAGAGACTGACAAAATCAACTTGGGTACTTAGGGTAGGATTCAAGCACCTAATATCAGGCATCTTCAATGAAAGTATCGACAGCTGAACTGGGCATACAGATTCTGATTACAGCAAATGGATAAAAATAATCAAAAAACTAAGTGAAGATTATAGTATGATTCTATTTTGGATGTAGAAGTTTTCTCTAGAGTGAGGTGCAGTCACCTACAGCAGTGACACTGGAAGTCAGCAGAGCTGAACCCATAGCCTTAATCACATAGAATTTAGCTTGCACTTAGCCAACACTCTGCTAGGCAGCTGAATCAAGGAATTGGTCCTCACAATCCAGTCATATTCCAGTGGAAAATCTCATCAATTTTAATGAAATTGGGTCAGACACTGACAGTAGTTCACACTGCATAGTTATAAGTATCAATCACTCTATATGGTTATGTCCAAAGGACAATAATATAAGTATGCAGACAGGCAATGGCTGAGGCAGAATTTGGCTCCATTTGCTTCTCAACCAAACGTGAGACTTAGTAAAGTCAAGTCTGATTTGTTCTTACTCCAGCTTCTAGACAAGAGTGACTTTATGGCTACCTCACATTCTCATTAATGCAGGGCAGAGTTTCTATGCATTATTTGTCTTCTGCATCAATTTTTCATTTGCAGTTTATTCATAGAACCCTTAACCTGTGCCCTTGAAGAGTCATCTTCTTCAAATGACTGGACTGATTGCATTACACAAAATACACCAGTAAAATATTTTTGGGAAGTGAAATATTTTACTCTTTTCAGACTATTCCTGATATTCTTACTGCCAGTTCCATCACTAGGTGGGAATGTAGTATGCAAGCACCATGATTATGACACTGGCTATACGTTTGAAAAACTCTACATTATGAAATATCATGAGATTGACTAATAGTGGACAAAATCAAGCTACAAATAAAATTCCCAGTTTTTCCCAAGTGTTAATCAACTTATTATTTGGTATATTATGTGTTCTCTTTCATTAATATTCCCTATACTAAAATTGTATTTTCAAAGATGTGAAGTGCCTTGATCAGAAGTTGCCATCTTGTTGAATCTATTATTTGGTAGAATTATGTCTTGCACTACAAGAAGACAGGATGTGTGACCATTGTGGTCCTTTCTACCCTTAACTCCTGAGGAATTTTTCATTTTGACCTTGAACCAAAGCCCACTGAATTTAGTGGGAAAATATTCCTTTTGTTCCAAAGGATACCACCCTGCAAACAAGAATGCTGTGAAGTGGCCATAAAGTCACTCTTGTCTAGAAGCTGGAGTAAGATCAAATCAGACTTGACTTTACTAATCCTCACATTTGGTTGAGAAGCAAATGCAGTTTAATTTTGCCTCAGCCATTGCCTCTCTGCATCCTTATATCATTGGTCTTACTTTGGACTTAAGCACACAGAGTGATGGACACTTACAGCCCACAGTGTGAGCTGCTGTCAGAGTCTGACCCAGCTGGGCCCCCTTGTGAGCTCCCATGGGCAGCTCTCTGTTTTCTCCCAATGTAGTGGCCAGTTCCAGCTTGCAGACAATCAGCTGGAGGGATACTGTGGGAGCACTCTCATACATTTTGATGAGATTACTTTCTGAGTAAGGTGTTATTCCATGAGTGTAAAGGTGACCATATCTGGTCCAAAGACATTGCTGTGGGCTGCTCCACTATATCTCTCTATTACGTTTTCTAATTTTTTTGACCTGGATTTGAGATTTTATTTCTATTTTATTTTAGAAGCTTTTCACATGCAGTAGCATCAGAAGGAATGATTTTGCTTTCTCTGGAGATTCAAAGGAATTGGATTTCTAGTTCTTGCCTCAGTTCTTAACAAAACAGAGACAATGTTTGCATTTTACTGACAGCCCTAGGACAGACAATATTTGAGGCAACATTTTAATTTCATCTCCTTTGGATTGCTCTTGCTACAACTGCCATTCATGACAATATCACTCTGTCTCTCAGAGAAAATCAGATCTGGCTGCATCATCATAAGATTCCAAAGTGCATATAGAATACAAGGATATGTTCATAAAAACAAAACATTGATTTGTTTTGAGTTTGTTTGTTGTTTTTTTTAATTGACATCTAATGAGGCTTCTTTTCCAAAAATTAAGCAGCTTGGTTGTTGTCCAGGGGGAATGCCTTGAAACTACACATCAAAGATAATGTAATTTCCCTCTTCTACTAACATTGTTCTTTAACTGCTAAAATCTAAAGCACAGGTACCTGATTACAATGGGGCTGAACCCATAAAGTTCTCGTTGACCTCACATTTTATTTCACAGACAATGCTTATCCAACCACAGGCACTGCCTGAGCAATTTTAATAATAGACCAGCATTTGATTCTCAGCCAAAAAACAACCCCACCAACAGATAAATCTTATATGTGAAATTTTAAGGTCAAAACATCTTTCAACCTGGCGAATTCTGCAAAAGCTGTGGCCCTAAAGGAAGAGATACAACAGTGTTGTAATCAAGAAACTTGGTGGAACACAGAAATTTATATAAAACCATGCTAGGTGATGCCTAAGAAACTACATTTTATTCACTTAAATATCATCTAACACACTACTAGTCCTGTTTCTGTTGTCTAATAATCACAGGCCTTTGCCTCTTGTGCATCCTTTCCTTACTGTCTGCATGGAATATTCTCCCTTTCCATACACTTAACCCTCTGATTTACTTCTTCCATTACTAAATTCAAATCATCTCTTGTTCTGATCTCCAACTCATAAGGCCAAAGGACAGGCAAAATGAATGCAGCCAAGATGCAAGCATGCCTGCCATGCCACCCGTGAGCGTGCTGGGCACGTGACTGCACAAATCAGCTCCCCACACCAAGCCACTCCTCAGTGGTAGCCCTGGTTAAACAACATCTCCAGAAGTGGCAACAGCCTGGAAGCATAATGGTCCTTATTCACAAAACACCGAGGAGTTATGGCAATATTATAGTGAAGAGATAATAGTGAACTCATTTGCAGTGAATTACAAAGCGCCTAAAAATTTTGCTTTTTAATGGTCCTCTTTCCTCTGCCTTTCATACTGCATTCAAGGCACCAAATGCACTGTCTTGGCAGACACACATAGCAAGAATTACAATATTTCAAACTGAGGGGCTAATGAGAAAATGAATCTAATTAATCTAGGCTAATAATTACAGCTCATTTAATTACCTCTGAGATACAGCAGGAGCTGTAAATTTTTTTTTATAATTGATGTTCCTGACATCTTTGTACTTTTTAAGTGTATTAGTTGTAAAATCTGCCATGTTAATGTTGAAGTTGATAAAAATGTCACAAAGTGAAGCAGAGATAATGGAACAGGAGAGTCTTTAAATGTCAAATAAGTAGAAAGGTATTGACAGGCAGATATTTTACTGCTTTTATGCTGCACATGAGCTCTTCAATAAACATACATGTGTGAGGAATCAAGAGCTCCTGGCTGAAATATTGTCAAGGCTTTGTTTGGTCAGATTTTCCTAATGTAATTATAATTTTTCATAGTTGCCTTAGGCCATTATCATGAAAGCATGTGCATTAGACTAGACACTTGATGGAAGACTCCATGCTCTTTTACAGACATCCACGTTGAAATATTGGACAGCTTCAGGCCTCAAACCTGGTAAACTTGTACTTACATGGCAACTATATTCAGGTTAATTTCCTGTTGAAGCTTCATATCTGCCACTGTGAGAATATAGATAATAGTCCCTTTAAAAATTGAAAAAAAAATCTGCCTCAGTAATGTCCTTTTTTCATACAGCATTGGTTATTCTTTCTCCACTGACTGATCTTGTACTTCTGCAACCAATGAAAATTTTACAATCAACAAGAGCTTAACTTCTCTGGGAACAAGAGCATGTCCTCTGTGCCTAATGAATCTTGAAATCAACACAACTTCTTTATATTTTTGGTTTTGTTCCAGCACTCTCAGTGCCAGCACAGATTTCCAAGAGGTGTTTAGAGCCAGCTCTCTCTCTCTCTCTCTGCTGGATCCTGTATAGCAGAGGACAAATGGAGATGAAGGTGAGTCCAACTTGGACGGGAGAGTTTCTTTGTAGCCTTGGTTGGTTTGCTTTGGAGGGAAACCCTTGGAAGAGCTCTTAGCTTTGGTGTTGCCATCTGCACTGCAGAGGTTTACATTTGTTCAAATGAATCCATGTAGGGAATATATCTGAATCCAAAGCACAGCTTGGCTTCTGAACACGTATGGACACAGAAAATTTGTGGTTGTCTGTTTAGCATGTTCTCATATTATCACCATGTCCCATGAAGAATAGAGTGGCCAAGAAGTGGCTGTTAACCACAGTTATAATTACTTGTCTAGATATCTAGCTAAGAGAGATTTAAGCTTATAATTAATAAAAATATAAAATTTATGTGCAAAACACCATGTTGATGACTTCTCTTGCGAGTGTTAGGAGAATGCTTGCATCATTCCTTGCAATTGAGCTATTCAGATGGCTAGAGGAGACAAGCAAGGCAGTCAGGAAAAGGCAAAGACTTGAAGATGGACACCAAGTGGGGAAAAATGAAATGAAATCCTGACAGCTACAACAATCCAGAAAGAACTGGCACCAGACCGTTGGTCTGTAATACAAGCAATTTAGTCCTGCCTTGTACGTCACCAGAATTGTGAAATGATAAGGAGGTTCATAACATATTTGTCAAAAATATTTTCTATTTCTCATTTCCACAGCTGTTATCCTCTTTTTTTATACACCAAGATGTGGGCTGTCATCTCAGTCTTATCCATAATTGTGGACATATATCACACCCACTCTTTGCTTTTAGCCTAGCAAGGCTCATGTAATTCTAAGGTGGATATCTAAACCAGCCAGATCACTCAGTCCATTTTGTTTCCATTATCATAAGGAGAGACATGAATTGTAGTTCAGATTTTAGGGTCTGCTTTATAGATGTATATATATAAAGAGGAGTGAGATGAGGACATATTGG
This sequence comes from Cisticola juncidis, assembly GCA_013400215.1. NCBI lineage: Eukaryota > Metazoa > Chordata > Aves > Passeriformes > Cisticolidae > Cisticola > Cisticola juncidis. The sequence goes on along the minus strand of VXBR01000460.1, from coordinate 488,515 downwards.
TTTGAATCCTGATTTTTTTCAGTACCAAAGAAAAATCTTTCATAACTTAACTTCAACAATTTTAAATAGTTAACTATGTTCAAAGGGAAATTTTTTGCAATGGATGCTTAACTTCTGCATCATTACTCCTGTATCTTTCTGTCTGCAAATGTTTGGCAGTAAGTATGTTCAGGTTTTCCTGGAGAGGAATGGTTTCCTGAACCCTGGCCTTAACAGTGCAAAGACCCAACCATGAAGAGCATTTTGCATTTCATTTGCATTTCATTGAAAATAAACCACTTCTGAAATGGACAAGACAGTATTCCAGCCGTATATGGCACCATTAGCTGATAGTTCATTACTGAAGGTGCATAACTTCATACTCTGATGAAATTGTCAGAGGCAATTTGAAGTAAAGAAAATATCGTTTTCTAATACAACATTTGTCATCTGTCTTTGCTTAGCATTTTGATTTGCTTTTCCTTCTTTTCTAAAGTGAACAAAATGTGTTGAAACTCTACATATTAGTGCCACAGAAATGTATTTTTCTTGGCATCCCATATCCTGTTTTCTTCTTTCCCAAGTTTGCTGTTCTCAGCTTCCCAAGCACAGCAATCCCCCCAGCTGCATCTGATAATTCTCTTCTCAACTGCAACAAAAGAGAAAAAAGAAAAACCCTCTGCAAAAATAATAAACTCATTTTCATGCCAGATTTAAAAGAAAAATAAGGAAATGAACAGCTGGACTACAGTAAAGGATTTTTTACTAGTTTAAGAGAATTCTATATGCAATCTTCTCTAAGTATTTCCTCCCCATCTGCAGTAACTCCTTTTCCCTCCATTTCCTACACCATTCTCATTTTGAAAATTATGATAACATGAGATCCTAATCATCAGTTAATCCACAAAAAATCCAACATTTTAAGAAACACGGTTATTTCTGCTTTTTGATTTTGTGCTTTCCTCTTCCTTTTCCTATGAAAAGAAAACCAAGGCTCTAGTGAATACTTAGAGCAATGAGGGATTTTTACATGGGGAAATGGTTTATTTTGCAAGAGTACTGCAAAACAAACCTTACTACGAATTATTTGCCTTTTTTTAACTTGTTCAAAAGTTAGGGGAGTTATTGCCTACATAAGGGCTGAGAGCAAGGAAAGACTTGACTGGATATACTTTCTGGAAGTATATCCAGAAAGAAGCATATTTCAAATGTTTCTCCTATCCACCAAAGGAAATCCTAGAAAAAGAAAAAGATCTACCAACACATGAATGACATTATTTCAATATGTGCATAACTAGGCAAAGTGGAGTTACTCTCATGAAGAGCTGGGAAATACATTCTAGATATTCCTATGACCCCTGTTGTGTTACAACATAGAGCCTCTCATTTTTCTCCCCCAGTAAACCTTGAAATAAATGTTGATATTACTTGGGCTCCACTCATTTAAATACTTTAAAAAATAAAAATGGGGTTGTCACTTTGGAAATATGCAGAATTATACTAGAAAAATTATTCTAAAATCTTATACTAAGATAGCAATGTATATGAAAACAGATTATTAGATTATTTGTAAAAATGAGAAAACTTTATTCATCTAAAAGATTTGACAGAATAAATTACCTCAATATAACAGGAGCTATGTACTTCAGAAGATTATAAACTCTGGTATTCACTGAAAAGCTGATGTAACTCATATTTCTCTTCTACACACTCTGTCACAATGTTACTCGATGAGTATTGTTACTTCTGTTGGTTGTTAAATTTCTCAAACAATGGCCCTGGTGTATCAGCTTCTCTAATTGAACAACTTATTAAAAATGATTGCCTTTTAGGATGAGTATTTTAAAGGACAGACAAAAACTAGTCAGTTAAAACTACCTGCACTGTGGGATGCAAATATTAATAGTTTTCAAGGGAAAAAAAAAAAAAAAAGAACCAACAGAGATGTACTTATCTTCAAATGCCATTTGACTCACTGACATTTCTTCAGGCTTTATCATTCACATGTCAAGAAGTAAATAAATAAGTTTTACTGAATTTATAGTAATATGCACTGGCAGTTAATTTACTCTGCCAGCATTGCCTGCTGGAGCATTACAGTAAAATTTATACAAGAATAATGGTAGCAACCCCCTTACCCCCATTCAATCTCTAACACCCAAACAATTTGGTTTCTTCGACACTTTTCCTGTGATCTCATAGGATGGAAATTTTTTGCAGAACAGTAGGTATGAAAGTGCATGCAGATGTCTATATACATTTTTGCCATATTTACAGGCCTGAAAACATTGACAGCAATTCACCAGTATCAAGGTATCAAGTGAGCTCATCTTTAAGTGGGCTCTGTGTGACAGAAAAATATAGGACTACAAAATTCTGAAAACAGACAACAAAGCTTGACCTGCTTACACACAGTGTGAGAGATGCAGGCATGGTAATTCCCCTCCTGAAAGCGGAAATCATGGCAGTTATATTTAACATACCAGATATCCTCTGGTTATTGTTGGCTTCTTAGTATTCTTTCTTATTGTTTGCCGCTCTCTTTGCTCAGAAAAGAGGAAAGAAGTTTGGCTGCTTTTTTATGGAAGAGAATTTAGGTGGGGAAAACCATACAAACTGTGTCCTCTCCAGTCTGAGAGCAGAAGGAAGCAGGTGGCAGAAGTCCCGCTTGCTTCTATGGTGATGGAGTGCAGCCAGCCCAAAAAGAGCTCACAGCTAACTAGGGCTCCAGCTCACTACTAAGATCTGCCTAAACATGACTTGGATGCTGCTGAAAACATTGGGTCCTGAAAGGGCCTTCCAGCCGGGGTGGAACATCACTTGTTTCTTTTAAATTCTTTGTTTTGTTGGGGTATTTTTGAGGACAGATTTGGTTGTTTCATTTGTTTCACTTTGTTTTTGTTTGCTTGTTCAGTTTTTTGTTGGTTTTTTGGGGTTTTTTTGTAAGTTTACCTTTGGAAAAAGAAAAATTGATATTTGAAAATGTATGCATTAATAGACATGAAAAGAATGTTTTGGAGGTAAGAAATCACCATTTTCTGAAGATCCTTTTACTTTCTTTTCACTGTCAAACCTTTGCCCCATCCTTTGACATCCACTGCCTGCAGCAGTTTACTCCCACCACTTTCTCTAAATTTTCTGGGTCATGAATGATTTCACAGCAAGAGTATTGGTTTGGAAAAAACTAGAATTTTTCAGTTTAAAAAGATACCAGATTTGATAAAATATATGAAAATGTCAACAACACTGTCACCGGGATGAAAGCAAGGAACGGTTGTTTTAAAGAATATCAGAAATCTTATAGTCAATCTTACCTTGCCTTCAGTATTTTGTTTGAGGTATACTTGTAGTACCATCAGGCTCCAGCCATATTACCTTTCTTGCTAAAATAATTTTCCAATGTTTCAGGTTTTAAAATATGTGATTTCACTGAGGCAACAGTCCCTGACCTCATAGCAAGAACCTTTTTTAAATTACTGCACACTCCATTCACCTCCTCTATAAAGAAATGCAATTTAGTGAGAGTAAGTTTGTTAAATTAGAGCAGTAGGTGCATCAGACACTGGTAGGATTTTTTTAAATGCTGTGTTATGAATCAGTGCAAATGTATGTATACTGGAAAATTGTCTTTAAATCAGAGATAATACAAACATGGAACACAGTCAGGTTTACTCTGTAAGAAAAACTATAAACTGTTTATCCTAAAAATGTTTGTCACCCAATGGGGGGAAACAATTTATCTGTAAAGTATTCTGAGCAGAATAGGCAAACCTTTGCTATACGTTGAAAGATCTTTCACATCTTGCATCTCACCCTCCTCTGAATTGAAGGCTGAAGATACTTAAATCTTCTGATCCTATGTCCCTTGCTGAGCAGATCTTTTGAGCAAGCAGAGATTGCTCTGTTTTACTACATGTCCAAAGAGTTCCTTGTCATGTGTCCCTGGCCAAAATTGCCCTCAAAACATGAATCAAAATGACACCACTTACAGCTGATAGAAAACTCATGCAGTGTTATTTTTCAGTTCTGTCTGCTTTCTCAGGTTTATACAAGCAGCCAAAGATTACTCAAATAATTGTTCAGAGCAGTCCCCAACATGGGCACTGGGAGCCATTAAACCAGGGAAAACCTCTGATTTTGTTTGCAGATTGGAGAAGATTCTCTGCACTTGTCTGAGGTAGCACCTCTGCAGCTGGCAATGAAACTATGCCAGTACACACCATCTGAAGCTCTGGCTTTGACAGCACTTTGTCAGCCACTTCATCTCTGGATGTCAAACCTTAAATCAGAAACAGCAGCACTGAGAACATGGCTATGTCTCTATTTCGTTTGACAACCAAACTATGCAGTGTCAGACAAAAAACCTGTTAGATCTCAGTTCTGGAAATATTTTTGCTCCTTGTCTTTTTGAAATACTAGGTTTTACCATGTATTACTGTTTTCTTCATGTGCCACAGCCCAGATTGTGATTTTAACTAGAATTTTATGGAAGGAATAAGATGTGGCTCCAATCCAGGTAATGATATATATGTTCTAAACCTTTCAGTGTCTGGATGTGAGATTTGTGCTCACAAAGATAAGGAATGTTTTCTTCATTAAAAACAAAATTCCCTTTTGCTGCCTTTTCTTCACCAGGAAACAGGTGCTAGTAAGGAGTCTATTTGATTTGAGCACCTATTCCTAATGTTTTTTTATCTGAAAACCCTCATGTTTCTGCTTTCTAGAGGTTCCTGAAGGTCTGCAGGAGCTCATGTTTCTGATACAAATCTTCCCCAAGCACCTAATTTCTGCTTCAAGAGGATTGACTACAGAGAAAAGTTGTCTATTAGTACTCTCCAGTTTGACAACAATCAATTTCACTGGACAGTTTCAGATTCTGGGGAGCTGTTTCATGCCAAAAACAATTGTCTATGTGTTTCCAAAAAGTAGTTTTCTCAGAACATCCACTCATGAGACTTCCCAGACATTTGTTCAGCTAGGCCAGTCATCTCTCTAACAGCCCATCTTTTAGCACCCAGGAGAACAGAGTTACATCCAGCTGGTGGCCAGTCACAAGTGATGCTCTCCAGGGCTCAGTATTGAGATCACTTCTGCTTAACACCTTTATCGACAATCTGGGCGAGGGGATCAAGTACTTTCACCAGTTTGCAGATGACACCAAGGTGGGCGTCATTGTTGATCTATCTAAAGAACAGAGTGAGCCAGCCAGGGAAGGCTGAGGCCTCCTTCCAGATGGACCTGCTTCTGCACACAGAGGAGCACTGGTGGGTGAGGAGATGGTTGCAGGTCCTCAGATGGCAGCAGGTTTGAGTCTTGGGGAAGCAAAGAGAGGAGTCAGCAGGAACAATGGGCTCAGATCAGTTGTATGGGGTTCAGCAAGGCACAGAGTCAGGGGCTGCACCTGGGTCATGACACCCCCTTGCCACTCTACAGATCTGGGGAAGAATGACTAAAAACCCTAGGGGTATTGGTCAATGATTGGACTTAATGACCTTAGGCATCTTTTCCAACTTTAATGATCCTTTGGTTCTATGATGGTTAAAAAAATGTTAAATTAAAGAACTAATTTTTCAGGAGTTGATTTGGGTCAAACCAGGCTTTTTTTTCTCTCAGAAACTTACTCTGTTTTCTCTTTTCTTTAGTACTGATTTGCCAGAAGACACAGCAGGCTGAGCTTACAGCCATGAAACCTGTAAAGCCCACAGTTTACCAACCTACATGAGGGAAAGTGTGCTGGTTTGAAAGCAAAACCAGTAAGACTCCAAGTCAGAAATAAAATTTAATAGAGAGAGAACAAACAACAAGAAAGATAAAAATAAAATAAAAATAAAATACAAATGCAGTAATACAAAGGACCACTGACAGAGTCAGAATGCAAACCTGACACCCAGTTGGTCAGGGTGTTGAAGGCAGCCTAAAGTGAGTCCTCCCAGAGTGACAGTTGTGACTCCATTGGAGTAGAGATGATCCTCAAGAAACAGGTCCAGTCATCCTCTGGGAATCCAGTGGAAACAGACTACCTTGGTGTTTGGGATTGCTGGTTTTACCCCAGTGGAAAGGCTTTGGCTCCTCCCCCTGGGTGGACCATCTCCCAGTGGAATGAGGTGATGTTATCAGTCATGTGAGAGGCCTTAAATGGCCCATTCACAGGTGATGTCCCTCAGAGGAGGGTGGGTAGAGGAAGAGATAAGGAGATAAAGAACAGTATCTCCCAACCAACTTCAACAGATGAAAATAGAATACACATTTTTGGTTATATTTTTCAGCCCAGGACAGAAAGTCAGACTTTGGGCAGATTTACTAACACTGGGACAAAATCCCAGCAGTAAAAAACCTGCTTGTAACCCCAAGTTGTTTTTGCTGTTACACCAGCTAACCAGATCTAATAAGTCATCTAGGCACTCTATTTAGTGCTGTGCACATCTCCAGCCAGCACCTAGCATCTAATTGCACATAATGACCTGTCCACTGAAAAGGGACCTGTACTCTTAACTCATGGAGATCCACTCCCTTTTGAACAGCAAATGCATAGCCTAAAATTGGGGCACATTCACAAAGTCATCCCTCCACTAGAAGTGCCGATCATCTTAGCTGATTTGCACAAAAACACTGCTCCTCCATTTTTTGCTAGTCTTCAGCTTTTAACAAGCAGAAAAATGAATCAAAAATTGTAATATTACCACTGAATTCACTACCAAGTGAGTCACTCAACTTGGAAATTTTCACATTCATTTCTAATAAGCTATTTGAATTCCTTTAATTTTAATTTGTTTGTGTACCACCAGCAATCCCAAGTAGCTTTGAAAGGAACAGTGATTTAAGGAAGTATGAATGGAATTTGCACCTAGAATATTTTCTTACATTTTTTTTTCAACACAGTAACATTTGGGAAGTGCTCATTTTGTGTTAATCTCAGCAGCAAGATGACAGGGTCCATCTATCTTAGTACTTTTAACCAGGAGAGGAAGAGATTTGTACAGAAAACTTCCTGAGTATCTCCCCTTTTTCTGTCAAGTTTTACAGCTGAACAGTCTCAGAGAATGCAGCCTGGCTTCTGCATAACTGGAAATACATTCCAGGAGGTTCTGGCAGTTAATTGTCTTCCAATTCATGGGACCAGACTACAGCTAGTCCAAAGTTACCCCACTGCTTCCTTCCTACTTCATCAAAACATGCATAATATAGGTGTCATGTCCTCAGCATCAAACTGCTTTGCCATAAAGATCCAGTCTGTAGGTTGATATCACTTACTAATAGAGATATAGACACTGCTTTCAGTCAATTTGCCTTTAGCATCTGGCAAATGGGAAGATGAGCAAACAAAGTAGCAACCAAGTCACCAAAATGCTGTAAAATTGATTGGAAAAGAGGAAATGTCATCTCCAAAGTGCTGTTTACTATGAGATGGGGGGTTTTTTCACTTCTACACCAGCAGTAGTTTTGCAGTTAAGGCATATGCCTTTCTCAGACAATTATTTGAAGTATTATAAAAAAATATTATTCTTGTTGTGGTTAGTAATAATTATTGTTTGGCTGTTGTTAAACTCTTTGAACTGTTTGCCAAGTTTGCCTATTGCAGTGGGTAAGGAAGGGAAATAAAAGCATCATGAAGGTGCAGTTCCTTTGAACTGATCTCTGTAGCTTTGATTTGGTGGCAAACATATCCTGCCATCTGAGCTTACTGAGAAATGAGCTCTCATTCCGTCCAAAGCATGCTCTTAATGTGTGAAGCTACTTTACTGTATTGCTGACCCAGAAAAACAAAGGAGAAGGAAATCTGATCATAGTTAATAGTACTAAGTTTTACTGGACATGAAAACTTAAGCCTCTATGGGACTGTGAAATTGTACGGCATTTTTATTAGATGTTGGGGGAAAATGCATACGGTTTGTGCCTTAATACTGCCAGAAGTTTGTGACACATAGGCACAACAGGCTGTTGTCAGGTCCTTCTGAAATGGTAACCATTGGGAAATAGGGATATCGTTTTCCACCAGTAAATAAAATTTTCCCTGCCTTTGAGGCCAACTCCCTTAGAATAGGCAGTTTGTATCTGCAGGTTTCCTCAGATTTTGATCAAGGTGCTAATATGAAATAGTCACACAGTCAGAAATGGCTCGAAGAGCTCTCAGGAAGTGTTCGAGAATTAGTTAACACACATGGGCCAAAACCAGGCTGGGCACAGAAAATATGTATTCATAGTGCAATGTTTAGTCCACTACTAGAATCGTAGTTTAAGAGGCTGCCTGCCTCTTTGATAAACTGAAATATTATATCATCTTTCCAGCTGTACTACACATAAACCCTAATGCAATTGTCTGTAAAGGCATAAAAAGATATAAAGGTACCACAGAATTTAATGAACTGCTCAAATATAGTATTCAAAAGATGCACTCAGCCCCACAGAGATAATTACAAGCCTAATTTAAGCCTGGTAGGGGCTAGAGGTCTAAATAACTTATAGTGCTAGACCTTATCTCCTCAGCCAGTCATCAATATAGTTTTGAAAATTCTTCCTGAAGCATCTAATTAACAGGGAAGAACAGGCACTACATACCCAAATGTAGTTGGGTTCCATTGCAGGCTTAGGAGCTGGACCTTAGCTGACATGTGTATCCGAGAGCCTAATCAGACAGCTCTGTAAGAGGGCTGGTGACACCAATCCCTGAAACATACTTCATTCCACAGCAGAAATCATTGTGATTTCTGAAATGTCTTCTACATTCCTTGGGCAGGAAAAGCTGGTTGAGTTTTGATGAGAAAGCAAATTTCTAACCAATGCACATCACAATTTCCCTGCTTGCAGCTGATCTCACAGATTATACCAAAACTGTGATCTTGTAAAGTAAAAGGTGTTGATGGAGAGTTTCTGCTGTAGATTTTCCACTCTCTAGTTTTCTGGCTTCTTGATCTTGCAGGCAAGGCTGTAGGAGACATCCAGTCCTGGTCACTCAGCATGGTGCTGAGTTCTCCCAGCTGGCATGGGGAGCACAGCGGCATCTGCAGGGACATTGTGCATGAACCCATGTTGATTGTAGCCAGCTGATAGAGCCAGAGCAGCTGCCCTAAGGCTCACTGCCACCAGCTCAGTCATCACTGACCTGCCAGCTGGAATGTCCACAGAACACGCTTCATTCCATGGTGAACTTTTCCACGCACCTGTGCAAGTGAGATCTATAAAAGCAGTGCTGAAGCTCTGCTCTCATTTACATCTGAGGTCTTCAGTGTCGAGAACCAGGCCACTATAATTTGTGTAGATACCTTAAAGGATTGGCAGCCTGAGGAATTAACTGGAAAATTATGGGGTCTCATTCCTGGTGAAATGTATCCACTGGATCCTTGGAGAAGGAACAGTAGTACTTAAATAAAACTACCTCCCCACAAATTTGGAGCAATTCTGAAGTCCTTGGGAAAGTGAGTCCTTTAAGTCAAAAATTTAGCCCAGATCTTCCTTCAGTTTTCACTTCAATGGTGCAATCCTGATTCACAGTAATTTGCTTCCGGTTCTAGAAATGCAACCTTTTCAAAATTCACTGTCATTAGCAACATGGCTTAATTTTGGACTTGGCTTTTAGGTTTATGGTTGGATTTGATGATCTTAAAGACCTCTTCCAACTGTAGTGATTCTGTGATTCTATGATTTTTCACAAAACTAATAGTTGCAAGAGGAACAAGCCAAGACATATGCATGTCAGTCAAGCAAACCAAGTCTAGCATACATATAAGGAATTTAACAGAGGGCTTCACTTGACAGATCAGATTTGAAGCTGAGAGCTGTCCTGAATAAGTCTGGAAGAAACAATCTCAGAAACTGTGTCAGCTTCCACAAATGAAAAAGAAAAAAAAAAAAAAAAACTCAGAAAAAAAAATTCTGCAGCACTTGATCAGCCTGCTCTTCAGTCACTGACAGGGACAAAACACAGCAGGGAGGGAAGATGCTTTCTAGCCTTATCTTGTGCAGTCTCCTCAAAAAAGGTGCTGCTGAGGCTGTTTCAGATGCCTGGTTTGTGGTTGCTGGTAACAGTGAAGGTGACTGAGGAAGGGCTAAAAATAAGAATGCCCAGGGGACCATGCTAAGTGTTTGCTTTGCCTGTCGCTCCAGGGATGCTAACATCAGTGCTAATTGATCCAAACACTCACACTGGGAGTGAATGAGATTGAGAGTTGCACAGGGTGAGGCAAAATATCCAGCCAGAGTCTGCCAAAAAAAAGTTCAACCTTTGTTTTGGGTGTAAAACATGTATTTGCTTCAGTGTCCAGGATCATGATAGAAATGAAAATATGGGTTGAGGAAAGAGGGAGAAAGGTGGAGACACAGCTGTGGACACAGATCCTCACCAGCTCAAACACAGAAATGTGCTGCAGGGACAGACTTGCTAGCCAGATTGTATGTGCAGAGGAGGTCCATATACCCATTTCCCTTTCTTGGGAAGATGGAACTTTCACTTTCTTAGGAGAGAAGGAAAAGGCACAGTGTTCTCCTAGAGTGACTCTATGGATGGAGGTACCCATGCAGGCAGACAATATGCAGAAGGAGCAGATCTGAAGAGGCATTTCCAGATGAGAGGTGCTAGATATTAGCTGCCTTATCAAGGAATAAGACTGTTAACAATACAACACACCAATTAATTATTCATTTGCCCTCCTACTCAACTGAAAACAAGCCAGGGGCTCATTTGCTAAGGCAGAATCAATTTCCAACAGAAATTTACATACTTTCAAAAAATTTTCTAGATGGAGATATTATTTACCTGCACATTTTGATACTTCACTCCTCTTGGAGCAGATCAGATTATTATTAATATCTAATCTGAACATCCTAGCTACAGTCTAAGGCCAGTATTTTTCATCCAGCTACACATGATCAGAAAATTTTTTGTACCATATTAAATGGATTCTTTTGTTCTTCTTTGAAGAGGTCCTTCTCATGTTTGTAATAAGCTTCCCATCTGACATGGCTTGACAGGCTAGCGACATGGAAAGTCCAGGCAGAACAGTTGGCATGTAGCTAAACTTGAAAAAAGAAGAAAGAAAGCACAAGGAATATATAATCAGATAAAATGTGTATAGTTTCTAACCAGACAATAATCTCATGCTCTTTCTGCCTGGACCTTTTGAAGGCTCATCCTCCAGGTTTTAGAGGAGCAGGGTCATTTTACAGAGTCCAACAGCCTGTAAAGAACTGCAAAGACTAGTTTGAAGTCAGGCAAAAACGTTGTAGGCATTTTGCTTAGTACAAGTCAATCAGCAGTGACACAAACCTCCAGCTTCACTGAGCCATTGGTGTTCAGACAGCAGAGATTACAGAGGTCAAAGAGCTGCAGCCACCAAAACAGCCCCAGTGAAGACAGAGGTGCTTCGGAATCAAAAGTGCCCAACTTGGCATGTAGCACTATGTGCTGCCTCAGTTCAGAGTGACCATTTGTGCAGGCCAGCCCGGTTCAATGCAAGCTTTCACTTTGTGGCAGTGAAAGTGGAAGAAGCTGATTTTCCAATGCAACAGTGAATAAACAAATTCAATCAAAAATTCTGATCGAGTCAAAAATTTGAGCTGGCTGTCCTACATGCTTGGGAAATTCATCACAATCAGCCAATATTTCCCAGGAGCTTTCAAGACAAGGAACATGTTTTTATGAGTCAATGAACTCAAATTTGTTTTAGAAATAGGTTATGTTTCCATCATTTTTGGGAAGGGCAAAGGAACAAAAACAACAGAGGAACAATATTCCAAAAAGTGATAGAGAAGTGAGATGCCGCTGCCTAAGTAATTCATGGAAGATGAATTAACATCTAATAAATTCCATTGATAAATTCTTCAGGCAAATCATTAAAGATGAGACAGAGTTCTTTGCATATCATTAATGGTGCACAAAATTTCAACTCAGGGGCTGGCTTCATCAAAGGCAAAACAGGTAGATAGATTTCCATATAATGAACGCATTTCTATTCATTAAATTCTGCAAGTAGAGAAATAATGAGTGGTGGAAGTGCTCATTATCAGATACTGATATTTATAGAAAACCACCACATTGTGAAAAAAAAAATCAATATTTATGAAGGACTGTTTTCCTACAAATGGGGAAAAACTTTGTTTCTTATCACGTGTTCTTTGTTTAATTACCAACTTCTTCATTTTAATCAATACAAATGAACAGTGTTTGTTAACAGCCAAGTAATAAAAAGACCTTACTCATTATTTCTCTGAGGAATTCACTTCCTTGTTAGATAACTGCAGATTCCAGTGCATCACATGTACATTCTGTCCTGTACTTCCTATTTGCTTTGGTTTTCATGAAAATACTTTTTAGTTCACCCAAAAAAAAGAAGCTGTGACATTAATAAAGGGAGCCTAGAGAGATATATTTTCAGGCAGAAAAAAAAGTTTTGACCAGATTAAGCTTGAAATTTTTACTATTATTTTTTATTTTAAAAAAAAAGTGGCTATTGTCATCCAAAGTAAAAACAAGATTATTCAATTAATACTTTACATAGTACAAAAAATGCTAGTCCATATCATGGGATTTAAATGCTTATATTCAATACACAGAGACTTAATATTCATGCAAGTAAATCCTGAGGGTGCAGAGTAAAAGGCAAACCATGGTATTTAATGAGATTTCCCATCTGAAAAATGTGGTTATGGATAAACCTCTCTCCTCTACAACAAATATAATATTTGATTTAGGTTAATGATGCCTCTTCTCAAATTAATCTTGCATCTTTAATTATTAAATTCTTCAGCATTACTGAAACCATTCTAATTATTCCCATTGCTCAGTGGTATTAGCAAAAATTATGCTTAAATTTAAAATCACTTTAATAGGGGCCATATTACTCTCATGCTCATTTGACTGTTTAATATTTCACCTCTGAGACAAAAAAGGTTGACTGCAGCCAACATCTCCTTTATTAAAATTATGATCTTTATATTTTTACCATTAACTTAATAAGAATGAAAGTAGACCGCTCTTATTATGTTCTGCCCCCACATTTCAACTAGCAAATCCCACTGCTCATATTATCCTCTCATTTATGCTTTTTAAAGTTTTATGATACTAATATTCTTTTCTGATCTGTTCAGTTTATCAGTGGCAAGGTTTTACGTAATTTTTCTGGTGAATTGCCACTGAGAGATGAAGACTGCTGTTTACTTCAGGTAAATAAAATTCCATATGAGATTGAAATACTGAATGACATTTTTTCCAATGTTATTTCAATATGTCAGAATATACCGTGTAAATTTAGGTTCTAAATGCAATAGAATGATACTCAGAAAGAGAAGAAAAGATTTTAGAAAAATTCTTATTGTTTTATACTTAATCTATTCATTTTTATCATCTGAAGTATGCTTGAATTTTAGGATGTGAAATTTCCTTCTAGCATGCTCCATACCAGTATTTTTGTCTCATTTTGGGATGTACCACTCTTTTCAAAAGTCAGGTTGTGTTATGATTTTCTTTGCATTTTAGAGTTGACAGCTAACTCCCAGTAATGAGTAATCCAAAACTTGACTCTGGTCATACTTAGACTGAAGACCTTCCTACGCAGAAGAAATCAGTCAACATTATGGCACTCTTCTGGCATTGCAAGATAGAGATCCATAAACTTAGGACTCCTTTGCTGGAATGAGGATGGACCTGGATGTTCAGAGGTGAAATACTTATCAGTACAGTAAAAAACTAAGCAGTTTCTTCATGAAAGTAGAACTTCCTCTTGACCAAGGTGGAGTTCATGGCTTTCATTCTACATGACAGATTCAAAAGTCCAGCAGGTTTACTGTGGCCAGATTGGGCTTGCCAATAAAGGTAGTACAGCTTATACAGTGACCATGTTTCTGAGGACATGATGTACTGCCATGAAGTATTTCAAATATAGTAGCACATCTCTGGCACCTCTGGACCCAAGCTAGACACCATCACCTTGGGAAGATGTGAGCTAATGTCTGTAACTGCCTGAAAAGCAGGAACTGGACTGGAATTATCTCTGTGGGTCAGTCCTTACTAAGCCACAGATTTCTCTCCACCTTTTCCTACACTTTTTCCCACATCCCAGCTGACTGTTCCTTGGACAATATACATTCTTCAGTGTCCTACACTCTTAACACACATTTTATTTTATTATGAAGCCATTTCAACCCCTGTAATTATGTGTCCTGTTAATGTTAAACTGAACAGGAGGAACATGGAGTTTTCCTTCCCCTGGGGTCACTCTCCAGAGAGGAGCCCTGGTGGGAATGTCAGTTGGCACCATTATGATTGAATTTCCATTAATTGTATCATTATGTGCATGTCCACAGTATCTGGTATTCTGCAAATTAATTAGAAACACATCAGGCTTCAACAAAAGGAGCAATACCTTCCTCTACTTGCCTCATCATAACCTCATTCTTGAACAGATTAAATCCTTTCTTAAATAGATCAAATTAAGATAATAACTTTCTTGGGGAGCATTGCCTAGAATAATCAGATTTCTCAGGTGAAAATATTTATAATTAAATATATCAGGGCTGGACCTCTATCTGACATTCACAGATCTGTAGCTAAAATCCATTGGAATCAGGATTATTCAGCAGGTTTCTCAGCTACAGCCATGTGGTTCAAATAATATTTCATTTGTCTGGAGCTTTGGTGGAAGGTTGTTTTGTTTTGCATTGTCTATTTGTTTCAAAGACAAGATATAACTTGTTGACAACAAAATGTTGACAGCTACAAACTAATTTATTAATTGCATATTAAACGTTGCCTGGTATTTGAGAGCTAAGAAAATATGTAGTGCTGATGTGAATGAGGAAATGGTAGTACTCAAAACCCACTTGGGACTGTCAAAAAAATATCATCAGTGCTGCTGCAATAAAGCTAGTCATATCATCTAAAATTTGGTCCAAAAATGTTTGAAGGAGCCCAGAAGATCAGATATGAGGCCTTTCCTGGATTTTTCCCACCTTGGACTTGGCTACAACCCACTTCTTCACATACCTGGATCTCTAACAACCTGAACTGATCCACATTTAAAACTATCTTTCATACAGTTCTTAAATGAGGACTATTGATTTGAGAGACTGTAATAATAGCCCTCCCTGTCTTGTCAGTGCATATGTATGGCTTCTGAGGAGAATTATTGATCCTTTAAACTCTAATAGATCTTGCATGCTTATGAACAACTTCAAACATATCTATTGACCTCTACGTCTGCACTTTGTATATTTGAATTATTCTTAGGCAACCTTTAAAATATTAATTCTTGACAAGTAAATACATCACTGTAGAACCTCTGGAGATCTCAGCCACTACTGTCAGAGCTGCCTCGAATGCACTTGAAGACTCTCATTTAGGCCACATGTTTCAATTTTTCAGCAGAAATCCCAAGTATAGGACAACTCCTGCCTACTCAAGATTTGTGATCTCTTGATGATTTAATGCCCTGTCACATACAAGTGTTTGGTGCAGCCCAGGGCACTAAAAATAACTCAGACATGATCACAGCAAATCACACGCTGTGAGTTTAGTAACAGTAGCAAATGATGTAGCAGTTATCTACACGTGTGGGTTAAGAGCAAGCATTCAAGCCTATGGCCATGTTCACCCCACGGGGAGGTTTAGGTAGGGCTTATCCCTTTAGGCCCCATGTGGACTCAGCTGGGTGCACTGTTTAACCCTACAGCTGTCTTAGCTGGGACCATTGCTGCAAAGCCATTCACTCACTGTGTTTTGATGCAGGAGATTAAAAAAGGGAGACTTCTTTATGTAAAAGAACATTAAAAATACAGAAGTACTTCATGATTTAGTTTCTGAATTAAACAGTTTCAACATTTCTGAAACACATTGTGTGAAGCCAAAGATTTTTGCAATCTTACATTATGGGAAATTCAACTTTGTTTTGTTCAATTTTTGGACATTTTCCCTCCCTAAAGAAACATAAATCTTAACTATTGCTAATACTTTTGTTAGCACAATACAAATCTATTTACCAGTATGCAACACTGTTTGTCCAGTGAAGCTTAACACCAGAAGAATAGACTGTATTTTTGTCTCACATCCTCAAATGGGTGCAACCACCGTGAATATGGCTATTCCCTAATTTTTGCACATATGATCCACATTTCAGACTCTGTCTGAATGAATAAGACCTCCTACATCCTGCTTCATGAATGTGCGGTCACCTGAGAACTGTATTCATTAAGATAACAGGCTAAACAGCATTTTGAGAGCTATCAAATGCCTAAAACACAAAACATTCCTCCAATCCATTAAATACATGTACTTTTCTCAGGTACACCTAGGGGCAACTTATGGAACTAATAGACACTTTTATGACCTCTTGAGACTGAATGATAAAGCTCTTCCTTTCAAAACATGAAGAGTGTGAAAAACACAGTACAGAAGGAAGCAAATCTCACTTTATGTTAAGCAATTGTCAGTGCCCTCACTCAGAACATAATAACCTTGTGCATGGTTGTTCACTTTACTGCCTGAAGAATTTTGGAATCTCTGAGGAGAACATCTTAAATTTGTGCCAACACTATTCCAGTGCTTCCTGCTCATTTGAATTCCCCAGCAGCACTTGCACCTTGTGCTGACCTCAGAGATTCACTGTTTCAGATCTGTTAAGCAGCATCCTTTGGGAGGACTTGAGCCTCTAACAACTTTATCTAAGAATTATTTGTTTTAAACTGTGTATACTGTTCTTGGGCTAAGGACTGATGTTAGGTCTCCCAGCTCCCATATAAAAGTCCCATTCCCTGGGGTACTTCAGAAGCTTCATCTTCTGGTTCAGTGACCTAGATAACCCCTACCTCCTGAAAAGTGAACAGACTAGAAAAAAAGTGGGCATCTCTAAACAGTCAATAGCATCCAAGATACTGGTTAGCCCCTCCCTGGAGAAAGCTATGGCTCATTATGAGGAGAAGCACTGGCCCTATCCCTCCCCTCTTTGATGTTAAGAAACCCATTCAATATTGCAAATATACAGTTGTTCTGTATAATAAGGCCTTGTTTTGAAAGGTGCATTTCATCTAAGTCTAAATCCATGGGCTATTTGTGGAAAGCAAACATAAACTGAGTATTCTGTGTGATCTGCACAGGAAACCTTAATGTCCTGCCACATAAAGGTAGAAATCCATTAGAACTTTCATGTTAAAAATTAAAGCACGCAAGGGTCTTCATAAAGCAACATTCAAACAGAAGACTGGATTGCAGTTTTGGAGGTATCTGAATTTTCTATATACTTGTTAAAGAAGATCTGTGTCTCCTTGCTTTCAGAGAAAAAAATATACATTACAAACAAGTATTCTAATTTATTCTGTCCATATTCAGTCTTTTCATTGAGAATTTAAGCCACAACTTAGTTGTATTTACTCATTTGAGATTGGTAAGTCCTGCAGTAGGTGACAGTAATTTTGGTGTTCCTCCCTTCTGACTTTTAAATACATTTGCTGCAGAAAAAAATCTTCTCTTTCATCTTTTATTAAATGTGAGAAATCTGAGACGTTTTTGATCTTCCCAGTAAATACAGCTTGGTTTTGGTCAAATGCCAAAGCAGTATTGTTTAAACATTTGCTATAACATTTTAAATATTCACAGCATTTTACAGAGTAAATAAACAGTACCAAATGACATGAAGTCCAGGAATTTTGTTCTCTGGATGTGCCCCCATGTGAATAGGCCTTAGAGGGGGCCAAATCAACTTCAAGGATGAACAGAATGGTAATGGCACGAAATAAAGTTACCTGAGTAGTCCTAAATTTTTGTGTGGTGTTCCATAAGTTTTCTGGGCTGGGACAGAATTCCGTCCTGTGTATAGCAGACAGGGGAGATGATTCTTGCAATCTTCTTTGGTCTGAGGAATCAGACAAAGAAATACCTTCTGAAAATTTTTCCCACACTGTTCAGACTTTCCACTTTCCATGCAATTGGCAGCAAGTCTGAGACAAGTACCAGGGGATCTGGCATTACCAGTCCTGAAGTCTGGGCCCATGTGAATACTATAAGGCATTTTGCCCTGCTTCCTGTGCCAGGTACAAACTTGCCAGCAAAGCATCATCCACCCCTGGAAGGGTCCTGGCCCTCTTATGGGGCCATGCACTTCCCCAAAACCAGACATGCTTCCAAGCACACTGTGGCTGCCTGCAGCCTTGGGACTCAGCACCTTCTTTTCAAGTGGTGATCAAGAGCCCTGCTGTGAGAGCCCAAACCCCAAGCTCTGTTTAATGGAAAATATTATGGAGTTTGGCTGAGAACAATCAGAAGCTGCTCATACTATGCCAAACTCCATCACACTGTTAGAACTTGCTATGCCCATAGCTCCCTTCTGTCATTTATCTCTTGCTTATATCACTTTGTCCTGTGGCATCAGAGCAAATTTCTGTGCAGTATAGTGTCTCAAGAGACAGTCTGGGTTAGAGGTCTTCATTTACAATTTGCAGATGGAAAAACACGGGGCCAAAGCTTTTGAGAAGGGAATTTATTTTTGCCATGTAAAGAAAAAAGCTCTGTGAAAGAGACATACTAGCACCAGAGTGAAGGTTGTGTGGAGGTGCTGGCAATGCAGTTACATCCCTTTGTACCTGGGAACCCAAGTCACTGCTACAGCTAACTTACATTTTAACTCTTGCCTCCCTCCTTCCCTGTTACTTTCCAGCAGGCAGCAGTGTACTGTAAATCCCTGATTGTGTATGTAAGTAATAACTATCTATCTGTAGGGCATTTCCTGAGGATGAATGGCCAGCTGGAATGAAACTGATGGCCTGAGGTGAAACCAGAGGCTATTAGAAGCTCTTGATCATTTAACCGCTTGAACGCTGCTTAGCATGATGTGTCCAAGGGTAGGACACATTATCAGATGCTTCCCTCTGTGCCAGACAAAAGAGAGTTGGGTCTGATACTTTAAAGGAATGATACTGCATCTCCCACAGCAGCCCTGAACCCGTGACAGAGTAGAATAAAAATCCACTGAAAATGCCCTCTGCTATACTCATTATTGCTGTAATAAAACTGAAGTGCTAGGTAGGGGAATACCTATAGTGGGGCACTGTTATGCTGCAGTAAATAGGGTATACCACTGTTTAGAAAACACAGTGTCACCACTCTGAGATCAGATTCACCCATTATTGATCTGCTTGGGGATGTTATATTTTCACAGTTTGCACTATGTGTGCCTAGATGTCACAGTCACAGATCCTGTTGTCCTGGGATATGAACACAGAATAAAAGCCTGGTTCTTGGCCCAGAGGGCTTACAGTACAGTTTTAACAATCCTTTGCTGAACATCTCCAAATAATTAATTCACTGTAATGTACATTAGCCATTTCAGTTTACCTGAATTATCTTACAGCACTCTGCCTGGCTGATAATCATCATTACCTTTTAGAGTAAAGTGCAACCAGCAGTAACTTTGCTTCATGGAGCTTTGAATAGCTGGAATGTTAAAGAGCTTATTAAAAACAAATTGCCAACAGAAAATTATATTCCACACTATCACTTCTGTTAAAAAAAAAACCACTATGAAACAGCAATGCATAAAAAAGGAAGATTTACTTTCCTAACGCCTGAGTTTAAGTGGGAAAAAAGGCCATATAATTAAACTTTCAGTGCTTCTGGTGGAATATTTAGATCTGAAGTTAGCACAGGAGACAACAAGCTAAATTCTGATCCTAGATGATGTAATTTCAAATTCTGAGCATCTCCACTGAACTCAGTGTAATCATTCTGGATCTGCCCAGGTGATAATTGGGTCATAATCTGGTCCCTATATACATGGGTTTTCTGCATGACATTTCAGAAAGCTTAGAAAAGCTTTTTCAGAGTAAGATTAAAGTCCCTGGAGCATCTCTATTTCACATGTCAAAGCCCAAATTGTTTCTAGGCTCAGAAGTTATCTGGCATGAATTCAGCCTCAGAGCCAATGCCTACAGCCATCTTATGAAACTTTGTACATGATGGGGATGTTGAGGGTGGTAGCAGATTTTCCATTACAGAAGAGAAGGGAAACTGCAAGGTTTGCCACAGAATGATTTTAATCATTTTTCGAAAGGACCCTGCTTTAAACTCATTACTTTTTAAATTCCACTGAATTTTAGCACTTCAATGCCAAAGGCATTCTTGCAAACAAAAAATAATAGTCATGTTTGAGTCATAGCCATATTGGAGCCTTTGTAAAATTATTATCAATTTTAGGATCAGCTCTACCATACCAACTTAATTCTATATTTATACAACCATAAGTAGAATTCCCTCTGTTCATTGCCTTGCACCCATGGATCTTATCCTTGGATTTAAGCTAATGAAGCTCATAATTGTAAGGGGCTCACAGTGCCTGTGTGTTTGTAGCCATATACAGCCCAGGCCTGAGGCTGTATGAAAAGGCCAAAATGAAAGACAAGAAGTTTACAGTTCCTCTGTGCCTTTCCTGTCAAGGATCCTATTGGCTCATTGTATTCACATCCACACACTGGACTTGTCCACTGGGATGTGATGAAACTGAGATTGTCTCATTGCCTTCCCAAAATGAATGGTGCTCTCTCCCCCAGAGATTTTCATGGTGCATTCATTCCCCAAGCTTCTTCAAAGTTTCTGCTTAGGTGGGGACTCTCCACGGCCAAGCAGGCTCTCTATGCTTTGTCCTCACCATAAGCTGTGCCTGATCTGTCACCAGAAAGCCATCCATTTCCTCAGTGGGAACTGTGAATATCCCTGCAACAGGTCTTTCTTTCAGGACTTTTTATGTCTTTGGAGACACATAATAAAGTCAGGGAATTATTCAGTTTATTTTATTTCAAGATGATCCTTATCATCTCCTCAGAACACCATTATCATTTGAGGTAAGCAGCTGCAGCTGAGACCTACATTTTGGCTCTCTGACCTGGTGTCTACATACTAGAGAAGCTGCTACAAGTTATATAGCTCCAGTCTCTCCTAGTGGTTTTATCCCACAATATTTCACAGTTACTGTTAAAACTTACAAAATGCAATGGAATTCCACTGCAACAGAATTGAAAGACTTAATAGACTAGAAAATGAAGGGTACTTATCACCCAAAAACAAGATAAGTATTGTGTGGTTTTATTTTGCCATTTTGTTTTCTGCTTGTGGGGTCTTTTTCTTTCTAATTTCCCTTATGAACCTGCACCAGCTGTCTCAATACAACAGAGACTCAAAGAAAATAGCCATTTCCCCAGTGCATATAATGACCTGATACTATGTTTTAAATCTAGTCAGCATGGGAAACGGTAATTGAAATCACTCTAAATTAATTGTTCTGGTTTAGGCAGTACAGAGAAGAATTATTCTTGGATATAACAGAATGCAGAACAACTCATGAAAAAAAAAGGGTACAAATATGTGTACTACGTGATCTCTCTCTTTTTCAGTAGAATTATTCATTAACAAAGAAAATTTACATTTTTAATCAGTTTTCAGTTCTATATTGTGCTTCACCAAACATCACAGATACTTACAGATACTTACAGATATGCTTACTCACAGAGTAGTCCCAAGTAGCCTTAGTGGGACCATTCCAGGAACAACTTTTCCTGCAGAAGAGTACACAGGGCTGTATCAGAGCTTGCCAGACTGGACCCACATTTATAGTCATGACTTTGGATTCTCTAAAGCAGAGAAAAAAGGTTCAACTACCTCCCCTTGCCTAGA
Source organism: Cisticola juncidis (assembly GCA_013400215.1). Taxonomy (NCBI): domain Eukaryota; kingdom Metazoa; phylum Chordata; class Aves; order Passeriformes; family Cisticolidae; genus Cisticola; species Cisticola juncidis. Next base: position 466,893 of record VXBR01000460.1, on the reverse strand, counting down.
AATGTCCTGATCACAAAACAAAGATTCTTACATAGGGAAATGAAATGGTGTTTCCATTTTTGCCCTCAATAAGACACAACACACCTCTCTCCCCCCTCTCATTCCCAAAATTCTCAAGAAAATATTCCTGGAGAGTAATTTTTTTAATGTTCTGACTCACCACACAAAGTTTGGGCTCTGTGCTTGCCATGTGCAGCCGCATCCCCTTCTGCCCTATCCCCACATGGAAGGAAGTTGTGGCTGTTCACCACCTTCTGCCTAGCAGGTGCTCCACTCTCAGAAAACTGTCCTGTGATTCTCTTCAATAAAAGCCAGAGAAAATGCAAGATAAATTCAGACACAGAAATAAGCTACATGTATAAATTACTTTGATTCATCAAAATAAGGCTGACAGAGGACTGCTAAGAGTGACTCTCTCAAACCAGCAATTAAAGTTTTATTTTCTGCACAAACACCCTTATTAAAGTATTATGCAAACCACACACATTTTACTGATTATCATGATAGATTACATTACAAATGGTTGGGCTAGACACAAAGAGTGGATTAGTTAATCATATTGCTTAAATTGTAGAGATTAATCTCCTGCCATGGTTTTATTTGGAAATGTAAGGCTAAATTTCCATATCAAAACTTTAGGTTTCTTAAGTACAATAATTATCTGTGAAATATGGAGGACAATTACATCCCTTCCTTCTCCTTTACTCTTTGTGTCTGAACAAAAACAAACAAACAAATAAATAAAGTTAAATATTGCAGTGCTTTAGGAGAAATGTGTAGATTTTCAGGAGAAATACATAGCATGTGAAAACAAAGAGCAGGTTAAGACAAAAACTTTATTCAGATGAGATTTGAAATAGTACACTCCAGGTCAATGGGATTTTTTTTTTTTTTTTTTT
>VXBR01000460.1:365955-465985 GCA_013400215.1 Cisticola juncidis | reverse complement strand
TGGTTTTTTTTTTTTTTTTTTTTAATTTTTTTTTTTTTGTATGTATGGCTGAATGAGTTTTAATATTAGAGAAAAGGGAATAATTGAAATAAGTGAAAATAAGGAAATAAATAGTGAGAAAAAAAGAGAGAGAAGTATATTAAAAATCCTTATTTTACCCATTAATTTACATTATAAAATAATCTACTGCTTCTTATCCAGAGTGGATAGACCTAGACTCATTTTGTTGTTGCTTCCTTTTCTGGGTTGGTACAGATTGGTCCTCCAGATGAGGAGGACCACAGAGGGGCCAGGGGTTACCGTTTATTTCCTGTCACTCTCACAAACTATTCCCAAAACTAGATGTGTATTGGTGCTAGATGGATGTACATCTGCTCATAGGGCAGGACATTTGAAGAGCATGCCTGTTTTTAGAGCATCCGCAGCTGGTTCTCCAGCGTTGCACCGTTTGGGATGCACAGGATGAAACAGGTCCAGGTGAGCAGCTCTTACTCAAGGCTGCCCAAGAGACACAGGCCTTTCCTGAGGCTCTCTCCATGCAAGATGAGACCTCAAATTCCAAATTCGTAAAAGCTGAACTAAAATTGACCTTATATTCAATTGCATGATCTTGAAACAAAGGTAGAGAGGATCTTAATAAGCTGTGCAAAAATCACGCATTTGCATTTGGCTGGGTAGCATCCGCAGGGGTCTCAGTTCTGGCAGAGAACAGTGAATGGCATTTTCTTGGCTTGTGGCAATCTCTCTGTCTAATGTTTTGTGATATTTCCTCTCAAATGCTAATTAATACCCAGTATCTTTTTATTTTTCTTAGCAATCCTGCATCTGTGAAATAAATGAAACACGAGCCATGAATGCAGCCAAAAGAGAGAGACATGCTGTTTGTGGGTTTTGTTAGCACTCTGGTTACTTACTATGATTTAACACAGCTGAAGGTCTCAGGCTGGCTTTCTTAAGACAGTAACTATTACACTACAGACTGCAAGAAGAGTCCTGATAAGCTTCCTTCTTTCCTTGAAACAGACACTGTACAAATGCAATGTGGAAGGGGTTTTGTGTCCATTCTTTCAGTCTGAACTGTGTCTCCTTTATTAAATGTCCCCTTTCCTTCTGCTTTCCTTTCACAACCACTATTTCCAAGAATAATAGTGTTTTTAAAACCTGAGGGGTTGGTTTGTTTGTTTGTTTGGGTTTTTTAAAACTATTTCTAATAGATCATATTTGCTTTCCTGCATAGAAATAAAAGGTAAGGAGATTGAGAGATGTAATTCTGCAGCTCAGAAGTATAAATCAGTGATTAAAGTACATCCGTTTTAAAACAAGGTAAATTATATGACAAATAAGTGCATAACATGCAGGAGAAGGATTTTTCTTAGCAAGAGTCACCAAATAAAGCAGTAGGCTTGCAGAAAAGAAAACATGCTTGATCCAACTTTCTTCTGAGGACAAAAAATATGCTACAGATTTTTAGAGCTGGTTTTGGAGTTTTATTTGCTAATGCCATTGCATTTCATTTCCTGCTGATTAAAAATTGTATTGTATATTGAATTTATACTAGTAGCCCATGGAGCAATAATAAAACGTAACTCAATTTCATCAAGGAAATAAATGAGAACTTGTAGTCTGGATCATATCACAACTTCCCAAATTTCCTTTGCATAGATTAAGGGAGGCATTGTTGTTGGTTTGGGTTTTAGAACAGGTGGAGTGTTTTCATTTTTTTCTTCTCAGAAAGGCTGATTTTGTATTTAAATGGAAACCACTTCAATCTACCAAGCATTTCAGTGCAAACTACATTGTCTTCTGAAAAGTATTTTATGCTGTATATTTTGAAAAACTTTATTTGAGAGGTCTACTCCCAGGTACTGCACCTAAAGCCAGAAAGCAACAGAGATGATACAAAAAGGGATGGATTACTGAGGGAAAGCACATTCTTAGCCTGATTGCCTGTTTAATTTGCTCACCTGCAGCTAAAGTTGTTCTAAACTCACACTAACCAGGGCAAGTTTCAGTCAGGTCTATCCCAAATGCTGAACATCCACTTTAGCAGAGTTCTCTGCTCAAACTGATGTGCTCTGTCATGGATTTATGGCCTCAGCAGAAATGACAGCAAGGCCTGTGGGCTTCTTGAGGTAGATGAATAATGTTACTGAAATTCAGTAATTATTAGAAGAATGATATAGGAAGAGTTACTATTGCTTTTCAGCTCTCAGCCCTTCACCAGTTTGGTATTTTATTTTTTAAAATGTCTAATAAAGGAAAAGATTAGGGAAGCAGTGAATCATTACCCCTGCTCAGATAGGTAGGGCCTTAGAAAAAGGAAGTATCATCAGCTGTACTTTACTAAAGCAAGAGCAAAAATAACTTCCAATCTTTCCAAAGCTATTTAAAATACATATTCATACTTCTACATTATTTATTATTTAGATCTAGCACTGCAATAGCAGCTGATGATATTAAATGTCAGAATCCCAAAGTGCTCCACATTGTAGTAAATACACCAGAGGAGGCACTCCTTTTCTCAAATAGAAGCCTAGGTAGTCTCACCAAAAAAAAACAAATCCCCAAAATAACCAAAAGCAAAACGAAAAACAAAAGTATAAGGGCAAAACAGATGTTGGCGAGACTATGAATGCCCACAGAAGTTAGGAACCAAGAAACTCTCCAGCCCAGCTGTCAATCCTGTCCCTTTTTTAAATTCTTCAAAAACTATTTATAATGTTCTAGGTTTGTTCAAGGTTTAAAGAAAAAGCCTTGCCTGTAGGAGGGTTAAAGGCAAGAGGCTCACTGTACACATGGCTCCATCAGCTCCTCCTGTTTCCATGGACACACTAGTTAACGTTTGACTTTTTTTGACAGTGTCTTACAACAAGGTTATTTCAGAGAAAACTGGAAAGGTGACAGGAGAGGAAAGTTGGTAGTAAAGAAATACAGGTTCTGTGAAACGCAGTCGAGGCTACTGATTTATATGGGGTATTTACCCACCCCATGTTCTAAATATTTCCATAATTTACCTTTCATCTTTATTGTATTCTGCCAAAGTATTTGCTACGAATGCTTGAGCTCTCAATTAGCTGTGTGAAATGAGATATTATCTTGTCATCACATCTTTAATCTCTTTTGATTCTGTAATTTACAAAGAAAAGAAATTAGTACCTGAAGTAAGCTCCTAGCAGTGGCTGCAGTCTTTTGTGGCCCATGTTCACAGCTGTACCCAACCTCTGATTTCCTCACTGTCATCATTTACAGCATCAAAGGGACACTTAGCTCGCTTCTGCTCAGTTCAAAGAATCAAAGCAAATTCATTAAATTATATATACATGTACTTGACAGTTTGGTTTAGATGTCTTACTTTAAAACCCAGTGGCAAATATCTTGCTTTGATAGGAGCCCTTAAAGTGCTCAAAAAAAACCTAGAAGGACATCTCTTATAAAGTTGTTTTTTGCATCTCAGAATGAAATATGCTGTCATTCCTAAAATGGTAAAAAAATGAACCTTTCACGTCACTTTCCAAAATAAATAAAGCCTTGCTAACACCTATTGGGCTTCTATAGAGCAAGAGATGATTTATGAAACCTTCAGAAAAGAGCTTTCTAGGGAGACCTCAGAGCAGCTTTTCAGTACCTACAGGGGACCTACAGAAGAGCTGGAGAGGGACTTTTTACAAGGACATGTGGTGACAGGACAAGAGGGAATGGCTTTAAACTGAAAGATTTAGGTTAGGTATAGGAAAGAATTATTTCCTGTGAAGGAAGTGAGACACTGGAACAGGCTGCCCAGAGAAGCTGTGGGTGCCCCATCCCTGGCAGTGTTCAAGGGTAGGTTGGATGAGACGCTGAGCAACCTGGTCTAGTGGAAGTTATCACTGCTCATGACAAGAGAATTAAAACAAGATGATCTTTATGGTCTCTTCCAACCCAAATCATTCTGAGATTCTATGGCATGTTTCTAAGACACTCAACTCATTGCTCTACTTTGAAGAGCCTCTGGGAGCCAAAGAAAAGTGAAAGTAAATGAAGTGTCTCCATAGCCACAGATAAATGAAGATCATCTGCTGAAAACAAAACACCAGGAGCTGTTCCTGAATCATTAATATGAGCACACTAAAGTAAAAATCTCAGTCTTACTGAGCCCTGGTTACTTTAAGTCTCATGTGGCTATGGGCTTTGAAATAAAAACTTGACTTGAGATGCAAACACCAAATATGGAGGTCTTTCACAATCTACCACTGTGGTAGTTACTCTGATGGTGTATCTTTCCATTAAACCACAGATTTTTCTGGCTGCTATAAGCACCCATATCTGATTTAAACTTTTCAAAAAAAAAAAGTAGCAATTTTTCATTAAATACTGTAACAGAAATATTTCAGATCCTATTGCCTCACTTCTGGAACGAAATAGTTCTTGTCCTCTTCTTCTATTTGCATTGTAAAACTCTAATATATGGCCACCTAGATTCAAATAAAAAATGGCACATCAGAATGATTAATCTCTTAGATAAAAATAGTTTTCTTCAAGAAAATATTCTTATGTAGGGGTCAGTACCTAAAATAATTGTATTTATATGATAATATCAAAGACTGAAATTTTAGGTTTGTTTACAGGGTGATAATATCACAGTAATGACAGATGGATAATTGTACTTTTTTGAATTATTTTTGTTAAAGTTTTTTCGTTCTTGCAGACACCTACGCTCCCTGTTGCTATTTCTTGCCTGTGATATTTCCTTTTCATGGGTGTATGAAGAAATCCTGTCAGCTATCCAGCCTAACCAAGGCATGGTTTAGCAGAGTTTGTAGAAAAAGAGGAAACAAAAGGCCAATGTTTATTAGAATAAATGTCTATGAATCAAGACATTTCAAATATGTAACAAGACTATGATTTTTTTGTTGGAGCTACACTTCATTCAGGGGCAAAAGTAAAAAGAATGGTAGAAACCCACTGATGTATGGAGAAAAGGCCCGAGGAAGAAAAGACAGGGGCTTTTTATATTACAAAGACAGATTGTAGGAGTGCAGTAGTGCAGTTGGTACTACATGATTGTTTGACAACTGGTCTTCCAAGTACTTGAAAGTGTACATTGTAGTTTACATTATTTTCAGATTTGTAAGACTCCAAGGGGGTTAGTGGTCTAAGCTAAAGCTCTTAAGTAGTTTAGTTCCAAGGCAGAAACCAACAGCTTTACCTGTCCCCTATCTCCAAACAGTAATTTGTATCTCACAGGTTTCTTGCACTGCTCCTTCATCTCTCTTCATCTGTTTTGGTCACATCAAGATCTGTTCTATCTCAGTTGGTCAGAGCATGGTGCTAATAATGCCAAGGTTGTGAGTTTGGTTCCCATATGGGCCTTTTGCTTAAGAGCTGGACTTGATGATCCATGTGGGTCCCTTCCAGCTCAGAATGTTCTGTGCTTCTATTGAGCCAACTGGCCAGGACACAACCCCAGTTATTACCCTGCAAATGCCAATATCATTTTGCTGTTGAAGACCCTTCTTGACACAAATTTCACAAGTCTTTCCTGAAACCAGTGCTTTCCCAGACAAGAGACATTAGCAGCCCCAAATTGTTCCCAGTAAACAGTTTGGATGAGATCCTCCTGCTTTAGGAAAAATGAGTTATCAGCATGGTACTTGTTATGCCACTTGCACTCAGTGCCCAGGAGAATGTCCTAGGCCAATTTTCTCAGTCACTGTCTGAAAAGGCTGAGAAAAAATAGAAGCTGTTGACATTGAACAATGAGATAAGGGAGTCACAAACCACTTTCACAGGCTCTGCTCTTCCCTCCAAGACACCTTCTCTCTAACGATATTTTTTCAAAACGAAGGAATGGTGACCACATGGAAACTTCATTTCACGTGTTAAAATAACCAGTGCTTTGTAATCTGTACAATGTCTGTTTAAATAGTGAATATCTTTTTTTTAATACTCCAACAGACAGCAATGCACACCTCTACTTAACAAAAATCAGAAAGTATGGAGCAATGGTGCAGCCCTGTACCATAGGTGAGCCCATATCCAAGAATTGCTTTATGTTATCCCTTTGAATGAAAATATCAAGAAGCATTTGAAGAACAGGGAGACCATGTCCTCATCAAGCAGCAAAGAGCAGTGAGTGACACCTCATTTATATGCTACTGCTGCAACCACTATGGCTATATGCAGTGTAAGCAGAAATTGTCTCTCTTCTCTATGGGTTCCTTTGAAATAGTTCGTTTTGTTACTGCCCTGCCTTCCCCTCAGCTGTTTCTCCACAGGTGAAGTGAGTTGTTTGCTCCTCTCCTCAAACACTTCAGGATGGAAATTTGTATCTCTGTTGTTTTGTGAGCAATTGGTGGATTGTCACAGGCATTTTTGTCATCAGCCAGGGGAATAGAGAGATGTAAAAGGTATTTCCACGACTCGTCCAGCTGTATGTGCTGGTACTCAGAGACTTATTCCTGGTCTCTGAAGTCCTGAAATAGCACTCTGAGCACTGACCTGTGTACATTCTCCTGAACCTTGCCTCTGATTCAACACAACTACAGAGCAATGAACACCCCAGCCAGTTAGGGATATGGGAGTGACCATCTGCAGCAGTGAGCATCACCTGCCAAGCAGGCAAAGGCAAGAATCTCAGCCACTCAGACAAAGAAGACTTGGTGGTGAAATGAAACACAAAGTCAATGAAGAAAAAGTCACTCTAGGTCAGTCAGCTTCAGCCCCTCCTTCCTCACAAACACACGAGGTTTGAACATCTGTATAGCTCTCTCGTTAAAATAGAAGTGGTTTATTGGGATAGAGTTTACAGGAAACTGAAATATGCCTTAATAGGCTGCTTATGTGTGCTCTACAGACCTTGGATAATTAGGATTTCCTAAGAAAGCAAGGCAGCAGGATAATTGCTTGACTCTTAATGGAACATTTGCCAGTAAGAGTTGACCTTGACTATTTTCTGGAAATAAATTTTCAGTACAGTTTTGAAGTGAAACCAAGTCTATTTGTGTTAACTATGAATAATAGTCAACACTGATTTTAGAACGAGTAAAAAGCTGTATTTCTTCTCCTACAAATCTCAAAAACAGAAGGTGAAAAGTTAAAATCTGAAACAAGAAACAATCTGAACAAATAAATAGGTTTCATTTTTAGTAAATAAGATAGTTTATGGATTTATGGTCTTTTTATTATTAGAATACATTAGTAGTGAGAATATTGTAATTCAGTGTTGTTGTTTTAAAACACTAAAAACTGTTCTTCAAAAAAGCCCTGTTTTTACTGCTGCACCACTGCCTACAACTGTACTTATAGTCATTGCACATAATTAATATTGACCAGTTAAGCAAAAGATTTACTGCATGATAAATTAACATCCTTACCACAGTAAAAGTATTTTGCCTATGTCCAAGATACCTGAATTAATTCCTGTCCTTTGAGAAACAACATTTTTCAATTTATTGAACTTGTTGCTTGCAGATCAATAAACATTTCAGGAATTTATATGATTGCTGATTGTGACAGATACAATTTTAATCACTGTGATAAATATGAAAAATAGTCACTATAAGAGAAATGAAAATGTAATGAAAGGCAGACTGACTTGTAATAAAGGAAGGATAGTAAATGCTAGAAGCAAATTCCTATTTGATGCAAAAATAGTGTCATATAAAAGAGACAAAGTTAAATGCTTTACCATTACTGTAATTTAAATTCAGAAAATAAAATGAAATTAACAGCAGCTGCTGCAAGGTAGAAGATAGTTAATTAATTTAAGATAGGTAACAGTAATCGTAGAATTTTACCTGGGGTCCAGTCTTACTCCCACTGAAGTGACAGCAAGATCAAGCTTTAACAAGTTTCCTGATATCAGTATCCTGACATGTTTACTCACTTCTAAAAAATTTCAAATTATGAAAGTCACTGGCTTCTCCAAAGCCTGTGTTCATAGCTAATCTGAACATGTAGGTACTATCTGCATCACTGCATTGTTAATTACAACTGTGTAAAAAACATTTCCATCAAAACTATATCTATCATAAAAAGTACTTTTGACTAATTGAATTTCATCAAATGGCCTTGTTTCCATGGAAATGCATTACTTTTAACAAAATAAAAGGTTCTAAAAGCAGAAGAGCTCTGTCAGACATCCCTGTATGTCCCATTTCTCCACAAGCCACACAGTTCTCATCAGACTGAAGGCAGTTCACCAGCAAAAGACTGTGATGCCCATGGGGAACAGAGCCCAGAGCCCAGCCTGAGGGGGTCATGGGCCGAGCCACTGCACCAGTAATTCCCAGGAGACAGTGTGGATAGTTTCACAGACAGTTTTCTAGACCTTAGGTGTTGCTGATGTTGCCATGAAATATATTTAAAGGTGAGATCTAAAACAAATGGATAGTCCTAATAACAGGCAATATTGTTCAAGGACCATACACTCAACAGATGTGAGCCAGACCACATCCCTTTTTATCCCTGCATCTGCTGCCTCACACTCACAGAAAAGTGATCCATTTCCAGCCTAGTAAAAATGTGATGTCCGTATTCATAGCAAAAAGGATTTCCTTTCACTGAAGGTAGTTCCAGAGAAATCCATTAATCAGCATTCCTACAGAGTGTCCCATCACCAAAATCAAGAAATGATATGTATACAAATCAGGGAAAGATTTAGCAATACTTTATTCCTCTTCGCAGAAATGTTTCCTCTGTTAAAAGTGGTTGTGATACTGAGCATTAATACTGCAGCAGATCTTTGGGGATATGAAATATGTTAGATGGGTAGTTTTTTGTGTGTTTGCGGTAAAGTATTTTGCACTTCTAAAAGTTAATTAATTCATCACAGAGAGGAAGTTTGGAAGCAAAGTTTAAGTGAGTCTATAGCTAGTCACAAAAATTTTCATAAAGGTGTATGGAACCTTCTTTTGAAATTTCTTGAAAAAAAATAGGTCAGTATTATTTCAAAAACCTTGAGGTCCCATTGATTTGTGACAGGTCCACTTTGGTCATACTTGAAAAGGGCAGATAAATATATATGGAAAAATTCTTCAGATGTACTTTACAGAGTGCTGCTATTTGAGTCAAATTAAAAACAATAAAATTATTTTTAAACATATGTCACACCAACTAAAAATCAAGCGTTCACCACCCTCCCTGGCATGTTTAGAGAGACAGAAGAATCACAATGAATGTTGCAGACTTTTAGCTCTGTCAGAATAAAGTACAGGAGTACACTTTGGGTACCTGAACTTCCATCCTTTCCCCATTGAGACCACAAACTGTTAGTCTGAATGATTTTATTGCTCAAGCTATCAAGTCAGAGGTCAAGTCCTTGGTCATTTAGTACTTCACAAGTCAAAAATACTGTGATCAAGAGAATGTCCAACTTTAAATACTGAAATTATCAAAAACAGGCTAGGGTCAAAGATGTTGTACTTTCAGTTACTGAAAAATTGCTAAGTATATAAACCAACTGGAAATGGAAAGCTTTATGTGCACATATTGTCCAATAAGCCAGTGATGACACTGACACAATTTTCACATGATATTCCTTGCATATTTCTATTAATTCTCTTCAAATCTTGCCAAACCTAATATGTTATAGAATTTAAAATAACTATCAGAAGATTTTGAAATAGATCTTAAACTATGATTAAAATAGTGCACTTGCTAACCAGGAAATAAGTGTGTCACCATAGTAGAAATTATCAACTTTCCACAAGATGCAGATTTATTATTTTACTGAAGAATATCTCAATAAGATATTCTTATTCACTAGAGAGTCTAATCAAGAGCGCCTATTAAACAGAATTGAGCATATTAAAAATAATAAACACCAAAAATAGTGCCTGATTTTAAAAATTCATTTATCACCAATTCTGACTGGGCATCTTCTAGGGAAGTAGCCAGGCATTCCACAAGCTGTATAAAACAACAATAATCAGAGAGAAGAAAGACATGAATAAGCTAATGAAATGACAAGCGCTGTGTCACTTGCCAGAATTTGCTAGTTCATAGCATGTACATCACAACAGTACAGCTCTCATGTGCAAAAGCACAATAGGAATGATATTACAAATTAATACACAAATTTATATTACCAAACCCAAAAATGTGGTCTACACAAATCATGTTTACAAAGCAGTGATACCTGCATATTTTTGCAACATTTCCATCTTCATCAAGATTTGGAAGTGGTTAACTTCCCCTTAAAAACTGGAAGTTGTTCTCACCTTCCACCAGAAGTAAATCAGACCGATTTTTCAAACCAGGATAGAATTACTTCATAAAATTGTCCCTCTTAGAGTCTTGGCAGTGGAAACTATGGCACTGAGGGTAGAGAGCTAATTAAGTTGTTCCCACCAGAAGCCCTTTACTTATTTTTGGAAACTCTCACAAATTATTGTGCTAATCCTGTGACTGGAACTTGCATTCCCTGAATCAGATTTAAAGTTCTCTGCTAGGCTTTTCAAAAGCAAAATGACTGTGGATTAATATAACTAAGAGTCATGGTACCCACTGCAGAAAAACCTGGTAAAGTGGGAAATAATTTTTGTGTATATACTGAGATTGTACATGGATACATTTTACTTCTTGATAAAATATTAAAAATTATATTCAGGTTAAAAAACTATGTTGTAACTCATATGACATCCACATGTTTAGGCAAAACTCTCATGTCATCTGAGCATCAGCTTTGCAAATACACCATTTCCTTCCTTCTCCATAGAGAACTGAGATGCATGAAATGAAGCTCTGACTGAGATATATTTTGTTTTTTCTTTTGTTTATTATAAACATTATTTATAAATAATGTTTATTATTTATTATGAGAAGTCTCTCATTTCGTCACATGACTTTCACAAACTATTCTGCAGTTGGGGTTTTTTTGGCAGCATAAAAGCAGGAAATGGTTCCAAATATCACATACAGAAAAAACTAGATAAAGCATTGATTTCCTCTGTTGCTGTTGATGGCAAATAGCCTGTTTCAAATATGAAAGAAACTATTATACAAAAATTAAATGAAAAGTAAATGAGAAAAGATAAAGAGTGAAGTTTGATGAAAATACAGATACTGTAGCAAAAGGGTTGAAAGAAAGTATGATTTTGCAATTACATGCGATTACCTGTGCCTATATACATTAAATTATAAAGTTGCTATTTTCTTACTGTTATAAATCAGACAGGACTTACTTATTAGGAATTTCAATTATGCCTTTACACACCTTTAGTCACACACAGATTGTATATTTCTGCTGTACAGCTTTTTGTGATAGATTTTCCATATGAAATAGTCTATTGGTCATGAACTTAATGGAAAATAAAATATCAATGCCTTGTGAATGTATTCATTCTGCCTTGTAATTGGTATTTACAAGCTAGTGATCATTCTCTTACAGACAAAAAAAAATATAATGGCAAACATTAGATGTGTCACAGTTTCTATGCACCTCTCTTTTCCAATGTATTCTTCTCTAGTTCAGAATTTAGCAGCCTGAATAATTTTCAAGACTAGACATTTCAAATTGTTTTGCCTTACATTTTTTTCATGGCTTTTTATTCTTCAGTCTCAAACAACTTTTTAAACGTTTTTCACCTGCTTAAACAAATATTAACTTGTCAGCTTGTACCTAAATTTCACCGAGCTTTTGCTACTGAGCTTGATTTTAAAGCACTTTGATGATTAAAATGTGTGTCTCCTGGAAAATGAATATTACAAATACAGAGTAATGTGTTCCAACAGTGAATAATGAATAGCTAATAAAAGTTATTAAACAAGAGGGATGTCAAAAAGACAGTTTAGCTATCATTAAATGACCACACTTTCTTTCCTTCCTCTTTACATACAGCAATCTGTAGCCAACAGCACAATTTGGTAATATCATCTTTAGGTGTAAAGAGATGCTACTATTAGATAGATCTCTTTGAGAAAATACTGAAATCCTAATGAATGCTAAAGGTTTCTTTTAGTGGTACAGTAATAATCAAGTGTATTTGTGACTGAAAATTAATTATTCTCTTTGCACAAAGTACATTACGCTGATTCTTAAATTTTTTTTTTATCCCCATATTTCTATATTGCAGGTACCTAAAAATGTTTCAGACTGTGAAACTAAGAAATGGTCCCTAGAACTCAGGCCTGAGAGGCTGTAACTACACAGCCTTCCCTGTCTGGGAAGAATACCGCTTCTGAAAACAAAAAGTCAGTGGAATCTTTTGATTCCTTCTATTGGAGTGATGCTGCCCATTTACTTTTGCCTACATAACTGCAACAATTGTCACAGTAAAAATTTCTGATTTCTGTCCTTAACAGAGAACTTCAAGATCACATTTTGTAACATAGGAAAGAAAACAACTCAAAAAGTAGTTGTATGCTACACAAAGGGTTTTTCACCTTCTTAGAAACTGCATTCTATTCACCTCATGATTCTAGCACTAAGTATTCGTCTTTACCAATATTTTTTAAAAGGTATCTTTCAAGCTACTAATAATCAAAATATTTTTAAAAGGAAAGTGACAATTAACAGATGCTGTATTGATGTACACTGGCACCACAAAACAGTATTTAGACCATCTACTGCAATACAGGGGAATCTGGGCTAAGGTCCCTCCATAGCCTGATAAATAGGGAGATAAATCTATACCCTCAAAAGATTTCATGGTTAGTGAAATATCAGTTATTCTGGGTGAGAATCACCAGAACTGATTCTTTTGGTATGGAGAACAAAAAGATTTATTCAGTTAGAGGCACACAGGAAGAGAATTTTAGAGATGTCCCAAAACTTCATCCATTTTACAGTGCTGGGCCAGATCAGCCTCAAGAAGAGATGGCAGAGAGGGAACCTCATCAATGTCCATCAGTATCTGAAGGCAGGGTGCCAAGAGGATGGAGTCAGGCTGTTGTCTGTGGTGCTCAATAATAGGACAAGAGGCAAGGGGCAGAAACTGAAGCACAGGAAGTTCCACCTGAGTATGGGGAAGAACTTTACTGTGTGAGTGACTGAGCACTGGAACAGATTGCCCAGAGGTTGTAGATTCTCTCTCACCAGAGATATTCAAGAATGGTCTGGACTCATTCTTGTCCAGTGTGATCCAGGTTGGCCCTGCTCAAGTAGGGAGGTTGGACCAGATTTCCCACTGTGGTTCCTTTGAACCTCATCTGTTCTCCAATTCTGTGACTCCTGTGGGTTGTTTTTAGACCTTTTCCCCTGCCCTCTTCTAGGCATTGTCCTAGAAAAAGCTTGGAAAACTTTGTTTTGAAAGACTCAGCAGTACCTGCTGGTCTCCCTTGCTCTCAGTCTCCATGGCTGGGGAAAGGATGAATCGTGGACCTTGTCTTTGCATCTTTTCACAGTTACATCCCTCCTACCCCCTGGACAAAACTGCCCCAAACCTGTTCCGGGTGAAACTGCCCTACCCTGGGACAAGCTCTGACTGGAAAGGTCCCACTCATCCTGGTACAATGCCATAGCTCAGGACTCCTTTGTCACTTGATATTTTAAATAAAACATATCACCAGAAATATTATTGAAACTAACAATTACTTCTATCATTTTTTCTTGTATTTTCAGCTATGAACTTAAAAAAATCCTACTAATAATTAATACCAACAACAAAATGACAGAAATAATATTTATATATATTTATACTAAATAGTTTTGAATCATTTCATATACACATATTATCACAGCAAAATTGTGGGATTCTATAAAAATCAAGTTAAAATAGTAGAAAAAGAGTATTGTATAAGAAGTTCAGACTGAGGTTATATTTTTCATCTCAGCATTTCACAGATGTCACCAGTAACCAGAATGCATTTCAGTAGGTGTACCAAAATGAACTGTTCGGTCTGGACAGAGCAACTGTTTGTGAAGCACTACAGTTTAGCAATACTGCTCAAAATAAGCATCTGAAAGATGGTGTTATCTCCATCTCCAGCTGCAGGGCAAATGATTGATACAAAATAGTTTTGCAAATTAGAGATCACTAAATAACTGCTACACTGCACTCTGGACATCAGCAAAGGTCCACTTGAGCAAGACTTGGACCAGGATCACATTGTACTAGGAATCTAGAGGCAATAGTTTGGTAGGTGAATAGAATCTAAAACTTGTGGAACACACACTGAAGGTACAGAGGCAACACTCCCATTGCCATGGTGTTCCATGATGATCCATGGTGATCTCCATGCTGCCAGGGGTAGACAAGACAACTATTGGTCTGTTTAATCTAACAACAGTGTCTCTAGGGTAGAAGACCTTTAAACAGTGGTCTGAGCATAGGTGTGAGACCAATTCTATGTGAGAAGTTGAATTGCATCTCCACTATGGTCATATTTCAGTTTCTTTCCCCCAAGGACAGCACTATGCACATCTCCCTTAATATTTGCCAAAATCATTGACTTAAACTGGGCCATATGAAGAAGAGGCAAAACCTGGGAAACTTATGTCTGTGAAGCTTATACATTTAAAAAATCATCTAGGAATTCTACTTTTGTATGAGAGGAAACCTTCAAAACTATCTCAGAGATGAAGGTCACCACAGCCTCTTGTATCTCACGTAGTCTCAAACACCAGAAAAATCCCACCATTGTTAAGTCTTCTGAAGTCTGATAGCCTGTCCACTTGGCTTGAAACAGCTTTTCTGTGGTTTCTTACACTCACTTCTGACCCATCTGGACTTCTGAAGTATCAAACACTGACAGTTTTCAAACCTCAAGGAAGGATTTCTCTGTCTGAAGTCTTCTGTGGAGCTTCCCCAGGAACAGAGCCCACCATTCTTTCTCACTTGCCAATTCTCAAAAGACCATAACCCAAGGAAGAAAACAGGAAACCCTTCTGAAGTTCAGCAATTATCATACAAAAATAGAAATTGTCCAGACCAGTATGTTCCAAAACTGTTCATTGATCTGGCAAGGTCTGAGCATGTATGAAAACTTTGGTGTTTGCAGCTTGAAAGATTTCAGAGTGATATGTCTCAAGAAATATTAGTTTGGTATATGAATAATTTGATTCAGAACTTCAAAGCTTCTGTATCTGCAAAAACTACTTCACGAGAGAAGTACTTATGAGATATTTAAATTATTCCTATAGTACAAATGGACAAAATGAAAACAAGAGAAAAAGGTGAAGTAGAGGAAAAAGGGAACAGGATGGATAATAGAAGAGATTATTATATATTATAATATGATTATGAAATTGACATGATTATTATTTCTGATTATTTTATAGAAGGTTATGTATAAATAGTGCATTACATAAATATCTGAACTGATACATTACTATCCAGCTGTGGTAACTTCCCCTCCTGAATATACTTATTTAAGAATGTTGTACTCTGACCTTGCTGCCATTACCTAATTCCCCAAAACACCACTCTAGATGACTGTGGTAATTTGACATGATTCTGGCCTTCCCCATCTCTGAAGAAAGGATTGCTCTCATTCTCTTAATGTGTTAGACCTATAAAGAGCTAGTACAAAGTAAAACAAAACAGGTACAGGCAATTTCTGTTTGATTAATAAGAATACAGATGTGCTTAATATGGTTCTGTGCAATATGGAGCTGTAAATATTCTGTGCCTTCACACAGAATCTGATCTGTTGCTCAAAGGTGGCTGACAAAGTAAAAAGAAGAGTTGCAGGTTAACAACATTCAAAATAAAGGTTAAAATAGTTGGATTTGTGGCTCTCTGACTAGAATTGTAGCAAGGGGCAGAAACTAGAGTTGAGCAAAGAGTGTAGAAAATAAAACAGGTTTTTGCACCTTGGTTCAAGCTAGCTCACACGAAACATTTTGCATGAGACAAAATCTCTTCTGTCAAAAAGATCATAAAAAGAACAAAAAAACAGAGTGGTATGAAAGTCACATAATGAAGGGAAATGTGTAAAGGGAAACTCATTTTCACTCCTATGACCACTGTAACATAGACATCTGGTAACCAATAATTACCTGGGAAGAACTGATGGGCTGAATATGTGTCCTGAATATACAATACAGTGACATCAGTCAGGCAAAGAATACTATTTTTTTTTCCAAAGGTGATGTAAGCTGCCCATATCAGTGAATAAAACTATGTTTTCTTTATATTACCCTTACGAAAATTTCTTCAGGGAAATGTATGTGCTTTAATATTGTTGCAACCGTTGTTGCAACAGCTTACATAATAGCAATATTCTTTTTTGCACAGAATCATTACTTCCTTCTTTTCTAGATTTCATTGCATGACAATATTTCACAGACTGACAGAATGACAGAATCATAGAATCACAGAATCACAGAATAAGCTGAGTTGGAAGGATCCCATAAGATCTACCAAGTCCAACTCCTGGCCCATTCCCAAGAGTCACACCATGTTCCCGAGAATATTGTCCAAACACTTCTTGAACTGTCAGCTTTGGCACTATGACCACTTCCTTGGGGAGCCTGGTCCAGTGCCCAGCCACACTCTGGATGAAGAACCTTTTCCTGATATCCAACCTAAACCTCCCCTGACACAGCTTCAGGCCATTCCCTCAGGCCCGGTCACTGTGACCACAGAGCAGAGATCAGTGCCTGCCCCTTCTTTTCCTCTCACAAGGAAGTTGTAGCTGCAATGAGGTCCGCCCTCAGTCTCCTCCAGGCTGAGCAGACCAAGTGACCTGAGCCTCTCCTCAGATACCTTCCCCTAAA
This sequence comes from Cisticola juncidis, assembly GCA_013400215.1. Lineage (NCBI taxonomy): Eukaryota > Metazoa > Chordata > Aves > Passeriformes > Cisticolidae > Cisticola > Cisticola juncidis. The sequence goes on along the minus strand of VXBR01000460.1, from coordinate 449,346 downwards.
GATCCTTCTCCATCTTTATTGCCCACCTTTGGGTGCTCTCTAATAGCTTATCTTTCCTACAGTGCAGTGACCAGAACTGCACACAATCAATTCCTTTAGTCCAAAGAGAAAAGATTTCAAGAACCTTTCTTCATCTTCTGTTGCACCATGGGACATTCCCAAACTCAGCTCTGTAGGAGTTGCATGACCATAAGAGATAAAAGGAGACAGAACTCTACCTCACAGCTTTAAAAGATAGGCTATTGGAGATAATCAAATGCTCCTCTGTTCCTTTTCACACCATTTATATAGAGAGAAATAATACAGAAGAAATATTAGCAATCAGTACAGTTGATTGAAAAGTGTACTTTCACAGAGCAGAGATCTTTTTATTATTTCAGTAGTTTTCAGCTTTAAATCAGAAATCACATGTCCATTGCCACAAAACAATGAGATTTATGAACCTCAGAACATATGAAACAGAACATTCATTTAGGGTGGGGAGAAGTCTAAGCTGAGACTCTGAGTCATACTGTCCAGAATAGGAATATAAACCTTGCTTTCATGCATCACTAGTTGCCATTAGTCCATGCCAGAAAAGAAAGAGGAGGTTGCTTAGCATGAAAGTCTTGGCCACAGAAAAGATTTTTTTTTTTTAACTAAAGTGTCAGTCCATGCTGCTGGGAGCTTAGATTTTCATAGGCACTGTATTTGATCCTTAGTTGCCTCTAGTATACCAATAATCATTCTGTGCTGGTACAGTAACTTGCAGAGGATTATTAAGGCACTGAGCCAGTGCTTTATACAGTTGTGTTTGAAAGGAAAAAAAAATGTTATTGCCAGTATAGTTTATTTTATCGGGAAAAAATATATAAATTACAACACAACACCTCCCTTTCCTGGCACAGGCTGTCTGCACAGAAAAAGCATTTGCTACTAGAACTACATCAGCTTAGCTACATCAACAAACCTGTTGTAATATATAAAATGCCTGAGACAGACATAATCACTCTGAAAGCCATTTCTGGTGTGAAGATGGCCTTCATGTCCTCAACCTCAAATACATTCTTAACTTAATTGCAATTCAGTAGCTATAAAGTAATACATGGCACCATCACAATAGGCAAAATGTGTTGGAAAAAATAGAAGTAATGGTTACCAAAAAAACCTAGTGTATAAAGTCAAGAACAGGCAAACAAAGTGAACAGTCAAGAAAAAATGCATCATTTTTGTTAAAGTTACTGTCTATACCTGCTATGGTATTGCTGGCCTTTGCACATGATATGGCCTTTGGAGTCTTTCAGTAAGAAAGCAGGTGGAAATAAAAATAAATAGAAAAAGTAATTGTGAATGGAACTTAGAAGACAACTGTACTGTTTTATACTATAAAGTGGGAGAAAGTGTCTTTCCAAGTTCCACGTGTGAGCAAAGTAAGGAAACTATAAATACAATAAATGCATAATAATTGTGTGTGAATAAATAACTTAGATGTTGGAAAATAAATCTTCTCTTTAAATAATGTAGTTAGTTTTTTGGGTTTTTTTTAATTTCCTAAGATCCAGCCAAGAATCAAATTTAAGGCTTTTTAATGAAAGTGCTGCCTTAAATCTGGACCATAAAAGTCAATGTCAGTAATAACTGAGGAGACACATGACATGAATACTCTGGTATCAGAGTTTTACAGTTATTAGAGTACATAACTTCCCTGAGTAAAAACTCATGATTCACAGGTACATAAGCATGCTTTTCAGAGGAAAGGAAGAGTGGTCTCCTCAGTTTGTCAGACTGCCCAGGTATAAATCCAAACCAACAAGAACAGCTGCTGCAGCAGCAACAAGAGCAACACAAATTATTTTGATTGATAATGAAATATTTATTTTGTTTTCTAAAGCAAAATTGGAGTAATGAAATGTTGAGATTTTCAATGTTTTAAATTAAAGCAGTAGCTTCTTATGCAAGAAATTAACCATTTCTTTTTAAAAGGTTTTTTTCTCCCTACTTTGAAAGAAGGTCAGAGCTTGTCTCCAAGAAGGCTGAGAATGCTGATCTTCATAATTCTGTGCCTCCACCCTGACCTGTTGTACTTGAAAGCCTCAGCAGAGATGATCATGAGCTTACACTGATATATCTTCGTGCACTGCATTTTTCAAGCAGGGAGAATACTTGCTTCTTTTACCTCATGAAACTACATCTGGTCTTTCTACAGGTCACATAAATACCAAAATGACAACTGAGATTTGAAATCAGAGGAGAAGAAAGCTTCTGCTGCCACTTGTTTTTCTGCCAGAATTTTCACAGTTGACATAAAAATTTAAAATATATTTTCTAATAAATTGTTTTCCAGGATGTTTCAGGATTGGTTTTGTTTTCTTCCAAAAATAATCACAGATTTGAATGGACACTGGGAGGTCAGCTGGTGTTGATTGTTGCTCAAAGGGCCAGCTTTGAGCAGGCTTGTGTCCTGTAGTAGTCACTCAAAGAGAGGAAAAAGACAAAATCAATATAAAATATTTGAAATACTCGAAATATGATGTGTTACAATAAAAAACCTACAAGAAGAAGAAGTGATGAGGAAAACAACAGAGTTAGTCCCCAGAGGTAAATAAATAGATTATAAAGAGCCATAAAATACACATATTAACAAGATGTGAACTATATTGTAATGAGGGCATTCTTCTGAAGCATAATGAAAGACATGTCTAAAGATGTGATGCAGTATTTCTAAGACTTAGAAGAGTCTTTGTGCAGAAAAAAAGTAGTATACAACAGGGTCATTCAGCAGCTGGTAGGCAGGCACTGGCACACAACAGTCACATAATAAGCTTGCAACATGTTGCAACTCTAGAGCTCAGGTTTGTAATCTCATATAAGATAATAGGAAGGTTGGGTTGTTGTCTTGTAAAGGAGGGAGCAGAGCACTTATTACTTTCTTCTACATACAATTTTTTTTACTGTCCATTAAGTTATTGCATTTTGTTCATTTTAAACAATTCACAACAAACAGTGCTCTATGAGGCATCAGACAATAGAAACCTCCAGTGGATGCTAAAACCAGCAATTGTAACAAATGTATCAGAGCTATGCCTATGCTAGAAACTTGAAAAATCTTGAAAAATCTACTAAGTATTCAGATCCCTTTTTCTTCTTTTTTTAAGAGATTTTATTCATGATCAAAGCAGAATATAAACTTAAAAAACAAGGGAAGGTTGATATTAGAATAGTGTTTGTGTGTCTGGTAAGTGCTTTTGGTGAAAGATACTAAAAGATGTGGAAAAATATGTGAAAAAATGCTTAGGACTAGAGGGCTGATCTCAGGTCTGGAATAAAAATACCTTGCACTGACAGATTTAGACAATACAATTTGTTGAAACGGGAGCTGGAACTTGATTATAGCATGGAACTGCTTTGACAGGAAGAGAATAAGTGCAAATACCCTTATAATCTACAGAAAAAGTACACCAAGAAACAGAATTTGGGGCTGAAGCTAAACAAACTAACATCTAAAAATCCAACACGTATTTTTTCATTTGCCCTCCAAAATGAAGGAATTGTATTGTGTCTGTCTTTTCTGTCTCTCTCCCTGTTTGTGCTTGGGTCTCTTGATAAATTGCCACCCCATTTGGCACAGAAAAGATTCATTATATCAGAAATACTGCCTTAAAAATTACTAAGTCTCTGCGAGATGCAGGAAAATAACCAACTAGTAGAGGAAGACTGAGTGAATTCTCTCCAAGATGAGAAAGGCATGCACTCAGTGCCCATCAGACCTTAATGAATCCTCACTGGAAGAGTTGCTATCCATGATCTAAATTTAAGGAAAAAAATTCCATTACACCTACATGCTACTAAACACCCAAGAAACTGAATTAGAGACATAAATCCACAGGAACACAAGATGCTTCTACTACTTTCAGAGCTAAATCAGCCAAAAATTAAGATTGTTAAACTGTAGAGAAAAATAAAAAGGGAAGAAATACACCCCCTTAATTTATTGCTATTTCCTATAGGGTTTGTATGCACACATGGTAAGAGCTTTTCTCCTGGACAGTCTCACATCTGCACTGAGTGGAATACCAAAGGATAGAGAAATGGGGAAAATAAAGGCATCACAACTGAAGAGTCACTACACCATTAGAAAAGGCACTAGCTGTGCTTCTCTAAAAGAGAAACAAAACAAAACCAAAACCAAAACCAAAAAAAGAAAAAAAATAAAAAGGACAAGGGCCTATTGCCCAAATCAGTGAGATGTTTAGTCGTGCACACCCCAACACTGTGGCTGAACTATGGCTCTAATACTATCCTCAGTTTTTCAGCATCATCATAGTCCTAGATTTTACAGAGGTCCCTTATGCATTGTTATTAGGATAAACTGTGAGGTGAATTGACCTTAAATATCTGAAGTAGCCAAGAGACTTCAGTACAAACACTCATTTATACCAATAGCAATGAGGTTTCATTCCTGCAGACCTGGAAGACCAATGCTTTCTTTACAGCCCATTTTGTTTATCTTTCAATATGGTTTACTTACAGTTTCATGGGTCACTCACTGACAAATAACAAGAAAATATTACTTTTGGAGAACTGTACAATATTAGTAGTAAAAAATCTGACCTGCTAAGGAAAAAAATGAACTTATTAAAGTCTAAAGTGTTTCCTGATCTGTAGTATAGACTATCTAGCACTAATGTGTGGTCATTTGCCTTTGCCAAAGTCCTATTTTAACAAGCTTTTCTCACAAAACCAGTAGACTACCAAATACTAGTTCTAAGTTTTCCACGCACCCTGATATGTGTGAAGTAAAGAGAACAAACAGAATATTCATTTGATGCATCATAGAGCGTGAAAGCCACCACAGCAGAGAAAATCCAAAGAAATGCCAGGGTTACAGATGTGAATTCTTGTATATTGCTGCTCCAGTACACCAATAGTGCCTTCAAACACAATGGATTCCACCCAATAGCAGAGTTGCTGGAATACATGATACAGGCTTCTCCTGTATCATGTTAGCTGGTTAAGCTATTTTAACAAGGATGATAGTTAAATGATAGAGATTGCCATCATATTTGTAAAACCATACAGAGAAGAAAAAAGCAAAGAAAATTAAGAGTTCTAGTTATCCACATCTTTTATTTCCCCAAGTGTTACCTTTTTCAGATATTAGCCTAAGTTAACCCACTTGGTCCACTGCAATGAATTTTTCAAAGGCTCAGCTGATATCAAAATGTCAGCATTTTCTCCTTTCTGCTCCTAAGAAAGTCTAACAAAAACTACTGCTGGTATTTCCAGTCACTAACAGCAGACAGAAGATTCTTGGCAAAGCTTTAAATTATTGACTGAAAAGAGATCAGAAACCATTGTGCAGCACTCAGCAGGGGTTGGTTGGAAGTATCTGATAGGCATTAGTAAGGGTCCAGTTTGTCTTTACAGTGTAATCAAAGCCCTGCATCACAGTTTTGTCACAGCTTCTATGTGAATGACAGCAACAATCCATTTCCACACAGATTTGTGGCAAGGTTGCAGCCAAAAGACCAGAGCATTTGGGGCTTTCTACCTTTTCTGATTGGGAGGCAGCAGTTTTCTTCACAAACTGCTGATTTCTCTGGAATAGTAGCTCCATTAATACCTGTCTCTGGTTAAAAGGCCCCCCAGCCAAGAACAAAATCTAACAGAAAAGGGAATAACACTGAAGATCCATCCACATGAATATTCCCTTATCTTTATTGTTTTTTTACAATAACAATGAAGGACAACAGCAAAAATCTTTTCTTTCTGGCTATCAGTTTGCCCTAATACAAACCAAGTGGTAATGGAAGAAATGTACTATTAGCTATCCAAGCACACAATCAGCCTAGAATGTTCACTCATGCCCTGGAAAAACACAGTGCAGAAATACTAACATAACTCTTTGAGAACTGACAGTATCTCATGTGCACGGATGGCTAGTAATGTGAAGAAAAGCATGCTCAGAAATTCATTCAATATTCTTCTTGTCCCCATTCACTTGAACACTGATTTCCCAGATGTTTATGACCCTCTCAATGCAATGCATACAAATACAGAAGAAGCTTTGGTTTGCAAGATTTTCAAAGAAATGAGAGTCCTAATATATGGCAATGTGCATCAGGCCTTATGGCTTTCTGAGGCTTACAGATTTCTGAGGCTTAAGTGCAAGACACAATTACAGAAAACGCAAAGGAGAAAGAAAACATTAGGTAGGGAAATTAGGGTACTGTGAGTCTTATTTTCTGAATATAAATCCATTGTCTAAAATCACTTCCCTAACTTTTTAATTTTCCTTATGTATTATCTCCAGTGACATAAATGAAGTAAGACTAAATTTATGCCAGAAGGCACATGGCTTTAACATTGAAGTGGAAGCCAGTGGAGAATCTCTTTCTGTATGTTTTCACTGGACCATTTTCTCAGGTCTTTCCGTTTATAAATTGATACTGAAATCTATCTGTGGATTTGGGAATCACTCAGTGAGGTAACTGAAAGAGCTCCCTGCTATTTCCTATTCTTGGTGTATGGTAATAATGTAAAACTATTATTGACAAAAGATGCTAAATGTCAGTGTTCTCTTCAAAGCATCTTCTCTCTTTCACACAGAAATTGCCAGCTATCTATTTGGCTGTTCCTTTCCAGAGTTCTTCAAAATGCAGAGCCAACGTAGCTAGAGAAAGGACAGGTCTGAATTCAGACAAAGCTGCTACCACCTCATTTCCATGGAACTTTTCCAATGATGCAATTTATTGTACTGTCCATTCCAGATATGACTAAAAGCAAAGACCTTGGAGACCTGGATTTTGCCAGTGGCCTGAAAGTTCTTGGAGACCAAGCTATTAACACAGAACAGCTCCAGAATGATCCCCTCTTCTTGTGGGATCATATAAATGGCAATAAAGAAAGCTTGGCTGAGACTATGTGAAAATCCCATAACTTCATGACAGAAATTTACACTGTCTCTACAGACAATGCAAAAGTGTCTAAGACAATAAAGAATCAGGGTTATTACATTTGGTAATGTCCCATTTAGAGACTTATGATAATGTATGAGGCTTGGTTTGTGATAAGTTTCTGATTTGTTTTTTCTGTGTCATGACATTCATTATCACTACTGACCTAAAATTTTAGTAGAGTTTTGTAGATTTTTCAAAATAACATTTCTGTATGTGCTACTTACTTTTAAAGTTTTCACAGAAAGAGATGGGGTTTTGCAAAAATCTTTTCCCTTATCCCTGTATGCGAAAACATTCTCAGGCATCATTCTTTTAGTAATTTTCTATTAACCTATGTAGTCACATTAGAATGCTTTATAGATGAGTCTTGCTTGGTTAGTTATATTGCAGCAAACTGTCTTACCTATGTGATTAAAAAATAAATATTAAGTCACCTTAGTCCCAAGATATGTTACTACATTATTAATGGTTCTTGTTTGCCTGACCTTATAAAAAGATAGTTGATTTTGTTGTTCCAAATAAGTATAAATAATTCAAGAAAGTGTTTTTATAAGCAGGTTATTACCTATAAGGATGTAGCTTTTAAGACAGCCTTTAGTATAAAATATGTATAACTGCCACATACATTATTAACAGATACCCAAAATTGTTAGCACACTACCTTATTACCAGAAAAACAAATGAGAATTCTGATATGAAATACTGCATCAGAAAACATGGGTGAAAGTGGACAGGTTTTTTCTTAAATGCATTTGCTTTCCATTCATGGGAAATAAAACAAACATCAGTGTAAGCACTTCACAGTGTTTTGTCTTGTTGTAAGTTTAGAGATAGCAGGAGAAAATAAGAACTTCTCTCACAGAAAAAGGAACATAAAACCATGTCTCACTGACAGGGAAAATCAGCATATTTACCATTGAGAGGACAATCTGCTATTTGATTCCTTTGATGCAGTCCACATCACGATGGTCACAATGTCAGGATTAATTAGACCAGAGAGTGGTATAAATGCCAAAGGAAGGAGTTGCTGTACATCTGTTCTAATTTATCTCATGGATGTTCCTTCAGTGAGCAAGTGAGGAGTGTGGCTTGGGCCATCTGTGACCCAGTTAGGGAGAGCAGGATGGCCTGTTGCCTTGCGGGTGCCAGGACAGGAGTTGTGACAGAAAGGTCAAAGATTGCTCTGCAGAGTGCTGGGGAATTTCCACTCGTCCCCAAACCTGGGACTGGAGAGAGGCAAGAGACACCCTCAGATGACCCAAGTGACCTTGAAAGGGAAAATAAAATCTGGATCTTCTCATGCAATTGTCACTAGGTTAATCTTCAGCCTGCTAGCAAAGGAATAGTCATATTGATAAGAGTCCATTTATTGATGCAGAAATAGTGCCAGAAAGAAATCCCATCAGCAACCCTGTGGGAAGAGACAGAAGTACCCTATTACAACCTCTTTAACCAGGACTTAAGACTCCAAATAATAAAGAAGAAAAGATGGCAAATGACTTTGTTTAAAGATTCAATAAAAGTTTTTTATTGGCCTGTATTTTCAGTATACATTTTATAAAAACGAGATGGAGGTGCTTCGCAACATGATAAACAACGAGCAAAAGCTGCCCATTGGCTGTGTATGAATTTGGAAGAAAAGAGCAGACAATGAGATAGCAGAGACTCCACATTTGGGTTCAGTCATGGAGAACTTGGGGAATGATGTTAAAAACAGCAAAATCATAGTCACCTCGAATATATTTATTACATGCAGCTGCCCTAGAAAACCAGTGCCAAAATTTCAGTTAAATTGGGCCAGCATGAATCTTTAAAATATTTTTTAATCTGGCAAAGACTAATTAAAATACTGAGAATCAATGCAGAAGAGGAATGGAAAACAATGAGTTAAAAAACCCCCAACTTTGTGAGAGCTGAGAAATTGCTATGTAAACACATAAGTGGAGACGAGTTCGTAATAAGCAATAATGGCCATCAAAAATTCAGTGCAATTTTCTGTTGAATAAGCTAAAGGATCACATCCTGGGGCTTTAGTTTTTCTCCAGGGGCTGGGAGAGAATGTAGAGAGGTGTAATTAAAAATCATGCTTCTACAGGGATTAGCTGAAGAGAAAAAAAAGGTACAAGGATGGAAAAGAATTAACTGATAGTGCTGTAATGCCAATAGGATAAACAAGGTACTTGATTTTGTAGACAAAAAATAAAAAAACAAACCAATTTAAAAAAAATGAAAAGAGAAAGGGACATTTTTAACAAGGTATCTACATAAAAGGGTATAGTTACAAAGAAACAAGGTTTTAAAAACTCAGGGAGGTGAATAAAGATGGGGAAGAGCAGAAGTTATACGAAGCAGAAGGAAATTTAAGGATGAGCATTGTGAGAAAGTGTCCCCAAAGTGGAGCCTGTGAAAGTGAAGAACAGCCTCTTCAGGAACTGCTGAACCATATGTCTGCAAAAGGCTCCAAAGAAAGCATTAAAAAGACAGTTTGATGAAGCTAACAAGCTTTCATTACAGGTAGCTAAGCTAAATAATACATAACTAGAGGTCATTTCCATCGCTACACTATACTAATTTTCTATAGCACTTCACTTAATTGAACTAATGAAAAGTTGGAACTTTCATTCAAAAGCACATTGAAACAGATAGACTTAAAATTGTTCCAGGAAGCTTCTGCTTAACTATTAATTTGCTTTACTAGTTTTACTGAGCAAAAGGATTACGATAAGATCCTACTCAAGGAGAAAAATGGGAATAATCTTTTGGATCTTGTCACAGACTCAGAGGTAGAAAATAATCCCAACCTTTTTTCATTAAGGTCTGCAATTCACTTGAACCCCAGCAGCTCTGAATAACTATGTCTGCTATGCATCAATAGCTATAATGAACAGCGATTGATAGAAAGCAGAGATTTAGTAGCAACTCAGCAATTAAATTGCACAGCCAGTCTTTCTTCTACTGTTCCCTGGTGCATACCATTCTGTTCATTAATCTGCATGTTGATTATAGCCCCTCTGTGATATTGATCTGTGCTTCACGGTCCTGTGTTTGCAAGAACATGTAGTTGTGACGGGCAGCTACAGTACCGCATATACATTGCATTATTGCCGAAATATTTAAAGCCAGAAAAAGAAATAAAAACTAGCCATCCTTGAACTGATTAGACCTCCTGTACATTTGCCATCACGATATTTTTTTCTTCCCTCCAGTTGCTATTAGCAGAAAGAAAAATTTACACAAAAGAGGACAACAGAAACCGAACCCTTAAAAGTCATTTGACGCAAGCAATCTCAAGATCAGTATTCTGCAATTTTTCTACCAATTTTATGCCTTTACAACAACTTATTCCTCTAGATATGTTTGTGTGGACAAGTACAAGAAGGCTAATATTTGCCATTTTATTCATTCGTGAAGGCTTTTCTCTTCCTTTTGGATCCCAGCTCCATATTCTGAATCTTCTGTATTTTTATTTGGATTTGATGTAATGTAACAATTGTTTAGTTAAATTTTTGTTTCTTAAAGAACACACACTCAGGAAAAAAGTACATCTGTGGATTCATCCATGCTTGAACTGGACAGTTCAGCTATCAGCCATTTTCTCTAGACATTTATACTACCAGATACAAGACCAGAAGGGATAGCCCCTGGCTGGAGGAAGCCCTCACATCACAGGTGGAAGATGATGCAGAGAGTGATGTAGAGGGACAAACTGAAGGACAGACATTTTAAAGTGATGAAGAAGGTCAGCAGGAAGATCAGCAGGAAAGGGAAAGCTGAATCCTAACACCAAGGCTGTCCGGAAAAAAAAAAAAGATGCAATGTAACAGCATATAATAGCAAAAGAAAAGCAGAGCTGACATAGTCAGTGTGTGCATCTCAGGAGCCCAATTCTGTCCCTTTGAGAGATGGCTCACTATGTCAGCAAGTCTCCTCTGGTGAGGCAGAGGAAATACTCCCTGACCATTTTTCTTCCAGATTTCTCTTGTGATGAAAAGGGAATCACAGCAAAGAAGAAAGAAACGTTGCTGAAAGGAGAGCAGAAGGAAGAAAAATGACTGAAGAGGAGAAAGCAACTGATGGGGAAAAGAAGGAAAATGTGAAATAAATAGAAGCAAAGCACAAAAAAACAAAGGAGGGAAAGTAACAACCAAAAGAAGGAAAGGTTTTCCTCAATATCTGTCTGAAAGAATGAAAAGAAAACCTGATGCTCTACAAAACCAGTGTGATTATCAGTAGGATGTCTGTCTATAATAGGATACTAGCCTAGTCCTGAAACATTCTTGCATTTACATCCAGGGGATTTTTCTGTCCCTTTAAACATTTTTGTCTACCACAAATCAGGAAGAAACTGAGAAATCTTCTTTTATTTTAATTAATTTTTGCAAATTGCTAATAATACTGGTACAGTCAATAACCACTGTTACAATGCAGGAGTGAAAATTTAGCTTTTGGCTTCTTGGTTTTAGTGATTTTGCACAGAGATTTGTACAAGGCTGTCATATATTTATGTGAGTGCCCTATGAGTATAGTTCACTTACTATGAGATACTTATACAAATCTCTTTCAGGATAACTATTTGCAAAGATTATTCAATATCTTCTGTTGGTACTATTCCATTTTATACGGACTTAAATTATTTAAAATATGCACTAGGTCAAGAACTACGTGAAAGCTCTGCCTCACATGCAATGAAGCTAATAGCTGAGGTGGTTTAAGACCTTCTTAATCACTGCTTAACTCAACACTTCACTGGAGATTACAAATCAGGCTTGATTAAACTGAATCCATGCCTTGGCCACTGGAGCTCATACCTTGATGTCTTAATTCCAGCAGCCTTTTGCAGAGAGGCAGAACAGACAACTGTGGACAACAACATTCTAAATTGCCAGAGCTGGATCCAGCAGAAATTTTCTGACTATTAATTTTTGACCCAATAATAATGTCCTTCCCACCTGGGAAGGACAATCTCAGATCTTATCACCTTCAGAGTTAAGCAGAACAGATATTTATCCCTTGCCTTGCTTGGAGAAGTGTCCTGTGTTTAACAGTATCCTGTTCTGGTTTTCACTATCTCTTCCTGGGGATTATTGAAAATTTTCCCAAAAACAACCGTTTGTTGAAATAGATCAAAATCCATGGTGTATTTACACTTTGGTGAAGTGTTTTCTGCTTTCTGCCCAGCTCCTGAAAGAGAGACACCTCGAGCACAACAACAGACAGCTCTAAATTAGCTGGAGATTCTCTCTGACAATACTTTTGTTATCAAATGTCTGGCTGTACTTATTTTTCATTCACTGACTGCTTGATTCATTGCCAGTGGTTTTCTGCCAGTGGAAACATCCACTCCAGTGGATTGCTAACAGCATTTTGGCTTTAAACTCCAGCCAGATTCCACAGAGCTTATCCAGCAGGAGCTGCCTGGAAAATGCACAGGGTCTAGGGCCAGCACATCCCCTGGGTTCAACAAGGGCCATGGCTGCAAGCTCCATAGAGCAGGACCATGCAGGGGCTCTCTGTTCCCAGGAGCTGCCAGGGCATCCCCTCATCAACTATGAGCTTTTAAATTTACACCTATTTTTAGCTGCCACCCACTAATTGCATTTTTCCCTTTTTTTCAAGACACGGCCATGCCTGAGTTTTCTGCATCTCTTCTGCCTTTGGTTTAGCCAATCCTTGCCTCCTGCTAATTTTGCTATGTCTTATTTCAAATCTTCAGGACATTTTCTTCAGAGGTCATTTTTTCCTGATGTTTTATATTCAGGCATTCTCATTGGTGGGCCTAATATTTGTTTTATGAATTTCCACTTGATTTACTATTTCTTTGCTATTGCCTCCATTTTTTTTACTGTTATTGCCTTTTCCATCACACTGACCTTACTCTTAGTGCTGCTCATCTCAGCCTCTAGAACAACTGCTCCTCTTGACTTTCATCCTATATCACCTCTTTCATGTGAGGCTCATTCAAATGCCATTTGGAATTCAGATTTCCTGAGTTTTATATTGCAAGCCCCAGAGCAGTTCTTGAGAAAAGAAAGGCCACCCAAATTTGACTGAAGCCAAAGGGGTTGGACAAGCATGCTGCAAGTTCCTGCATGGATCAGCCTGGCTCCCCCAGCTAGGCAGAAGTGCCATGCCATTTTAGTGCTGCTGGCAGGACTCTGACTCCCACTTCCAGTGGCAAACCACAGGGCAAGGCAGCACCAGTGTCAGCATGGTTGGCAGAGCTGGGCGTGCTGTACTCCAGAACATGCCATCTTTCACCTTGGCTGTCTCCTTGCTCCTGACAGATGCAGCCTGCACTTCTCCACATTTAATCTTAGCTATGCTCTGTGTTCTGTATGTGCTCATACAGCTTCTCTATTCACCCTTTTTATTTATTATTTTAAATATTTTTCAAAAAGCCCAGCCAGCCTTAGAGCCGGAAGGTTGATTCACCATCTGTTCAAAGTGGAAAACATCAGGGTAAATAAAATTTGGATAAGGAGGTTCACAGCAAACAGGGCAAATCTTTCTAAAATGTTGGAGGTAACAACCCATCTTAGTCATCCAGTTTTCTTGTATAGAGCACAGCCATTTGCTTTGAAGTTTTAGACAGTCCTTAAATTTTGAACCCTTTCTTCCCTTTCAGCTTAGACGACAGCAGACATGAGTTAGACTGAGAGACTTGAGGAGGGAGTAAGGAGAGTTAACACACTGAAGGTATGAGCTTTACAGAAAAGCTAATGTTATATGTTTTTCCACATCAAAACACAAAGAATGGGCACTGAAATAACCTAAGTAATTTTTTTTTTTACAAATATGTGCCTTGGGGCTAGTGGATTTTAATCTTGGATGAGTGCTGCATATGGGTTGCCTTATCTCAGAAAATCTGATGCTCTTAATGCTTACACATGTGAAGGGCTAATTTTTGTATATTTTTGGGGGGTACAGAACTGCCCTGGAGTTTTGAAACCAGACCTTAATTTTCAGACTAAAAAACCAAATCTGGATTTACCCGGAATTGCCTTTTACTTGTTTCCATTTTAAGGGGTATTTCTGCCCAGAATTTAGAGGATTAAGTTCATCCTTTAATTATTGCAAGTGACCAGGCATTTATCTTCCAGTCTCTAACATATTGAAAATTACACAATTTACTTGAGAATTTTAAAAAAGAAATCAATATGTTCCCAAGATAAACACACTGTCTCCTTCCTCACACTAGGGAAGCCAGTCAAGGGAAGTTAATTGCCTAGACCCGTCAGTGCGGAGAACAGCATTAATAAATGGGGTGTACTGGCTTGTATAAAGGACAGATGTGAGTTTTCTGCTCCACTGTACGATGAATTTATTCTCTCTCTTTTCTACTTTTTCTCAATTTATATATCTCAGTGACCACTGAAGAGCTGCATTCGCAGTCATTTTGCCAAAGCGTTGCCAGATCCAAATCCTGGACACATCTTGCTTGTGCTGCCTGGCCCCATCCTTATTCTTCAGACCTCATTACCAGGTCAGATCAGTCTGGAAAAATGTTCAGGCATGAGACATAATCTGAAGATGGGAATAGCTGAGCAGTCTGTCATCTACAGACATATTCTCTGTCTCCCCTTCTCTCCCCTCTGTATCATTACTTGTCCCTGGGGACTACAATTTCTGAATTTTGTTGCCACCCCTGTCAAAAAGCTTGCTGCAGAGGAAAAGGTAAGATGCAGAAAAAATCCAGATGGGGTTTGGCAAGTCAGCTGGTGCTTCAGACAAGAGCACCTTGGCAAAGGGACTGCACCACTGTCAGCTGTGCTCTCATCAAACACAGAGCTGTTCAGGACTCCTGGCTTTCCACTGGGCTAAGGAAGGGCAAAACAGCACCCATGGTTCCCTGGCTCCTTGGCTTCTGCCCACCCGAGCCTGTGCTGGCACTTACATGGTTTAAAGAGTAGGGCAACTGAGCCAGCCCAGGGGGAGGAGGGTGCCAGCATGCCTAACAGAGTTGCAGGCTACCGTGGTTGGAAGAACAATAGCTGGAATGGCGAGGGCAGGGACAGCCCCAGCTTCCCAAACCCCTTCAGACAGCTCTCATCCTTGCAGATACACTGCAGGCCAAAAAAGCTGCACAGAACTGGGGAGAAGAAAGGTGTTAACTCAGAACACACTGGTTAGTGGTGAAAATTACCTACATGGATGTTGTTAGCCAAAGGGGAACACAGAATAGGGCCAACATCATCATAGGGACACAGGACCTTCTGAGCACTGAAGGCACAGCTGTGGAGTAGCCATGTACTTCTGTGCCCAAAGCCAAAGGGATTATCAGATCCATTACCATTTTAGGGCCCAAACTTCTTCTTTTAGAAGCCTGTCATAATTTTAAGAGGCGTGACTATGAAATTTTACTCTCTCTCTATTCGGGTCACTAATCTGTGCTTCATAGCCTCCACATCAAAGCTGTCAGACACTATTTCAAAATACATTGTTTTAAGAAAATATTTTTTTATCAGAAAAAAAAGAATTTGTCTAAAATTATAGGGACCTTTCAGCCTGATATGCAGAAGATTTGTGCAGGCATAGGAGTTATGTAAGTACAAATCACATAGCATAAGAGTCATACTATACACACAGTCCATAGCATTTTTAAAAAGTCAGTTTTTAAACATGTCCTTTTGAAGTTTCTGCTCACTCAGAACATCTACCTTGCAGCTGATAATTTCACTTTGATTTACTTGTTAGTCTTCTCCAATCTACTGCTCCTCAATTGCCATGGTATGTCTCTGTGATGCTTCTGTATATCTGCAGGTTGATATCTGCAGATAAGTGGTACAGTATATGTCTTAAGGCATTCATACTACAGCACTCTTCCAAGATCATACAGGATGGAATCCAAAGTCCAGCACAATCAGTGGGACTTTTTGCAATTACTTCAGTGAGGTCTGGAACAGGCAATAAATACAAACACTCTTTAAAAGATATATTTGCAAGGAAAGAAATTTGTCTGCTGAAGACATCCGTGATACTGATTCAAGACTAGGCAGGGAAAGATGCAAAATCTGTATGCTTGATGACACAATTAAGAAAAAATAGCAACTAATAAAAAGAAACAGGGTATCTAGATTTCTTTTAACATGAAAACTTTTAATCGAGTGCTACTCTATCTAAAGGTACACTGAATCCATAAAATAGAAAACTTTAGTATACATCATATTTTCAATAAAAATTAAAGTCTGTGTCAAATACATTTGGAAAGCTTTTAAAAATTACATTGGACTTTCCTGTCATGTCTACCTTGTCTAATGCAACATGTACAATTTCATTAAAATTACGCACATAGTCCACCTCTACCTGCTTTATCTCCTCCTCTTTGGTCCTACCAATGTAGTACTACTCATGCTAAGATTTTCTGATCTAAGAGGACTCAAATTCAAACCTCCTTAGGGATCAAATTAAAAAGTTGCAGTAGTAATTTCTCATTCTACAGGGGAAACAGGATCAGGTCTCCGAGAGCATCCTTCTTAGCCTCTCATTAACACGCAAAGGAATACTTACTCACACTAATACAATTATAAACACTGGCTAATCTGTATTGCAGTTTTTCCCTTTCACATTTCCTTGGGGTAAGTCACTGTTTTATTCTATATATTTTTATATCCTGGGTTTTTTTCCTATTTAAAATTATATTGAGTTCATCCTCTGCACAAACACTTTATTTACAGTGTCTGCTCTCTTAGGAAATTATATTAAACTCTGTAGCTGATTAGCCCTTGTACTCTGTAGAGTATTGCTTGATGTACACACATGCACACACTTATACATAAGGAGATTGTGGCTTTGCTACATATTGGTAGGAAATAAGTAAATATTGACATTCTAGTAATTTCCCAAGGTCTCCAGTGAGTACTGGCAAACTGTTGTGGCTTGCACTGTACAGAAAAGAAAATTCAATTGCATCATACAGAAGAGAAACAATAGTTATCCCCAATCCCTTGGCAGTATGTGTGCTATAACTGAGTAAATACATCAGTGGGCTTTCTCATGTTTAATGGTGCAATTGCATCCCATACTCCTAGTTTGCATACATTTATTATATTGTATTAAAAAAGAAACAAAACAAAACATAAACAAATGAACAAATAAACCCAACCCCCACAGACAAAAACCCAAAGATCCAAATAAAAACCTAACAAACAAACAAACAAAATTCCAAAACCACCCAAAACCTAGAAATAACCTCTTTCCTAAACCTGCAGAATTTTTTCTGTATTATATCAGTCTTTTCCAATGTAAATGCATGGAGTCTTTATAACATAATTTTTCATAATTACTATGCTGTATAAAAGACCCTAACTTCTTGCTGTGACCTCCTGCTCAAAATCAAAGCAAAAATTCACCCCATGTATCCTATTTTGATGATATAATTTGTCATTACAGCTGTAACTCTGTTGTCCATGTCCATACACTTCAATTGTTGTCATAATTATCAGCTTTTTTGTGCGTTTTTCTCCTTGCCCAAAGTTACAGACCTCAGATAATTTACAGATGTCTGATAATTTACCTCCCAGCTCCTTCCCAGCCCCCCTGATCTTGCACAAACTGTATCTCTGTGCCTTAGGTCACTCTTCTTTTGAAGTGACTCAGGAACAGGAGCCAGGCTGGGATATAGCCCACAGTTCATAAGCATGATCAGCCAGCTTTGGCTATCTCAGCCCTCAAAAACAAGCTCAAAAGGCCTTGCACCCCTCAGTCTCATCTTGCATCTTCCTGCCATGCCCTAGGATCCATAGTACACTAATGGGAGCTTGACAGAAGCAAAAATGAAAGCAGCCTGGCAGGCTAGAACAAAATCCTTATGTTATTCCAGATATTCTCCCTGAACAGAACAAAATGAACAAAGTAAGCAAGCAGTTATTTCCTGGAGCCATAAACATGCTACCCAGAGACATGAATCGAGTCTAGAGAACAATGAGAATTAATATAAAAGTAGGTGTGATTTGGCCTGGGAGCTAGGCACCGTTCCCTGCTGCAAATGGTTTTAGCAGTGTGGACACAGCCTAGAGATAGAAGGTGGCTATACTCCATCATCCAAGACATGAAGGTTTGTTGGAAACTAGGTTGAACTGTTGACTGAGTTATCTCCCACACAGGCATTTTAAAACAACCACAGAAGATGGGAGATGTGAAGAACTGTGTGGATTTTCTGCAAGGCACTCAAACACCAGGAGCTTCTGAAACTGAGTCGTCACCCTCTGAGGTAAGATCTTTGGAAAAATAAATAGCAGTCATGAAAAAGTCACTTTTGACTTTGACATCATTTATTTTCTCCTGAATCCTCTATGAGAATGCTCCAAAGGGGCTTAGGACCTCATCTCCTCTATGCCCTCATCCAAGGAAGTATCCATCATGGAGATTGCTCCTGGTGGTGAACGAGAGCACCTTCTGACCCAGAGAGAGTAAAGGAGCAAATCCACAGTGAATTGTGGAGATAATTCTTGAGTGTGCATATTACTGTTCCTTGAAGATTCAGAACAATCTCATTCCTAATCATATAAAAATAAAGACAAACACTACCTTTGTTACTACTTGAAAGGACTAGCCGCTAAAAAATTAGTCATTTACATTTTGCACGTCTCATTTCAAGTGCTTAACTGAGGGAAAATGGATCTTGGGGTTTAATTTGAACACTGTGAATAATAAAATAATATTGCAGTAGCTTGAACATAAATGCAATTTTTCTGCCCTCTGTAATGTTTCCATACTATCTAATACCACCCAATGTCAAAAGATGTTGTATAAATAAATGGTGACATAGACATAAAAATCATGAAGTTCATTATGTTTACACCAAGTAATGCCTATGTAAAAGATATTAATGATTCATCAAGGTAAGATTCAATAATATTCTGAACGCTTAGGATATTGTAATTGATATTCATCTCCCCTCATGTACCTGTATTCATCTGTTCTGTACCTTCCTGATTATCCAGTCTTTTCACACAGGTGAAACATATATGACCTAATGAATATATCCACATCAAAAATGATTGAACAAAATGTGTTTTTCTGATGAACAAAACTGTATTTTTCTCCTTTAACTATGAAAAGGCTGGATGACTAATTCAAATACACTTTTTTAATTGTCCCTGTTTGCATAGTATTAAACTTCAAGTGCGCTAAGCAACTTCACAATACACAGTCATAATAAAAAATCAAAGTTTGATATTAAACTTCTTCTCTATATAAAATCAAAATAAATTTTAGGACTTTTTTTAATTATCAGTTTTAGGGGGGGTTATGTGATTGCTTATCCTATACAGATTTAGATCCTTAAATTTAAAAATTTAGAGTCTCTTAACTCTTTCTTTAGAGTAGTTGATCCCTGAAATCTAATTCTGCCAGCTGACACCCTTTTTTCCTATGGTATGCATTTTTAATGTGATGTGCAGTTCTGTATTTTGACAATAGGGAGGTACATTTATCCCACAAGTGCCTTCCTTTGGCACTTCAGGTTGTGATTTATCTCATTTGATTTCTTCTGCACCATGTGATGGAGAATGTGAAATTTGATTCTTGAGGTTCAGCATGATAGCATTTTGTTCCAGACAAGCTTGACAAAGACTGCGTTACTACTTTTAGCTTAATTAGATTATTAAAATGATTCATGTACAGTACTTCAATCACTCGTTAGTTTGCCTGTTTTCTTTGATTGATTAAATGTCTAGTAATCAAAAACGTTACATTTTAGGCCTACTACTTATTTTGACAAAAATTCATTGTTAGGACTGATCACTTCATAAATATTGATTGAGCAAGCTGCTCAGAATTCACAAGTTAGATGGTAGAAGTTTTAAATAACTCTGCTTCCAGAGAATAAAGAAAAATTTACAATTAATTTCATCAGGAAAGAAGTAGAACAAGCCATACAAGATTTTTGAATATCATGATGGTTTTGCCCAACAAAATGAAAGTAGAGCACTCCCTTGGAAATCTGTTATCTTAGAGTCCCATTGTATGGACAAAGCAAGAAGAGAGAATACATTGAGAATTCTATGGAAAGAACTCTGCAGGATCTGCTCCTGGAGTCCCTGTAAAGTATAATAAAAAATGCATCCACAGGCTCTGTGAAATCAACTTGTTTAATTACACTAATAATAGGAAGTAAGGGTATAATGCTGAAGTGCTGCAAGGCTCAAGATTTCTTTTCATACAAGTCCTTCTCTAGGGAAGAAGAGTATAATTAAAACCTTAGTTTTTACAGAAAGTAAGGAGATCCTAAGAAACATGGGAGTTTGAAGGGAAGTCATTATTCTTGATCAAAGTTATTTGATAGAAAATGACAGTCTTCCTTTGCTAACTGTGCCTGCTTACAGTGTAAGAAAAATGACTGTATTAACTTTTACTATGCCATCTTGGCTTAAAAGACAATTGCTGTCTGTGTTGCTTGTGACTAAATACTCTAAAATATTACTCTTGAAGGCAGATAATATTCTTTTGGTGAATTGGTTCTGTCTGGTAATGCCAACCACTGGGAACATTTTAATGACTGCGGTGATAATATCATCCTTACTTGAAGAGACAATGTCATCAGCTGTGATGATATCTACCGTCCTTTGGGAAGTTTAGACTGTAACACGTGGCCTTCACCAGGTGTTGTTGATGTAGGCTATTGCCAAGGCCGTTTTTACAGGTTATAGGTCTCAAAGGTCTAAGAACATTTTAAGGTCTAAACAGTGGTTTATTATATGAAAGCATGTATCGGAAGGTGCAAGAGTCCTAAATGAGCAGTCTTACAATGTCACAATCGGTTATGAGTATAAAGTCTTAGAAACAAAATTCCAGAATAAACAGTAGTCTTAACATGGAATTAAACATAACATTCCAGCCTTAGGATAAAACAACCTCTAATCTCCTGACCCCAAGCAGGGTTTCTGGCTGTGGGATCACAATAACAGAAAGGGATCACAAGATCACAAATCCCAGACAGGGGTGCCGGCCGTGGGGGTCGCAGGGACAGAAAAGGTCCCGAGACTCAGAACCCGCACAGAGTTCCTGACCGCAGGGTCGCGATGGCAGTGAGGGATCCCAAACCCAGCAGAGTTCCCAGCCATGGGGCTGTGGTGGCAATGGGGGATCCCAAACCTGGCAGAATTCTCAGCCACAGGGACGTGATGGCAAGGTGGGGATCCCAAACCCGGCAGAGTTCCCAGCCGTGGGATCACAGTGACAGGAAGGGGGTCCCAAGGTCCTGAATCCCACGCAGAGTTCCCAGCTGCAGGGATTGCAGGGACAGGAAAGGGTCCCGGGGTCCCGAACCCTCTCAGTCCCCGGCAGCCCCGAACAGAGTTCCAGGGCAACAGCTGCAAGGGGGAAAAGGAAGGGACAGAACCCCAGGGCCCAGATCCCAGGCAACAAGGACTACAAGAGTTGGTACCTTTAGAATCCCATTCGGCTCCCTGGCAGGGCTCCTTCCTCAGGCTGCAGAAGGTGGAGGTTGGATCAATAGATCGGGTTGATCAATCAGTACCTTCATTTCCAACCCAGAGGCTTTTTATCCATAAGTTAAAAATGCATATTCATATCTTTATCTACACACTATCTAATCTAGGCGCAATTTTCTAAGTTCATAAAACTACGAAAAACTACGAAAAGCAGCATCAAAAACCTATGCATATAGCATATCTATCAGTGCAAAAACTCTATCTTGCTAGCATAAAAGTTCTATCTTGTTATATGAAAAACTCTATCTTAACATACGTAAAAAACTCTTATTTGCGCAAAATTCATACCAAAAATTATAAACAGTACTCTACTCTATTTTTTGTTGTGTCTAAACTCTATCACTAGGCCTGAAGCTCTGTCCTTCTACACTAACAACTAGGCACTTAGGGAATGAAAAGCTTAAAACTGAGGCTTAGATTTTATGCATATATGGCTTTATATACTCTAATTTTTCTAAAGGTTTTAATTCAATCCCTTCACATTTCACTCTCTGCGGAGGATCCATGGAAACATGGACTCCAACAGGCTATAAGTATCCAATGGGCTCACTTGGTCTTTCAAAAGGCCTAGGGCTTTTCTGCACTTCACAAAAGGTGAATGAATGCCCTTGAAGATTAGCCCCAAGAACATATCTTTGAATTTACCCTGAAGCAGAAGTTGCATTAATTGAAATGATAATATTTGCATGTGAGTCCTCAAGGGGAGTAATTTCTAGCCATGAGTCTTCCCTGGAGACTCTGGAACAAGAAGGATTCAATTAAGAACTTAAAAATTACCATAGTATGAAGCTATACTAGATCATTCTAGAAATATGAGCTAAAGATTGCAAGCATCACGTGAAAACTGCCTGTGAGCAGTCTGAAGATCCTCAGTTCCCAGGCAGCATGCAGAAAAGGTTCTGCTTATTTGCTCTGTTGTGAAAGTGCCATAGTTAGCTTAAAGCTATCTATAACAACACTTGTGTAGCTACAGTGTAAGCATACACTTTGATAGGAAGCCAGAAAGAGTTCCTAAATGAGGGAATTATCATAATTTTGATAGTGCTTTGAAGTGTTTCTCTGATCAGGCGGCACTGCTCTTCCCATGAGATCACTAACCACAGAAATTACTGCCGCTTTGTCAAGACACTCTGGCTTGAAAAAGAGCACCACAACCCTGGAAGAAGTGCTGTGCCATTGCATTTCTTTGTCTCCACCTTTCCCAAGGGAAAATGTACACAGATTTTTAGGTATCTTCCAAAATAATACTGGTTTTTCTCTCAGGTTGCTGTAGGGACCAATTAACTCCTGGGAATCACCAGTGTCAAAATTTTTGTAACAGATGAAAGTATCAAAAAATTATTGTTAGCTAAGGTGAACCAGAAAAAAAAGGTTCACTGCTATTTCCACAGCAGTAATAGACCTCTGCCACTTTTTTCATTGAGTTATTTGGCAAATCCTAGGGGTGTACAGCCCTGAGGCTGGGCAGGCAGTGTGCAGACAGAGCCAGTGGCACGCCCAGCTCCTCCCAGCACCCTGCGTCAGTGAAAGACATCAGCTCCTCTGCACACGCAGCCAAAGGCTCACCAGTCAGCAGCAGGGACTGATGGCAGGGACTGCTGGCAGGAGAGAGGAAGAAAAGCCTTGAGAAGGACGGTAGCAATCAGCTGCTTCTCAATTCCATCTCCTCTCACAGCCTGGTTGGTGCCCTGTACCTCTCTGAGGATACCAGACATGAGCTCCCCCATCGCAGCCCACCTGCAGCTAAATTTCTTTTTCCAGGCCTCTGCCAGCAGATGGAAACTGCAGCAGCAGCAATTTTTCCCTGCTTTGACTCTTCCAGAGACATTGCTCAGTGTCCTCTTCATCTTCCTTGCAAGGGACAATGAAAATCCTTCACATTAGAAGATATCTGGGAAGGTCAACCATCCAAGTCAATAAACTGTGCAGCAGTCAGCACAGACACACGTAGATCTTGTATGTTCCTCTTTTTGCTAGAGTTACATTCTCCAAGGCTATTGCTTCTGCAAATGATCAAGCATGTGAATTATTTTCATTTTGCAGTGATTTCTGTCATCCATTCTCAGAAAATATATTACTTTTGGTTCAAGCTCTGGATAGAGTGTTTCAGATCACAGATCTTTTACAATGATATTTTAAAATATTAATGCTAAATACTGAATTATTACAAAAATAAATATAGGGAATATAATTACAAACACAGTCAAGATGGTGTTGAATTCACTCACTACACACCTGTCAGCCCCAACTTTAAGAATAAGAAATTCCCAAGGTAGCAGCTATTCATCTATCCATCAATTTTCACACCTTCACACCTTTTCACACACAGCTTTCAAGTTAGAAACAGCAGTAGATAAAGACATCATGATGGTCATGGATGGAGTCCCAGAAACTTACAAAATTTGATTGATTTCAGAGATTAACATAAATTAAATAAAGAGATTGTCTTCAGCCTGGTGGAGCCAATGACTTGATTTCCCTGACCAAAGGAGTCTCAGTGAACTATGCAGCCTTTTATCAAATGATATGGCAATTGAAGTAGTCAGCAAGGCATCTTGGCAGCCTCCACTGAGTAGAGTTTGTAAATTTTACCAGAGGTATTGTTACTGCAGCCAGGAACGTCCACAAGAAGGCTGTACAAAGCTGCTGGGCAGAAATATAATTTTTATTCAACTTACTGATGGATTTGGAGAAAATACCAAAGTTTTCTGGCACAAAATCCTTTCTTTAGTTTTGAAACAGAACAATTACAGGTAAGTTTAAATTTCTGCTTAACCATGTCAGTGAGACAGGGACAGTAGAGCAGTTTGTACCTGTGGGAGAGAAAGGAGTAGCAGCCACTCAGTCCATTTGGACAGTGCAGTCCTTAAGCTGACAAACTGATTGCAGAGGAGTGGTAAAAAAAACATAACAGGCAGTCAGGCTTTGAGCTGGGCTGGAAGGACCACAGTACTGCACTGTGTCAGCAAATGTGCCTCAGAAATCTGGGGATGCCATGAAATCCTTCAAGGACTAGCTGTGTCCCTGTTGCACTGTGTCCTGTTGAAGAACACTTTGCATGGGCATAAAGAGGCTGGGGAGGTGTTAACCTCTGTTTCAAGGTCAGTATGAGTGACAGCTGGATAACAACCACATCAGTGACAGCTGTGCCAAGACACAAGGAAATCTTAGCAGATGTGACTGGGAAATGGCCCTTAAGAGTGGTACACAGCAAATCATCCTGCCCATCACAGCATGTCAAAACAAGAAAAATTTGAATTCACAATCTAACTTCTACCAAAGACCCTGAACTTTTCCCCACCTTTCAACACTCAGATCTCCCAATATCCCTTGGGGGTAAAGTATTATTATGCAAAGGCTAAGTGACTTGCATTCTGCTAGGATAGATGATTTGCCTAAAGACAAAAAGCAAATCAGTGGCTTTGATTTATAGTTCTGCTCCGGCCTGACTGCAAGTGAAGACTTTTCTGGATTTGAGAGCGCCCCTGAAGACTCCAGTCCCAGTGGATAAAGAACCAGCACAGGGGCAGAATCCAGCAGAGTCTCAGTACTCAGTTTAGGAGAAAGTAGTCACCTTTTTTCTTGCCCAAAGTTCTGTTTGCAGAGTAACACCTGCAATGTCCTTGCATTATGCATTTGACAGGAAAATTAAAATATAATAAGAATACTAAAATGTGATAATGTATGTTTATATGCATTGCCACTCTTCTTAAAACTGTGTTTGAGCAATCTAGCTCTAATATTTCTTGTTTCTATAGAACTCTTTGCTAGCTAATTTGCAAGTGTGTCTGATCAGGCTCATTTAATTCATCATTTTTCTTTGACTCATTAATCTCTGCCTCTCCTTTGAAAGATAATCTGCATTTAATGGCTATGTTATGTAATATGCAGCAAGCCAGAAATATCTTACACACTTTCAGAGGGCAATATTGTAATGTGTCACCAGATTTATCTATGCATCAACATCTCATTTTTAAGATGCTTAAAGTGCTTTCAATTACCAATAGGGTGAGGTTCTGAGGACTGCTGTAATTTGTTTCTGGGAGACTGAGCTTTAGAAATCAGTCATGTAAGAGTGTTTCAAGGTATAGCCACAATCACACACACACACAAAGGTAAAGATGAGAATAAATTAAAATTAAATTATAACCTTCATATTTTCTTATCAATACTTACTCATCCCAAAGTTATCCCTTCTGGCAATCACTATGCTAAGACTGATCATGGGCTAATCTCAGGCTCTGATAGCAGGGACAGTAATCCCAGATCCTTCTGTTCCCCCTGCTTCTTGCAGCTCACAGTAAGGACAGCACTGTCTTTGCAACTCTGCCATTGGCAGGTAGGTACAATCCATTTCCAGTGGCAGATGTCAATCCACACACCTTTTAGATAGCAAGTGAAGGTGGTTGGTGCTCTTCAAGCATCTTTTAAAGACACAAACTGGCAGCAGATGGGGAAATTTAGAGATGTGATTTGGCAGTAAATCCAACCCTCTATTGATTTTGATTCACCTTTTGTAATGTTTTTTAGACTGGCGAGGCAATAGCAGGGAGATCGCTCACCTGGGTCTGGCATTCCTTTTTTTACATTCATCCCATTATTCCTCCTGGAAAATTCACCCATCCATTCTATGAAATCTGTGACAGCTAAGCTGTGGACACTTCTCCTTGCCCTTCTCATTGTCTCTTGAGGCCCATGTTGTCATAGCTGATGTAAGGATCCAGATATTAAACACATAAATGATCAAAGTACTTCAAGATAACACTGCAAATACTCTTCCTATAGATATTAGAATTCTTCTTGTCTTCAGTATAATCATAGAAACTTCCTCTTCTTTATTGCATTTAGGTTACTCATAGGCTGTTTTAGTCTCGGTCTTTCATGTAAAATTTTCTAAGTTTTCTTATATCTACTGATAAATATACAGACATGTTTTCATAATCTCTTTGCCAAGGATTGAAATTCACTAACAGGTTGAGATATCTAATTGGAGGAATCCAATTACCATCTCTTTAAATCTTGATTTATTTCTCATCCTGAATTCATTTTGTACTGGTTTGAAAGCAAAACCAGTGAGACTCCAAGCCAGAAATACAATTTAATAGAAAGAGAAGAAACAAACAACAGCAAAAATAAAAGCACTGTAAAATAAAATAAGATAAATGCAATAGTACAAAGGAGCAGTGACAGAGTCAGAATGCAAACCTGACACCCTGTTGGTCAGGGTATTGGAAGCAGCCTGAAGTGAGTCCTCCCAGAGTGACAGATGTGGCTCTGTTGGAGTAGAGATGATCCTCAAGAAAAGGGTCCAATCTTCCTCTGGGAATCCAGTGGAAACAGGCTACCTTGGTGTTTGGGATTGAAGGTTTTATCCTGGTGGAAAGGCTTTGGCTCCTCCCACTGGGTGGAGCATTTTACAATAGAATGAGGTGATGTTATCAGTCATGTGAGAGGCCTTAAGTCTCTCAAGGAGGATGGGTGGAGGAAGGGATAAGGAGGCACTGCCTCATCTGGTGTTATCAGTTGTCCCATTAAGAGAAGGCATCTGCCCTCTTTCCCCACTAGAGTTACAAAAGATAAGGAACATTATCTCCCGACTGACTTCAACAGAGGAAAAGAGAATACACATTTTTGGTTACATTTTTCAACCCAGGACATTACTATTTCTTAAATTTCTTCTGAAAATGAAAAACTGTATCTAATTGTAGTCAAACTAAAATTGGCTGACAAAGATTCCCTGCTCAGTGAAATTATGTTTTACAGTGTGATCCCATAATGGTTCTTGCTCATTTTGCTATTACAACTCATTGCAAACTTGCACTTGGTTTGCTCTGAAAATTCCTCTAGACTGTGTTGCTCTTACACTATTTAGGTTTCTCCATTCTACTGAATAACTAAGTAACTGATCTTGTGAATTACTTTTCCCAGAAGAATTAGCCTGAAATGAGAGGTGAATCTAATTTTCTGTCCATTATAAAATTCTTTACTTAGGGTATCATAAATTTTCCCCATTCTCACAGTTGTTAACAAGTCCCTCACACTGTACGTGTCATTAAGAGGCTGCTTTTTCCTTCCTTTCTGAGAAATCATTAATGAAGATATTGAAACTTGAGCAAAGCCAGACATCCTCTAGATATCTCACCCAAGTCTTACAGATTGCCACTCATCATTATCTTTTGTTAACAGTTTTTCAGACAACTTCATTCTGTGTGAACAAGTTTGTTTCCTGGTCATTTTGAATCAATTTGGAAAGCTACTGTCAAATGCTTGTGAAAATCTAAATAACTGATAATTACTTGTATGAATTCATCCAACAATCTTGCAATTTTATCAAAAAAGAGAAATCCTTCAGTTTATCATACAAGATCTGCACCTGGTACATTCGCACTACTTAATGCTCTTGCTTTCATTATCCTCCCCAATTCAAGAAATGCCTTTTTCCCCAACACTTTTTAATTTAACAAGCTAATGATCAATATTAGAGTTATTAAAGGGCAACACTCTGGCTGCCTAATATTAAGTATACATAATTGTTGTCTATTGTCACCCCCAATTTTCTGAAGCCCAGTAGTAGGTAATAATTGGTCTGTTTCTATTCTTTCACTTGTCTAACGTGTTTCAGTGGTTTGAAATATGTGTAGAGGCTGTGCAGCCTAAATCTGCTTTTTGCTTGGTCAAAGGCAATAATTTATCTTTATACATAATTTCCAGATTATTGACACTACAGTGTTCCACTTCCATACTTCTTTCTCAATATCTTTCTTCACTAAATAGCTGTCTGGTGCCCTTTTCCTGTACCAGAATAAAGCAGTATGCTAAGTCCAATGCCTTGATTCACAGTGATGAGTATTTCTTTTATTTGTTTGAAGGAAAGATTTCTACAATCTTTCCTTCTTTCCTTCTTTCTTTCCTTCTTTCCTTCTTTCCTTCTTTCTTTTCTTTCCTTCTTTCTTTGTTCATAACTTACTGCCACTTGGCTGCAATGTAAAGAAATCATTATGTTTCCCACTACATAGTGCTTAAATACTCCTTACTTCTGTTTCTATGATACAAGACATTAAATACTGAAATACTGCACAATACAAAGGATTTTCCATATCAGACAACATCTTCCCAACCATGGCATCAAAGACACATGAAAAAGTTATATTATTCATGAACTAAGCAAACCAGAGCCTTGCTCAGTGACTGCTCTCTGCCCTTGGAGCACTCCTGGAGTTACACAAGTTTACTCTGTGTCTGTTCTTGAGTAATATCATCAGTAAATAATCAAATCCTAAATACATACTATTAAGTGAACAAAAGGGAGTATCTCATATAATGGTGTGGAAAAAAGAATCTGGGTTTAAATCAGATTAAAACAAAGAATCAATTTTTCAACTCTGCAGCAATTATCCACTCCAGAGGTTTGTCATCTGTCAGAACAGACAGTGTCTGTCTTCAAACATATTTTGACTGGGATATATTGCTTCCTATCTAACCCAAGTGACAGAGCTCTACGAAAAAAATCCAACAATCCTGCTGAGGCTCACTTAGCTTGATGGTTGCTTTTTGGCACTCACGTTTTGTCTAACCCTGGGGTGGTGGGTTTTGGTCAAGATGGAGTTATGTATCCCAATGGTTCCTCCCTCTTTCTTGCCCCTCTGATAAGTGAGGTATCCCAAAGGTATCTCCTTCCCGTCTCTTTGTCCACCTCTCCTGGCCCTGCCCTGTCTCTGGAAGTTTTGGTCTGCTGTCCATCTTTCCCCTGACCCTGCCCTATGTTACAGAGAAACACTTGTCAGTCTGCCCTGGGGCAAATCACCAGTTTGTTTCACATCCCTCACCCCCCGTTTAAAAGCAGGCACGGGCTTTGTCTCACCCTCTTTTTCATCCCCCCCTCTTGGGGAATAGAGGTCTCTGAGAAATCATACTAAAAAGAGCCTTCTCTGATCCTTGCTCCAAAGCCTAGACACTGCAACAACTGTTGCTGTAGAAGAACAACCTTGTTCTGCACCATTACCTGAACCTGCCAGCAGATTTGGGAACAGCCCTTGGCACTGCTGGGAATCAGAGCTAGCTGGGGTTTCATTGGCTTGTGTCACAACCCCCTGACTTGGGCTTCAATTATTAATTTACAGTAAATGGCATTAGTTTTTCCCACAAGCTCATCTTTCACTTCAGGTTATGCCTTAACATTTCCTATGTACATTATTCTACTACCAAAATTTGTTATATTCATAATTTCTATCCACCTTACTGCATTAGTTGCTTATTTTATGATGAGATTGGTTGTTTTTTTCACCACATTGACTAAGGGATCCTCAACGACCAGCTCAGATGCAGGCTGACCTATCTAGTAGACAACTCAGTTTAGCAAGTCAGACACACTGCAGGAACCAGGCTCTTTGGAATTAGCACATTGCACTGCACTGTCTCAACTGTTCAAATCTCTCTGCTCTGCCACAATAGGACTGGAGACCACATTAATTGAATCATTACTCCGAGGACACAAGGAAGACCCAGCTGTGCTCTGCTTTCAGACCACTGGATACGAGTCTTCTGCCACCAACTCCAATACAAATTAGAAGTTACTAGCATGATGCAAAGTGAATATACTGACTTACTAGGAAGACAAACTCAATCTTGACCAGCTGAAAGTGAGTCAGCTCTATTTATTTGCGTTTATCCCCTTGTCTGTACATAAATGAACTTAGTTTGTTCAAGTTCATAGTGCAAATTAACATGATGCATTTCCTTTAATCTCTTCATTTTAGCAAATCTCATTGTTTACATCAATCTCTCAATGTAGGTTCTGTGCCAGAAGATGCAAGTGTAATATATGTAAGGAGGAAGTAGTAGAATTCTGTCCTTTTATAATCCTAGACAAACTATTTAGACACTTAAAATATTTAGCACCATTTTATACCCGATTACAAAGTACAATTGCTGAATGTAAGTGAAATGCTTTTAAAGTTGCAATTGCATTTGCACACGTAATTTTAAAAATATGATCTTCATTTTCCCACTTACTATGTGTGCAATTTTGACTACATAGCCTCCATAGAAATTCCATGCAGCTATATCAACTAAATATTTACCCATGTTAATTTATTGTGCACACAAAAACAGCAAAATGCAAACCCCATCCATGCCTTTGAAGTTTTTATATTAGGCAAGGTCACAGAGGAGAGAATTATGTACAGACAGATGCAGAGAGAGCTTTTATGAACCATGATTCTGATATTTTGTCCTTAGTTTTTTATTCCTCTGACTATTTTCCCCAGTTTGAACTAGGAATTACTGAAAAATATGTTCTACAATAAGGAGATTGAAAAGAACAAAAAAATTCCTGATTCACCCATTTATCTCCTATTGAATTGTGTGAACTAATCTTAGCTCAAGCAAGAGCTCCCCCCAAGCAGTTCATATATTTTAATATGGTACAAGCACTCTGGATACATGGTACAGTTTATGGCTTAAATGGGTTTAAAACTAAAGAGAAAAATCTGCAACTGCAGAGTACACTGGTTGAAATCCTAACCAAAGCTTCTGGCTCACCAGCCTAAACCAGGCACAATAAGGCACTATGGAAGTCTGGATCTTTTACTGCTTCTCAAACCCTTCACATTTAGCTGTGACTGTCAACCAGCACTTCTCTTAAGCAGAAATAACATTTACAGCTGATGGTAACTGCAGAAGGAATATTTTAAAGTGCATGTCTTGTCCAGTGAAAATATTCAGCTCCCTCCTATCATGGTGGTTCTATTGGAGATTATCATTAACTGGACCTGTTGATGTGAAATAACCTTCTGTAGATAAATTTTAGTCTTTTTATTCAGAATTTTGTCCTAAGTGCCTTCTCTGTAAATTTTTCCCAGAGTTACAGACCCAGTCCTTGCTTTTTTGTCTTAGTTTTTTTTTGGGTTTTTTTTTTCCCCTCATTTTTGGTTGGTATCTTCCTCTGCTTGTCCTTTATAGCTGCACAGATCTTCCAAAAAGAATTGAGAAAGAACCCCTCCTCAAAGTGCCTCTGCTCTCCATGCCAACATGTTCTCCTTTGGAGCAACACATCTGTCTCTGGGGTTTCTTACCTGCTAGGGTTAATCTACTTTTGAGACCAACCACATAAACCTTACAGGCATTTTAAATGGACAGAACTGCTCTGATTTCCACCTCTACACATATATGGAAATAGATGCTGATCTTTTGTTAAGACTTCTATTATGACATCATTATTGTAGCCACCATAGAAATGTATTTGAAACATCAATTAGCCAAGCAGATGAGTGGGATGAGAAAAAGATGTCTTACATCCATGGCTGTATAACAGTAACAATCTACACTTTTGGTATTAACTATAAAGAGTTAATGGATCTAAAAGTGCATCTCTAAAAATGATAACATTTCTTAAAATCATTTGTGAGCTATTTCATCTTTTTAAGGGCCAGATTCATATTCATGCTTGTGCCTATTGCAACCTTTTGACAGTTTCATTGCTGAAAAATTCAAGGTACATCTCATAATTGTACCAGGAACATGCATTTATCACTGGCAACAGCTCTATGCCACATGAAATGAATTACTGTAATAGACATGTCATGTAATAGCATCTTATTATCCTCTCCCTCTTTCTCCTCACCTTCTGCAATGAGCAGGTCAAAAATGATGGTAAGTAGAATAGACAAAATGACTCCTGGAAAAGTTCCATAAGCAAAATTATGCCAGCTAAAAATAATGCTCTAGCAGTACAATGAGCAATTAACTCTAAGTTCAGTATACTGCATAATGAAAATGCTATGCTAGGGCTTGAGCCCTAATGCTGCTGCTCAGCCCTAGCAGTTCAGCAGGAAGTGAGGGACTCTAGTGGATTGGGGCATAAAGTTTAGCACCATGGAAGACCAAAGCCCCTTAGATCCTCCTGCCCTGGTTTCTTCACTGCAGCCCTCTTCTTACTGCTAAAAGGCAAGGTGATACAAGGCAAAACCTTACTAAGCACACCTGGGCTCTCCCTGCTGCTCCTACAGTTGCTGTGGCCTGAGAAGCAGAGCAACAGGACCATGTCAGACAGTGCAGGAGGTGACACATGGAATGCGTGCCATGAGGATCCAATCTCACCATGACCCTGCTGATGCACCTCTCACTGAGCCTTGCACCATTATTCTAACAGGTTAGCTTTGGACAAATGGACACAGAGAGAGGAGAGTATGGGCTAATTCCAACAGTAGAGAGAAGTTTCTGCAGTTTGGCATCAGCCCCATGAAGAAAACAACAACCACTGGTAGGGTGCAGTGTGATTCCTTTCAACCATTCAGGAACTTTTTTTACTTTAATTAGATTTTGACCACAGTAAATGTGGCTGCTAACTCAAAGAATAGGTTTCAGCATAATGAAGCTTTAATTTCCCAAGCACACCCTCATTACTTCACATAATTTCAGCCTTACCTTCACTACACTTTCCTCACAAATATCTTAGTGCTCCGTTTCCCATCCTTTCTGTAAGACAGCCTCAGTCATGTCATTCTCAATACTGTTTCCTTAACATGGGGTTTATGTGCTCAGTTCTCAGAAAAGCAGGGACTGTCATCAGCTCACTGAATTGTTTCTTTGCAATATGCAGCAGAGTGCCTCTGACAGCAGTGCAACTCTGATTGGTGGCTTCCATACTGAAGGTGCCGCTTAAAGGAACTAGATGTGGTTTTGCTACATTTAGGAGGAAGCAAAAAATCAGTCAGCAAAAGTTGATTTTCTGTGATTAGGATAGCAAGTTTAGTAATTTACAAGCCAAAGGCTCTAGCTTCCTTTCCTCCTACACCCTGCAGCTCAGCTGAGGAGCTTTCAAAGAAAATGGGTCCCTTTAAAGTTCTGCTTTTACTGAAGACACTGACCTGAGAGCAAATAAACAGCACCTAATTTGGTCTTGTATGAAAATGTTCAACTTGAAAGCAGCTCAGCCAAGACTGAAGTGCTGCTGATTGCAGTGGCCACACTGGCGAAGAAAAAAGCATGATTTCTGCATGATTAGGAGATGTGCTGCTAGTGGGATTTCAGAGGGAAGTGACATTTCTCTTTCCTCACATCCTTCCAGGGATGCTTCCAAGCTGGTCATGCCCATTTGTCTCAGCTTATTCAACACTCATGGAGAGAGACATGTAGCAGAAAAGGGAGGGGCAAGGACCCTTCAGAGGGCAGTACAGCCTCCCTCTCATATTTTATCTTACGTTCCATTATCTCAATGTGAAAGCTCTCTGTTGATCCCCAGGCCAACTCCTTAGGCCTGCTGAGCTCCTGATCCAGACCTAAACACAGGGAAAAAAAGGGGTGTGAAAGGTACCTTTACATACTCTGCTGACATATGAATACTGGATGGTCAAAATTCCAGCCCCAGTGAAGTGTTTAAAGGCAGGATACTATAAACATACTAATTTAGGTCTCAGCTCTGCTTACTTCAGTTCCAAGCATCAAAGGTGCCTGTTGTGCTTTGCAAAATCAGAACCTTAAAAATTCCCTTCAGCTTTTCAGCAGACTAAGATGTGCAATACAAAAGAAAACATCTTTATTGCTAAAGAAAAAGGGCATTCTGGCATTGAAAGCTGTATTTTGAGAAATGCAGGGCTGGCTTTTTACTCCCAGCGATGTCAATGTCAAAGCTCCAATTGACTTCAGTGGGAACATGATTGTATCCAATGGGTAAATAATTGCACATATTTCACATCTCATTGTTACTGAAAACTGTTCTTCAAAAAAGGAAAATAATAGCCTGGATTCAAGGACTCTATTAAAAAGTCATTTGAACTGTATTCTAGTTGAAATCACTTCTACCAATGAAAAGACTTTTTTGTTTATTCAAAATTTACATAATTAGAAAAGCACAAGAGACTTTGCTCTTTTCTACAGTCATAGTCCTGTTAGTCTTGAAGTGTTTAAGAGTATCTCGAAGCCCAGATTTTGTAATTTTCTTTGGTTCTCTGCTTTCTGCTAATCCCAGCACTGTAATATGTTTTGAAAAATTCCCCATGTCAAAAAATACCTTCTCTTGCATGGTTTTCATTGTAAAATGTCAGCATATCCGCTCAGTTATTAAACTGTTATCTCATGAAATGGGAACACAATCAAAAGGTTGGGCATTATTTATCTTAGCTGTGTCTCCAGGTCAGAAAATTAAGACAATGATTAATTACACATTACTATACAAAATTTTATTATCAGAGACAAAATTCAAATCTGTTTTGCTTAAAATACAGAAGATCAAGTTTCTCTTAAAAAAAAATCCATTGAGTCAGTCCCTAGAGTGGAATAAAAATTTTAAGTTGAACACACAGCAGTCCCATATTTATGTAATCATTTTTAAAGGCATGTAACAGAAAACAATGTTCTCAGAAATTCATATATTTTATTTGGCTAACGGTTTCAATTTCTGATTAGTTCTATATTCACTATGTAGAATTGTAAGAATAATTCTGCTTTTATTCAAAGAGCCTAGAATGCTCCAAACAATAAATGAAAAACTTGGTTCAGTGTGGCATTTTAGATATACCAAGAATCAGTAAACATCTCCCTTCTGTATGCAAAAGATATCCTTTTCTGTGGGAGAAAAAAATAAAAATAAAAGCAGAGAGAGTAGTTGGTTCTATATAAAGCTGTGATTTTAAATTCAGCAAAAACATGTCACTATATACTGCACCTGAAACTTGTGCAGAAACAAGTTTCAACCTAAATCACTTTCCAGAAATACTAGTTCAGTCATATGCAGGAGTTTACAGTGAATATACATTAATTTGAAGCATGTGATTAATCCCACAGACATCAGTGGGACTGCCTACAGATTTATATATATGGTTGTGTCTTGGTCAACAAAGCCTCACATCCTGCCTTTGCAGCAACTGTTTTGCTGATTTGAAACTGTTTGAGTAAGTTCTAAAGAAACAAATAACCAATGAATAATTTTTCAAAGCAAAATGTCCAGAATTAGAAGCTATACATGCATGGACTCATGGTACATAGAAAGAGAAATGTGGTATGATGCTATCATCTGTATTTTCTCTACATGAAAATGGCATTTTGATCTGGGAAACAGATATTTGCGTGAAAACATTGGTGAACTGTATCTAAACAGTCAATTTGCATGGCACCTCTTGCATGGCAAAAACCTGAATTCCGAAGAGCACAGATTTAAGAACTGATGGAAAAATATGTTCTTCTAATTACAGTATTTGGAATTAATCTAAGGTTGAGATAGAATTAACAGAGGGACTCATCCATTATAACCAGCACTAACAGCTGCAGGATGACTTCTTTCTACTTAAGGTGTCAAACGATATTACATGTGGAGTCTTTTGGAAAAATAATGAAATTTATCATCAATACTTTATTTTCAACAATATAATCCATTTATATCATTGAAGTGTGTGTAGTTAGCTTTCAGAGAACCAGTTTATATTTAGCTTCTGCAAAAATACAGCAATTGAACACCTTTCAGTAAAACATCAGACAGGGAGATACAATCTCTGTTTTTATAAGGCTGTGTTTCACCCACACCAAAGCCTATTGTCTCTCAAACATAACAACAACATAGCAAAATTACATTTACACATATAATAAAGCTGTCTTTATACAGGGTAGTTATACAGTAATTACAATGATTTTTCCATTAAAAACTGTCAGAGTTTGTTTTTTTTTTCTTCACAGAGTCTCTAAGTCCAGGAAAGTCCATCTCTGTTGATATCTATTGTTTGCAGGAAAAAGAGAGGGTAGTAGCCACACTCTTCACAGCACAGTATTCTACAGTTCTCAAAAAAATTATAAAGCTTTATCACATTAGAACCAATCACAAAGTATTATTCTAATGAAAAGCCAAAGGAAAACAAAAAACATTTGTCATCCAGTATGTGCTACTGAAACCTAGATACAAATACACAAAACATCCTGTACAGGAGCCAAGCTGCCATCTCCAGGGCTGTTTTGGGAGCAATGGGGTAGATCCTCAGCTGGAATTCATGTCAGTCACTTCAACAGATCTACCTCACTGGGCAACAACAGAGGCCACAGAAGCTCCATCAGTTTGGTTGCAGATTATTTTGAAATTACAGAAACCAACGTATTAAGTGGAGTGCAACATATCACAGAGAACTGAGACTGCATCTTGGCTGCTGGCCTGGTTCTTTGTACCATGGCTATCCTGACCAAGCAAATCCAAGTGGCACTTTCCAGAAAACACTGGGGAATGCTGGCAAAAGCCTCTGGCTCATGGCTGCCTGCAACAGCACAGCCCCTCTGCTCTCACAAAGCTGCTCACCTGTGTTCTCTACCAACATTGCTTTGATATTCTTAGAAAATGGTACACATTAAATAAGCAAAGCAGTCTCACATACTGTTTGGCAAGGTCACATTTACTTCACTAGTTACAAATCAGTCAAATATAAATGCCTTTTCTTCTGAGAAATTACATTTGGTCTGACTCACAGCACTTCTCATGTAGGTGATTCTCCTCAAAGACATCTCAATGAAACTGGCTCCATATGTCTTCTGAATCCCAGCCTCAACTGTGTTACTGTATTCTGAGGTCAAGCTCAGAATGCCCTTCCACTGCCAGCATGGACAAAAGACAGCTAAGTTTATGTAGATTCTTCAAAATATACTTGATCTTAAAACTCTGCCCAATGAAGGCATGTGGCCTTACCTTGGTGAAAAATCCTTTCTCCCCTTCCTTCCCACTGAAAACAAACTTACTCATCAGCATGGACTACTTAAGTCGCAGTGGTTTTACTGGGTTTCAGAACTGGTATTAAGACCATCAGAACATATGACCACAGTCATATGAAAAACAAAGTGGCCAATTTTTTACATTTTTGTATGCAAAAAGAGTGCTGCACAGTCACTGGTACCATAGAGGTTTATGCAGGCATCTGATTTTTTGTTTGTTTGGTTGGTTGGTTTTGTTTGTTTTTATGGTATGACTATAGTTACCACTATTACTGGAATTATTACCACAACTAATTTGTAGTACATCCCTACAACCCACTTGCTAGAAAAAGGCCCAAGAAATTCCTGGTACACTTTCAAATATTAACAAAAAACATCATAAAGAAAAGAAGTGTCTGTTCCTATTCATACCTGAAAATTAAGTATTTGACTGTTTGAAAACACTTCTGAAGAAGGGACACTCTAATATTGCAGTCCTTTACAAACATTCTGGTCAGTGCTTTTCAGCTAGGTGGCCAGAGCTCAGGGCTTATGCTTTTTCCGAGCAGTGCAGGTTCATTAGCTGGACCTTTTCTTTCTGCTAGCACAAGGCAATGACATTCATCTCTGAAGATCACCAACAACCCACACTCAGCCAAGGCACCTTCTGTCTCTTCCAGACAGCTGAAAAAAAGTTCAGCCTTTCTGAATTTCAGTGGTTCCCAGCTGCTTTCCTAACCCAGGTGGTCTGGCAGCAGTGGCAGGTGATAGAGCCAGCAGTTTTCTGACTGCTCCATCCATAGCTGGGCACACAGACCCTCTTCAGGCTGCTCCACAGCTGGATGGTCCTTTTGCTCCTTCATGCCCATACTGACACTGTGGCTGTATATCCTGCTTAGGGCAGGCAGCCTGATATAGTGAGTACTCACAGCAACAGTGGTGCTAAGCTGATTATATACATTAGCAGTTTTCAAACCCACATCCATTTTCCTCTAAGAGAAAACTGTACATTTGACTCAAGGTCTATTTTCAGTATCATTTATGATCATGTGGAAAACCAAAACCTTATTATGCAGGTATCTAAATAAAGGCACCCTCCCCTGCAAATACTAGCTTTGTTTTATTCTATCCAAATAATTAGATTTTTGTGAGAAAAGTATCTCTATGGAGGATTTTACACACACTCACACACACACACACTCACACACACTTTTCATTTTTTATTACTTATAACTAAAGAATTAATTGTATGGTTCAGGATCTTTGCTGTAAAAGCATCCTTCTGTATCAGGGCATATTTGCTTTGGCACTCTGAACATCAGTGAAATATCTACAACAGCCAAAAAAATACACAAAATTCACCTTCAGTTTCCAATGTAGTATCAGAATTCTTGCTATAATTCACTGAAAAGATAATCAAAGGTCACAGATTTAGATGCACTTGAGAACACATGAAGCTTTTTTTTATCATAATAAATGTCCAAGTACTCCCAGTAATAGCAGAAATGACATGTCATTTCAGAAGAATGTTTTCACAGTTCTGCCCTCGTCACAATTAGCAGCTACTACCATTTTAACAGCTATTAGCAGTGGATACATGAATAATTCTACTAGCTACAAAGTAATTGGCCAGATCCTTTTAGTGAACAATTTTATAAAAATTAAAATAGCTGTTTGCTTATGCTGGCATAGAATCATGTCTATTCATATGTCTTCCTATGTGATTTAGGAAGCCATATCAGTTAATGACTGCAAAGGATCCTGAGTCATACAAAGGCTGATTAGAGGTTCTACCATCAATGTCTGTAAAATGACACCCATGTCCACGTCCAGCTGCATTCACACTTTGCACCATCTCCTCTCACTATAAAGGACAAAGTCAAAACACTGGATTGGAAAATGCTTGAAAAGTATGGATTATTTGGCTTCCTAATCACAATCCAAATCATAAAAATGAGGACCATCTTTAGATATGGACAAGGGAAGAAAAGGATTGGTAAAAGAGAAAGAAAATCAATATGAAAAACAGATTTTTCTAAGCAGATTATATTAGAACTTTCCATCAGAAATCAACTATACTTCAACACACAGCTGTGTGAAACTTCTTAAAAAAAGGTTTCTGAAGACATATAATAAAATGCAGGGTGCTTAAATGTTGCAGAAAACAGTTTGTTTTGGTTTTTTTAGATTTAATCCATTAAATTTAATTCTGATTCAATGGGAAACAGCAAAATACAAAACATTAAAAAAAATAAAATAATAGAGAATTGTAATGGAAAGGCCAGTTCAACCTCAGAGCAATAATACTAACACTATTAGAATACAACAATTATAAGCAACACATCAATGGGTACATATAATATATACATTTGGGACTTGATATCTGTGGTAGACCAGTTGCTCAAGGCCACTAAAATATCAATTTACATCCAATATCAGTTAAATGTGCAAGAACTTCAATCCAGATGAGCAAAAGTGGAAATTTTTGTGCACTGTGCAGAACACACCGGCTGTAATGAACTTTTGACTTTAAAATATCCTGTTATTAGTGGGAAGACCAGAAACTTTTATGTGCATCTTGCAAGGTATGTGGTTTAATCTCTGGTTCTGGAAAAGTCATCAAAGACAACACCGAATAAAATTGTAAAGGAACAGACTATTTCACACTCTTCTGTCCTCTGAAGTCCTCCAAGCAATTCATATTCATTTTCTGCACACTCTTTGGATATCACAATTTTGGCCTTCATTACAGGGTAGAGGTTATATTAAATAGTATTTGGCTCCTTCTTTATTATTAAAAAAAATTCTGCATGTGATTCTTCTCAGTAGAAATTAAAAATGTGACGCTACATACTGGCATTGAGGTTGAGTTTGGTCAACCACATAAAATAATACTTTTCACTTTTAAATGCCTTTCATAAGAAGATATTCAAGTGCTTTGCTAACATTAGTCAAGCCTCACAACACCCCTGTGAGGTAGGTAAAATACAAAGGAGGAGGAGGATTTCACTCAGCTTCGACATGATAATGTCTCTGGGCAGCAGGTTCACTAGCACTGCAACACAGCACAAAGGTTTAGGGCTTACTATAAGGCAAAGAGTCAACAGTACCAGAGCACAGGATTCCCTCTTCTTTTGGTTATACGTGAGTCAAGCTGATGTGCTACACAGCACCAAACAGCTCAACAACTGCCCACACAAGGATTTCATGCACCCAATCCAAAACAACATCCTCTGAAAGTAAAGGGCACACAATGACAGGCGCAAAATTGGTACAACAGCTTAGTTATGGGATGGGTCTGCTAGTTTTTGAGGAGCAGAATACCTTGGGAATGAGAGCCCAGAAAGCAATACCATCTCCACACAGCTCTGAAAATACCTGAAGATGCTTGAGTTTGGTTCTTTTCACACTCATGTTTCAATTCACCACTTACAGGGACATGCAACTACAAGTGTAAAGCGCGTTGGTAACCCCCATGCCTTGCTTGTGAGGGCAACAACCACACAGCACGGCTGCTCTCTACTTTGGTGGGCCATGTGTTCCCAGTGTGCAGGGCTGGGATGTGGTCAGAGGCTGGGATAGGTTGGGAAGGGATAAAGAAACACTGCCCCACATCTACATTCTGCCCCTGAAGCCACTGCAATCTGACTCCTGAAAACTGTATTCTTGTGGTTTTTTCCTCCACAGGACAGACATTAGAGAGCATTTGGCCCCCACCGGTTTTATCCTCAGCATTTAGCTCCAGAGTGCAAATACTCATTGTACAATTCCACTGTGTCACTGATCTTTCAGATTAAGGATTGAGAAGAAACAAACATGATTAAGAAAAATGTCATTCAGGAACAATAGTCTATGTGAAGTACAAAGGAACAGAAAGAAAACCATGCTCTCAGTCAGTACAAATAAACACACATACACCCCCCTCACTTTCTCTATATTTCACTTTTCAATTATGGCATAAATGGTACATTTCATATTTGCAGAAGTATTGCTCATATGGAGAATCTGACCTGTCTATTATAATAAATCACTACAGAGACTGGTCTACCACATGCAAGACAGCCCTCTTGGGTAATTTTAAGTCTTTGCATGCAAGATAATCTCCTTTTCCTAATTTCCATTTGAATCTTATAATATTTGTGCACTGTGAGCTACAAAACTTACTTCTGCACAGTCTGGGTAGCCTGGGTGATCCATTGTGAGTATCAGTGCCTTGTAAAGCAGCTGAGAAGAGGTGGTTCATGGATTCTGTGATATCAATGCAAAGCTCCTGCCCCAGCACACGTTCACAGTTGAAACTACACTGTTTCACTGATCAGCAGTGAACAAATGTACATGATTATAATGCATTGATGATGTCCTTCTCATTTTCTCTCTCTAACCCCGCTCCCGGCCCTTTTCTCTTTCTCCTCTCTCACTATTCTGCTTATTGAAATATAGGAATATGGAGACTGCAGATACAACTGGTAACTCAAAA
The DNA here is from genome assembly GCA_013400215.1 of Cisticola juncidis. Lineage (NCBI taxonomy): Eukaryota > Metazoa > Chordata > Aves > Passeriformes > Cisticolidae > Cisticola > Cisticola juncidis. Next base: position 407,818 of record VXBR01000460.1, on the reverse strand, counting down.
AAAAAATGAGCTGGCATCTTTGTAATCATTAAGAGACACTCTGAGTGGTAGACAAACTGGCAGCAAGTGGGAAAGTTGATTTTACATCTCATACCACCCCAAGCTGGAAGTCTTCTGTGTTTCCTTTTCCTTGCTTTCCTTTTGTTCATTGAAATAGTGATTGTCGTAGAGTCTTTGTGCTTTGTATAATGCCCAACTTTGATGTAACCAGAACTCACATACAAAATGTGGCTGTTATACATAAGCATGCTAAAATACAGGCAGAGACAATACAAGCATGCACAAAATAGTCTTTGAAGGATTTTTTGTTTGTTTTTTTTTTTCTGACATTTACATGCACCACTTAATACCATGTTTGGATGTGTACATTGAGGGCTGGGTTTCACAAGCATTCATGATCTTCTCTTCTGAACATCTTCTTGACAATTGCACAAGAGTTCAGTGTAAAAAGAAAAATACAGAATAAAAAAACAATAAAACAAAAATCCTTATCCCTGCAATCTGATCTTGTCTTCATGATTTTCATGTAGAACACTTTTAAAATATCTCCTCTTCCTCTTGCAAAGAGTCATGTTAAATGATTGGCTAAAAAGACAGATTACTGTGTCAAGGATTTTCTTAGCCACTGGAACAGTTCTTCCTTATAAAGCCTTTGCCACCGCACATTGGCTTCCACTGTTTCCACAGCGCGAGAGAAAGAGACAGCAGCTCCCCCTTCGTAACTCTTTATAAAGTTCTTCAGCTGGAAATACAAGTTAACAGGTTAAATTTGCAGCAACTAGAGAACGCAAATACTTCCAGTGCACACAAATAAGTGAGCAAACTTCCACAATCAATTCAGAAGTAAATGCAGTATCAGGTAGAAAGATTTAATAGGAAATGTATTAAGACAGCAAACTGCCAATTAGAGGTGATGCAATTGCTTCACATTGCACTGGAAGATATTGATATGTCAGTGCTGGATCACATTAATATAATTTCCTCCTTCCCTCCTGCAGCTCAACTGCTGCACTGCGTAGATGGCTGCTCTAAACTGTTATTTGTACCTAAGAAAACAAACTGGGAGCACTGGAATTGCTTCTAATTAAGATTTATATGCAAATATCAGTTGAAGGCAGCCCTGATGCCCTTTGGTTTTATCAAGCTTCAAAAACCATTAATTTTATTTTGATGTGCAGATCCCTTTTGGTTATATAACACAGGTCAGTTGCTGAAAAAAAAAGGGATGATTAGAGTGAGAAGAGAGTGACAAAATAGCAAGTGAGCACACATTTGACAGTCTTTGAATGTCTGAAACATACTCTTTCCCTTATGAGAAAACTTTGATCTTTTTTTCTGCAGACTGAAAAGTCCCTTGCTCTGTTCTTGTGTATACTCAAAGTATAGCACCAGAACCTGGATTATTATAACCAATGGTACTGGTAGGTTTTCAGTTATTGTTGTTCTTTTGAAGTGAGAATTGCAAGGCTGATCTGCACAACAGATTGCAGGTTATGTTGGCTTGTACAAAATGAGATGGTTTTAGCAACACTTAATGAATAACTAGCTAATTTTTTTCACTAGTGACACAAAATTCACCTCAGTTTCTAAATTCGGACTTCCCGCAAAATCTCTGTGCCTGGGCTCAAAATTGAAAAGGTTGATTCTGCAACTATCTCATTCCCATCACAGCTAAAAGCATGGAAGGGAGCTGGAAACTATCAAAATGAGACTTTACCTGATCTCTGTATTTTTATACCAAAATGTTTACAATACCAGTTTCTTTTCAGGAAATATAACCAGGCAGTTAGCAATCCTATCATGAAGGTAGAAACTAAGAGTACAGAAGGCTCCCTTGTGCAGGGCAGATACTCAAATCTGACCAACAGTGTCATTCCCACCTGGGCAGAGGAAACCACCTGTGGCTCCTCCCTAAGTTACTGAGGCCACTAGACTTGAGTGCAGACAAATGGCTGGATGCAAATCAGAGCTCAATCAGAGTTCAAGTAATGATGGTTGTGCTGCGTAAGAATCACTGTATCCATTGGGAGCAGCACTGAGTGGGTGCTAAACAGGGTATAGCACAAGTGCACAACTACCTCAGTCCGGACAGATGTTAAGCTAAAATGAGAAATCTTTCCAATCTAAATAGAAAAACAAATTATTGTGGAGCCATTTGGCCAGCATATTTGGTAAGAAGATTTTCTTGCATGGAAAATACAGTGAGAAAGAGAACAGAGAACACACTAGCAGCTTCCACTTTCAACACTGACATTTTCAAGGACTGCCCTCTGCAACATAAGCTAATGAAGATAGCAACATCTCATCTTTGGTTTCTCAACCAATAGTCAAGAGAAAGACAAACCTTTATATCCAGACAAGCACAAACAACTGCCTGCACAATCCCCCTCCTGACACCACCTCTACACACTTGTGTGCTTTTGCAATCTGCTCCTCATCCTTGTGCTGCCCAACAGGCTGGTGCTGCACAGACAGTTGGCCTTTGACTGCTGCAGAGAGAACAGAGCTTCCGGACAAGCATAGTATTGTTCCTGTCCTCCTCCCTGCTTGCAGTGAATACAGCCTCACCTAACAAAAGTAATTTAAAAATTACCTCTCTCAGTTCTCCTTCAGTATTGAGGAATTCCGTGACACCACTGACAAGCTTTGAATTCATAAATAATGCTTCTCCGTACCTGTTTGGGCAAAAAGAAAATGCAGAGAGAGTTACTGCGAGAGTCAGGTCAACTGAAAATTATAAAGTAATCTTCTGTAAGCAAGAGAGAAAGCATAGGACTAATTTTGGGGGATCAAGGGAATAGCACTGGAACTGGGTACTGATATTTCAGAATAAAAATCTAGACTGAGACCTTCTTCCAGGCTGAAATGTTTGTAATTATTAAGTCAGATGCTGTTAAGAAGAATGGGTTTAACTACAGGCACAGATGAATGCTCCAGAGGACCAAACCACCTCCCACTTAAGGGAACAGAGGAGACTGAGGAAGGACCTCATGGCAGTCTACAACTTCCTCATGAGGGGCAGAGGAGGAGCAGGCACTGATCTCTGCTCTGTGGTCAGTTACAGGACCTGAGGAAATGGCCTGCAGTTGTCTCAGGGGAGGTTTAGGTTGGATATCAGGAAAAGGTTCTTCATCCAGAGTGTGTCTGGGCGCTGGAACAGGCTCCTCAGGGAAGTGGTCACAGTGCCAAACCTGTCTGAGTTCAAGAAGTGTTTGGGCAATACTCTTGGGCACATGGTGTGACTTTTGGGGATGGTCCTGTGCAGGGCCAGGAGTCTGACTCAATGAACCTTGTGGATCCCTTCCAACTCAGCTTATTCTGTGATTCTGCAATATACAGCTCAAAATACAGGTGCCAATGAAGGAGCAGAGCAGCAACCATGGAGAATTATTCTGAGGAACCCTTCAAGCTGTACCATTAAATCAGACTTTTTGATGTGCTGCAGCCTTCTCTGCATTTTGTATTCATCCACCTCGTCTACATTACAAATGGCCACTCAAAATCTGAACTGAATCAAACTTTCTTGTTCCAGTACCTGATAATTAAAATAAATAATGCTGATAGGAATAATATTAGTAAGATAATCTCCCGGGTCACAACGTAGCATTTCAAAGAACCAACCTGGAATGAAAATTTGAAAGCTTGGGCAAGGAATATCTAAAGGATATGCAGAAGCAATCAGCAATGACCTTTGGCAGGCAGTTGCTTTGAAACATTCAAATCCTCCTGCTCACTTGTTTTTCCACGAGTTTTTTTTCAATCCTCCAAATAAGGCACTACATCACTACTGACCAGATCACTCCTTAAATTTTACATTTCATGTTGGAATAGGTTGTGGGGTTTGTTGTTCTGGGCCTTGGGATTTTTGCAGTCTCCAGCATGAAGAGTATAATTCCATGGGAAACCAGAAGTCAAGTTAGATGTCATTTAGGATAGTAAAAGGCACCTGACAGGTCATTATCCTTATCTATATCTGCAGTGTGTCCAAAGCAGTATCTAGCTAATCTGAACACGGCTGGTTTTAAGATAGGGAATCCAGATCTCCTGTCAGACATGTGTAAGTACTACCAATAGACTTTACTGAAATTATGTTCATCTGGGGCAACAATTCAATTCATCATCCACTTTTACAGACTGATTTATAGAAGGAGTTCAAAAGTCAAAGTGAAATGAACTGGCACAGTTACAGCTTTCTGTTCTGTTAATCCCAAATTGATTACCCTCAAATGCTTAGGTACTCTAAGCCACAGTTCTTTCAAAGAGGAAAAAGAACGAGAAGAACAGCCAAAGCAATAGGTATAGAAAGATGGGAAGAGAACTAGGATCTCTTTGAGAAGACTCTGTTTTAGGGAAGGTTTATGCTATATTTCTTGCTATCTTGAGTTCTTATGAGGAGAAATGCTGTTAGAAATACCAAAAATCCTACTCCCTGACCACTACTAAATGAATTATCCATGGATATTTCAGCAAGTATAACTCTTTTCCCAAAATTTCAGTCACACTGGAATACACAGACATCCAGAGGCAAACTATGGGAAGTAGGGATTTCATGGTACTTTAAGCACGTTTCGGTTTCTAACAAAGCCCTTTATTATTACAGTCTCAGACATAATTGACTTTTGGAAAACTGGAAGCTCCTCTTGATGGGGTATTTTGACAAGGTTACAAATCCACTTTAAACAAGCAACCTCATAAAAACCGCTGCAGGGATTTTATTTTTCTTACAGTCCACTGTAGCTACCACAGTGCAAACAACAGGTAACAGAACTCCTTCCACTAAAATGATACCTTCATGCATACCTGTGCTGATTACAGCCCATTCTGTACACTTGGTAAAAAGTCAGCCATTTACAGTAAATTCTATAGAAGCTCTGCTGGCAAAAAAACTAAAAGAGTCACCTCCCAAAACAGTATTAGGCAGGTGTGAAACCTAAGAATAAATAGGAAATGTGTTTGGTCCTACAAGTGTCAGTCTTCTCACTCTTCACAGGAAGACAACAGCACACCAGAACCAGGGCCTAACAAGCCTGAACTTCCTGGAAACATTCTGGAGACACAGACTCTCCACTGCACTTTTCCTTCTGAGGATGTAAACCCTCCAGTGCCCATTTGTACAGGCTTTGCACTTGTGCAATCTCTAGAGGCAGCATAGTCCATTTACTTTGGACAGATATAAATGCCTTCCCAAATACTGTCAAGTTCCCAAATGCTGACAAATGATTCAGCACTTGAGAATGAAGGAATTCTTATAGGCAGCTGATGGATTAAATTTTCACACACAGACACGTGCTCACAGGATGAAAATGCTTTAGGAAACGAAGTAGTGCATGCTCAGGTAGCATGAAGTCAAGCATAGGCTTTTCAATTCTCTTTTTCAGAGTTGTAGCAGTCTTAGTCCCATAGATTTCTTACTAAAGACTTGTTAGGCACCTCAATTTTTAGGTCACCTGTGTAAATTACATGAATGACTTTGAGAACTTTATACATCACCAATATGTTCTGGACAATGCGAATACAAGCATACTGTAAAAATATCAAGGATTAACAACATTTTGTGGCAATTCTAACTCCTTGACATGCTATGTTTAAAAGTAAGAGAAAATAGAGTTATAAATTAATCCCCCTCAGCTATTTCACTTTACTATCTGAAATATCAACACTTTTTATGCTAAATTAAATGGAAAATACCACTGAGATATCACCTTATTAAATTAATGTTTCATAAAAAGTATTTTAATTTTGAATCAAATTAAATAATAAATTATAATTGTAGGAAAAGGATGCCTTTGGACAAAGCCAACTCACATCATAGAATCCTAGAATGGTTGGGGTTGGAAATATCATCCATTTCCAATACTCCCGCTATGGGCAGAGACACCTTTCACCAGGCCAGGTAGCCCAAACTCCTATCCAACAACACCACGACACCCTCACAGGAAAGGAATTATTCCTATTATGTAATCTAAACCTGCCCTTCTTCAGCCTATAGTCTTTTCCCCTTGTCTTATCACTACATGCCCTTGTAAATAGTCTCTCTTCAGCTTTCCTATAAAGACCCTTTAGGTACTGGAAAGTTCTATAAGGTCTCCCCAGAGTCCTCTCCCCAGAGTTTTCTCTTCCCTAGGCTGTACATTCCCAGCTCTCTGAGCCTGTCTTCATAGGTCAAATACTCCAGCCATCATATCATCTTTGTGACTGTCCTTGGCACTTGCTCCAAGAAGCAAGTTCTTGCATGTTCTTCTGAAACCATAATTCCACAATAAAGCTTATTGTTGGAGTCTAGAACATCCCTCTGGCCACCCTGGAGGGTTTGGAGATCGGACAGGGGGGTCTGGGATCTGTCCAAGGGGCTCAGCCAGCCTCACACAGAGCCCAGGAGGACATTGCCTCTGATCCCTGTCCATGGGAGTGAATGCCCACATTGTATGAAGAATCACAAGCTGAGAGAATTTAAATTAAGTAGTATTTAGTTTATCATGGAATGTAAATATAGAATCTAGGATTTTTAGTATATGGGATTGAAGAGACAAGATGGAGGAATTGGGGAGTGGCCCCTGTGCTCCTTGTTCTTGCTCTCGTCCCCCATCTTTTGCTGAGTTGGATTTTAGAGATTGGTTTAGAGTAGAAACGACATGTTAGCATAGGTAGTAGGCATTGGTAAGATTTTGTAAATAAAAAGTAGGTTTTGGACAGTAGTTGAGTCAGGGGTACTGTACATAAGGTGCGGGGCTCTCTGATCCGCCCAGTCCTGCCGCGTGGCCTGCTCTGCTGGGGATGCCTCGCAGAGCAGAGAAAGAACTAAGATAAGGTACCCTGCCAGGGAGACCTGGCAGAGCTGAAAAAGAACTGAGAGATAATGAAGAATAAACAACCTTAGAAACATGCACTGGCAGACTCAGCTTGTCGTCTCTGCCTTCGGTGTGGAACACTTAGGGCAAAGAGAAGACAAAAAACCTTATTACCTCGGGGAACAGCAACCCCGAGGAGAATCTCAGGGAAAAGCAACCCTGAGACTTATATCTTAAAAATGCAGTAGAGTGGTGAGCTCGAATCAGAAGCCTAATCATAGAATCATAGAACATTAGGGATTAGAATGAACCTTAAAGATCATCCGGTCCCAACCCCCACCCCTCCACATGCAGGGACGCCTCCAGATGTCCAGGTGACCAGGTTGCTCAAGGTCTTACCCAACCTGACTTTGAACCCTGCCAAGGGATGGGGTATTTACAACCTCCTTGGACAACCAGTTCTAGTGTCTCACCACTCCCATAGTAAAACATTTCTTCCTAATATCTAACTTATTTCTTCCATTTGTACCTGTTCCTCCTTGTCCTATCAATGTTGCTATTAGGTCTCCATGCAGCCTTCTCTTCTTGGGACTGAATAGCCCCAAGTTCCACAGCCTGTGTTTGTAGGGGAGGTGTTCCAGTCCTCTTCCCAATTTTATGGCCTTCCTCCGGACTTGCTGCAACAGTTCTTCACACTCTGGGGACACTTGAACTGTACACAGCTCTCCAGGTGGGATCTCACAAGAGCAGAGGGGAGACTCCCCTCCCTTGACCTGCTGACCTGCTGCCTTGGATACAGCCCAGGCTCAGCCTTCCAGGCTGTGAGTGCACACTGCCAGATCGTGTTGAGTTTTTCATCAACCACCACCTCCAAGTCCTTCTCCGCAGGGCTGCTCTCAAATCACTTCTCTGCCCAACCTGTGGGTGTGCCTGGGATTGCCAAGACCCAGGTGTAGGACCTTGCATGCCCTCGTGCCACTGTTTCACTGAACAGTTGAGGGGCAAGGTATTATTTAAACTGATTCTACTCTCTCGAAGTCTCATCTAAAAGGTTCTAATCTATGATTATAAAACAATGTTATTTTCAATATATAACACGTATGTACAGCTTGCATTAACTATTTCATTTCACTGCACTGAATCTTTTGGTGACCAACAGAAAATCAACTGGACGTCACTTTCAGAAAAATCAACTGCTACAACCTTTTTGGTGGCTCTGACTCATGTTTGGAGATCAAACTGAATGAAGGTAACACAAAGACAGTGTTGATAAAAGACAAACTCTGTTATTCTCTCATTTAAAAAAAAGGACAATAACAGGTCTTTCATGAGGCCTTACTGATTGTTATAAATTTAGATTGCACAGTGATGCATTCCAAGCAAGTGAAATAAATACAATCCAAATTTTATTTAAAATTGTAACACCCAAAAGATTTGGCATCTGGCATAGTTTGTTAAATATCTTCTTTTTGTCTACACTGCTAAATGTTGACCACATCCAAAATCACAGGTGTTAGCCAGGTTGTCAGGTAAACATACTTACTAAAGCAGGACACAACTACAGCATATTTGTTTGTAGCAATATAGATTGTGATGGCTTTATGCCTAAATTCTGGATAAATCCCTGGAGGGACCTGAAAATTATTTGCTATCTGCACTGGGTTGCATAACAGTAATACATCTGCTACCCACTTTCTGTGCAGAAGTTCAGTATCTTGAATAATCACACCAAAAGCAGATAATTCTTAATTTTTAAACTCTTCAGTAGTCTTGTAATTTTTTTGGAAATGACTTTCAAAAAGTATTCTCTTGAAATATAAATTTCCAAAACCAATTCCAGCTCAAACCTATTTTCCCAGATGAACTTCTTCTAAAATCCCACTATATTATAAAGTACTATCTAAAACAGCATGAACAACTTTGGGAATTTGTAGGAAAGCTAACACTCAGTGACTCAGTTTCTTTGACTCTGATGTTGTGAAAACTATAGGAGGTTTGCACCTATATTCATTGGCCATGGGAATTTAGTTGCTCAAATACTGCATCTTAAATATACCATTTCAAATATTTGGTAGTACAATAGTTGGCTCCTCAAAAGTCTGGAATGGAACAGATCTGCAACGCCTTTCCTGCCAACACTAAAGGTGTGACCTGGCATGGGATGCCCTGAAATCTTGGACACCTGCCTTTGAGAATCTGAACCTCATCCAAGTTGTAGTCCTTTTTAATTTGTCAGTATCAGATGGCTGCTGTGCAATATTTCAGGCCCTCAGGCTGTCCCTAAAGAACTACAGACATTTTTCATTCATTGAATCAATATCAAAATATTCATCAAAAAAGATTTTTAAATGTTGACAGGACTTCAGAATAGGAGCATTTAGCACTTGTTCAAAGAGAAAGAGAAGCAGGTGTACGGAGCAACCTCAACTCTTTTCTATTAATCTATTTTTTATTCAAAATGCTGCTCCTCTATTACTTGAAACTCACCTGAAACACAGAGTGGAAATAAAGGGGATGACACACTATATTAACATCCTTTTGAAAATGGAAATGTTTCAAAACATGCTTTTTTTTCCACAGCTGAAATAATATTTTTGAAAAGATCATTTTTTTCCATCAGACTTTAAATCAGAAAAAATCCTTTGGGAACTGCCATTTTTTGTCTGTGTAAAAATAGAACTGGAGCACTTGACATATAGATAGAATTCATTATCATAAGCACAGACACAATACACTAATATATATACAGATGATTGCTAAGAGACAAATGTCTCTATGCATGAGTGTGATAATCCACGAATAAATGCATTTTTGACTCATACGTAGGAATTCCTTAGAGACATCTCCTTTTATGGATTAAAAGAAAATGGATTAGATTCAGAAACTTACATAAATACACACCTATTCAATACTTACACCAATTATATCAAGATAATAAAATAAGAATAAATTAAGAACTTTTATCTTTACCTAGCGTTTAGTATTTTCCATTTTTCTCTGAAAAACTTCCAAGCAAGATCCCGTCCATGTGGATTTCGAGCTACGTGGATTATCACATCAATTGCATCCTGATCCAGAACAACTTCTGAGTTGAGAGACAAATTCAAAAGTCTAGTGGGAGAAACAAGAACACTTAGTTTCACAAACACATTGTCTAACACACAGTCCATCAGAAAACTCTTGGGAAAAAAAAATCATTGCTGAATTGTTTAAGTCTCCAAGAGAGTTCTGTGGTTTATTTCTACGACTCCAAAGACTGGACACCTTTATGAATCAGAAAAATCTTGATGTAAAAAGATGTCAATAAAAGCTGATTGCATCTTTACATGTGCACTTTTATAAAATCTTTAAGATCAGATTGGTTGAGACATGGTAAATAAAGGACATGGTAACAAAAAAATACCAATAATTATAACAGGATTTTAAACATTTCCAACAAAGGAAAATCTGGAATTGAGAAGACAGTACATGTCAATTTTCATATGTATTGAAGCAAAAGTGTAAGACAGTTTAAACAGACAGTAAGCCTGTACTTGAACAGTAAATTTCTTTCCTTTAGATGAAAGCTGAAGTGATGATCCATAACTGTTGAAGTGATTGTTAGTAACAGATTCAAATATAGAATGTTTTTACCTGTTGAGCAAGTTTCTGTCATCACTGCAAGTTAAGGCTTCTAATAGTATTTTCTTCTCAGATACTGCTGTGGTAGAATGAAATTTCATCCAAATGAACTCCCACACATCTTCATCCATCAGTGAAACTCCTGTACAGTAGACAATGTCTCTCACATTGAGAGGGATTCTACAAAAGAAATCAGTAATAGCATGGTGGTAAATATCCTGATACAGGATACAATGAAGGACCATTTCTGAGACTTCAAATTTATTGTCCAACAGTAATATGTTGGCTTTTTTAAATAACATTGTATAACATTTTAATAACATTGTATCTGTTTACTGCCACCATCATCTTCCAGGCCATCCTAATGGGCTCCCTAAAGGGTAACACATGCTTACCATTCTCTTCATAACTCTGTCACATTGTCAGGAGATTATAAAATATAGTCATGTAGTTCATCAACTCATAATGTGCCACATAACCTTACAGGTAACATAAGCTCTCCAAATTAGTATGGGATCTTATCACTCTGCTGCTGGGCTCTGTGCCAAATCTGGTCTTCTTGTCCTTTGCACTGTTTTACAACAGGACCTGAGCAGCCAAAAACTCTCCCTTGCTTGTGCTGGGAAGTGCTTCATCTTCACATAGTAACATACAAGTAAGAAAGCATGTGCTATGACAGTGATACTTAAATGTGATATTGTCAGGAGTGAAGAAAACAGAAAGATCTGTTCTTTTTTTTTTCAGCATATAATACCAAGAGAAAACCAGCTGTGCCATAGGATATTTGAGAACTGTGATTACTGCTAATTAATATCAACTCAACCTACAGTTAAATGATGAAATTCAGCCCTAATATAGTATATGCATATGTACAGTTTTCTTCTAAAAAGGTCTCAGCTGGGCTTTCAGTTTCCTACCTTGCTTATGTTTCCTATACAAGCACAGAAGCTGAAACATTTGTACCAAGGTCCCATTAATTCAGGTAGGATGTGTGGGCTGGAAGGACTGTCACTCTGCATTTGGCTAGTACACACACAGCAGCAGATGTACCTAGAAGTGGCTAACCCTCAAATGGACACTCCTCACTTGTGATGTTTGCATTTTTAAAAATTTACAGTAAAACATATCAATTCAATGGGCTTTCCCAGCTAGTCCATTTTTACATCCTAAGGGCCAACAGCAGCAATTTTAGCAGCAGCGTAGTCAGTAAGCACAGGATCTTTTGCATCTCTGGGAAGGAAGGAGACCTTAAGACAAGTGATGGAGCTGATCCCATGACCATAGCCCAGATGTCACCACCTTTCTTGCAAAGAAAACTCTACTGCCACCGAAGCAGGAGTAGTATACTGGCAGTGCCACAGCAGATCTACTCAATATCATCTAATCAACTGCTTCAGAGAAGGTTTTAGGTCTGTAACTATAAGCTAAGTAACTAGGACAATGTGAAAAAAATCAGCCCCTGCAAACCAAGACATCAAACATAAATGCTGCTTTTAAAAGGCTTACCTTTAGAAACTACAGAATGTACAGCTATGAAACACCACAAACTACTCCTTTGAGAGGCTTGTATTCAGCACTGCAGACAGGGGGGTTCCTCTTGAGGAAATGAAAATTGCTTATGAAAATGTGAATAACCCCAGAGTAATTTCTCTTTAACTACTGCTCACACAGAGAGTCCTCTAATTGAATTCTGTCCATTTGTGGGGATTTTTGCTTTCTCACTTGTCCTCATTTTGGGTGCATATTCCATCATTATCTAAATACCTGAAATCTCTCCAGTCTATAGGTGTTTTAGTATTATAGGTTCTTGGAAAATTGCAGTTCCAAGGCACTAGATCAGCATGTGGATGTTTGCTCCTTGTATTAACCCAATCAAGTGGATAAAATTACTGTTATTTTGGTACTGCTTGGGTTGTACTGCAGAACACATCCTGTTGTTAGTGAAACTTAATCTCTGCCTTCAAGGCTGCTCTCATTTTTAAAGAGCTAATATGATTGATGGATACTTCAGAAGAATAAAAATAAACGTTTAAGACCATCATTTTAAATGACTTTAATTTGAATACTGATACAATTTATTTATTTTTCTTGCATTAGAGATATGATGGTGAAAATGAAATATGTAGCTAGCTGAGCTCATTTAAAAATTAAACACTTTGGGAGAAAAAGTTAAAAATTAAACAGTTAGAAAAAATTAATTAAAATCGTGCTGTGCTTTTACAGGGATTTCTTTTTTTCAAGAGTGAACTATAAAGCTCTACAAAGAGCTAAGAATAATGTTCTAAGTCATAATTAATTGGTACATATTTGCTCCTATTTAAAATATGTTCTAACAATTGAAGATACACTTATAAAATTAGACCATAATTATTTATCTTCTGGGGAAATTGTGTTCTAATTTTTTTAAATGTAAATGCACACAGCTTAGACAGTTTCTTGATGAAGTAAAAAGTTTCAATACCATTTAGGGCACTATTTGACAAAGAAAATTAATCAGGAATATTATTCTTATTTTTGCAACAATTTAACATTTAACTTTAGCCTATTTTTCCTGATGACTATATTTATAATCTTGTTTGATAGGTTACAAGGCTCAGACAAGAAACAGGTCTGAAGTATTTTGTAGTTTGCTGGCAGATCTGAAATACAGATTCCATTATAAAGAAGAGCCATACAGCTTATTTTTAAAAATTTCAGTCTCAAATTTTATACTCCCATTCTCTATTACAAACTCCAGGAGTCATGCTGTTTTTTGTGCAGAAAGAGGAGGGGATGATCCTCTGCCACAGCACATACCCAGTCTAAAGAGAGAGGGCAGAACTTCCCCTTGAAAACTGAGGCACAGAGCTGTGATAGACTCGACATTCCAGCAGCTGTCCCACCTCGAATTCAGGGGACATCAACTGAGGCTGTGGCTACTCAAGGTGTCTGGGGCAAAGCTATGCACAGTCCCTGTCCTGTGCTGCCAGGTTTGAGGTATCCCATGGTCTGACAGGGGCTGGCAGAGGATACATCATCCCTCGAGTGATGGTTACTGCTAGTGCTCCTTCCCATTCCTACGGCAGATCCTCCACAAGTGAATATGCAGCCAGAATAGTCAAGCTCTTCAACACTGATTTTAATGACTGAGTGATGAGTTAGCACTTCTCTGTGGCACTGATCCCTGAGCAGATATGCCTTTGTCCATTCTGGACAGTTTTTTCCAACAAAAACATGGTCATTTCTGATCAATTGTTTTGCAAAGTTGTGGGGAGATCGTCCCTGAATGAGAAAACTGGAGACCAATCTACCTAAATTCTAAGGATTTCAAATTAATTACTGCTAATCCATAATCATTACCTATAGGGTCATTTTACTGCAGTGACTACAGGTTATTTTTGTGCACTGACACAAAGAAGTCAGAAGGTAAAAACACTGCCTGAACCAGCTGCCCCATAATGTCCAGTTTTATCTTTTACATGATGAAGTCCTCTCTCTATTTAGACCCAAATGGTCCTTCAGAGTGCTAACTCCTTGATTAACTCATGCAGTCAACAGTGTTTTCTTCCTCCTTAAGTTTTATTGACTTGAGTGCAAGATTCTACTCAAATGTTGTAACAACCTATTAATTAGTAAATCACTTCAGCAACATTGGCTCACATTAGCTGGCAAAGCTCCAGAAACATTTCAAAATGCATGAATAGTTATGCTTGATTTTTTTTTTTCAGTAATTAAAGCTTCTAGGGGTTGTGAACACAGAAGAAGGGATTCACTTTATTTTTTTACATTTATCAGACACTCATGTGTGAAAAAAATTAAAACAACTCTCATTTCTTCATGTGTGCTGCTAATAATTTCCAAAAATAGCTGCTAGGCATCAATCCCTTGAAAGAACCCAGTGCCTCTTCCCAGAAACTAACATAAGTAATTAACCTGTTAGCCATATTCTCACAAATACTTATGTAGGCAGTTAAACTTAAGTACATTTCTAACTTGTTGCAAGACAGTAGCACTACTGTGTCCATGTAAAACACAGAAATAAAATTATCTACCACAAGTAATTAGACACAAAAATAAAGGAGGAAGAAAAGGAAAGAAAAAAATGCTTGTTTGGAAAAACTTTTGATTTTCTATCACCTAAGCAAGACTTCATTAAAATTACTTCAATTAATGAATGGTAATTTTATTTACTACTCCCTCAGATCTATGGGGAGTTTTATTTACAGACAAGCAACACACTCCTATACATGCCTGCAATCGTTTTTCTGGTGGCATTTCCACTGAATTGTTAAAGGTGCAGCCATGTAAGCACACTGCCAACTCAGGCAGGTGGGTGGACATGAAGCCATCATTCCTTTGCAGAGGAAACACAAAATCAACATGTCTTGTAGTGAGCTCTTTTGGCACCATAGGGTTAACACTGGTCTAGCATCTTCCAACCACCAATATCCATCTTGATGTTGATGTGAGATCTGGAAGATAAGCTGGGTTTTCAACTGACAGACACCTCACTTTACAAACTATGAAAACTACACCAAACTCCCAAAGCAGAAATCCTCTACACGTTCCACAGAAATGTGTGGAGTTTTTCCCATGAGTAGGGATGCTTGCTTCCCGGTTACTCCCATGGAGACTGAGTGAAAGAAACTGTGTACGTGGTCCTCATTTTGGTGATAAGTCACATTTGACTCCTAATCAATACTATTTCTTCTGCTAGCTTTAACATAGGTAGCTTGATGTTGTGTACTGGGATATGATATGCTGTAATCTACTAGCAGTTCCTTTTTGTTTTATACTGTGTAGGAAGTAATTCTCTGTCATGGTTGGGGGGAGGTGAATTTTTCCAGGGGGTTGTGGGCAGGCCAATCAGTGGTCGGGTTTTATGCTGGCACTTGGACTGGCCACTGGGAGGTTTGGACACGCCTATGAGGACACGAGGGGTTAAAAGCAGGGACTCCTGGGGGTTTGGTCTCTTTTAGATTTTGGTTTCAGAGGAGAAACATCTTCTCTCTCCTGCCCAGCCATGTGGCTGTGTGGGGGAGGGGAGCCATGAGGCCGAGCCAAGGTAAGCCGGAGCCTCAGCGGGAGAAGAGAGTGAACAGGACTGGAGCTGAGCTGGCCTCATTCAGGATGGAGGGGTGGAAAACTGTGGAGCTGCCTTCCGTCCCCCCACCCTCCCTTTGGGAGAAGGTGCCCAGCCAGGTAGGAGTTGCTGAGCCTGGGAGTGCCTGAGCTTGCAGCCCCCTGCCGGGAGCCAAGAACTGTTAACTCTTTCTGAGACAGAAAGAAACTTTTCCCAGACATTGCTTCTCATGGCTAGTGGCTTCAGAAGAGAGAGAGAAACAGCTTGAGACTGAGATGATAAAAGAAGATGAAAAGAAGCCTAGATAGGCAGAGATAAAAAAGAGTAGCTTTTTGAGCTAGACTTTTCTTGCATAATGTTAGCCATAGACTGAACTTGAGTCTCTTTTGAACATAAACTGCATTTTTGGGTGGATGTAGCCGGCTCGACTTGCTGCAGTGGAGCGAACAGAGAAGAGAGGGGGAGGATGTGGTGGCGCCCTCTGCCCGCAGAGAAGAAACCCTCGGCCCCAGGGGAAAGATGGGGAGAGCTCGGCATGGAAGCATCCTTAAAAGAGCCCTGTATGCAGCTTTGGCCCATGGACAGTGGTGAGAGCACCAGACATGGACAAGAGAGAGAGAGCGTCTCCCTGGCAGACTTCTCTGGGCGGTGCCACGGGTGACATGGAAACACATAAAGGGTGGACCTGTGTTTCCTGAGGAGCAGTCTGTGGTGCAAGAGAGACTCCTCTCTCTCTTGCTGAATTGAAGATCAGTTTTTTGAGTGGTGATTGTTTGATTTAAAACCCAAGAGTTTAGTCCATAGAGAGTAATGTGTAAAGGGTGGAAACTGGGGGAGGAGAAGAAATGTTCTGGGAAGTTTTTATTTCTGTTTTCATGTGTGTTTAGAGTTTCCTTTTCTATCTCTGTTCTTATGTAATGTAATAAAGTTTTGGTTTTTGTTTTCAAAGTTTGGGCCTGCTCTGCTTTGTTCCTGATCACATCCCACAGTAATTGTTAGAGAAAAAGCATATATTCATAGGTGAATTAACATCTAGCCAATGCTAACCCATAACACTCTAATTAAGATATTTTCTCTGTTATCTCCTTTCTGTTTAATAAATAATTCATTTTATTAAAATAGACCTGATTTGCTATCCTTAGTACTTGCAGGCCAGAATGATTCCTTAAATTGAAATGGTTGCCAAAATCTGAGGCTAAAGCAGGACTTTTCTGAAGCTCCCACTGGTCCTGTGACATGGCCCACCTCAGCACTCCAAGATTTCTTCAATCTCGATGATTAGACCAGAACAGTTTTAAAATATTTGTATTTGCATTCAGAATTACCCATCAGTGTCTACTCCTCATTCACAAAGTGAATGCAAATTAATCCATGGGTTACAGAATGGATGCTGGCTTAGACTAATTCAGTGCAGCAGCCCGTACTCCCCACTGCAAACATCATCAAAACTGATCAGAGTGCTTGTGACAGAAGATTATTAGTAGAAATAGTAAAAGTTGCATTAAAACTAGAATCACCCCAAAGTGATATGACTTCAGTATCAGTGAAACATATTTACTCTAAGTTTTCTAGAGGTATTAAGGCAGTTAATTAAGGTACTTTGTTTCCATGTTAACTACAGCAATAAATAGCAAAGGTTACATTTCTAAAGGCGTTAAAAAACAGAGCAAAGGAAGGTGGCTATGACTAGCTGGGACCTTCCAACAGGTCCAGTAAGATTCACAGAACATCTGCACATAACTGTGTCTGATGCAATACTATCATCTCCCACTGTTTAGTGCTGCATGTCAGCAGAACAACATCACCACAGCTCTACCAACAGAATCAGAGTACAAGTACTCCTTTTTCTGCTGAAGGCAAAATCAGCTGTCTCAAATCAAAGCAGCTCTCTCACATTTACATCATCCTGTTTAACTTTGCCCCAAGCAAGCATATATCCACAGTCAACTTTGCCAGCAGAAATGTATACGTGGCAACTTGTAGCTAATGTATGGTAAGAATAGGTGAAGATAACTGTGCCACAGAGATGTCTGCAAAAACATTCTCATGTCTATGGATAAGTTATGCTTCAAGTCATCATGGTGTGTATTTGCATATTACGCCCTGTTATCACCTTTCAGGAGTTTACAGATTGCAGCTCTCCATGCATTCTTCCCTGAACTTCAGAAATACATGTTTACTCAACCTATCCAAAACAAGAAATCTGAAAATGCTAATCCTCTTAGAAACATGTTTTTCTTTCAGAATAGATGCAGTGAAGGTTAAAGGGGTTAACAAGGCTGATTATTAAGCTCAGGCAGGCATCGAATGGTAATTTTGTTAATTTTTTAGGCTGAACCACAATGCTGTTATATCTAAAGAGTGTGAATAATGTATTTCTTCATACATGAAAGCTTCACAGGAATGAGCTCAGCTAAATGAAAGTAGAAGCAAACATCTTTATTTTCAGCCAACAGTAGCTTCTCTTGTACAACATTCTGCTGTTGACTGATTCCCAGTAACTTTACATTCTCAAACTACAAGGGAAATTTCAACATGGTTATATGCTTTCTACTCTATTTGTATTTCTCTGAACACCAACATGAAAGTATCAAGGGCTTCCATTGTTCCAGCACAGGAGCAACATATATCCCAGTTTAAGAGAGTGAAAATGATTGTTTCAATATTCTAAGACCTACTTTGAGGTCTAACCTCAGATCTTCAGTAGGAAGAAATCACGACCTTTTTAACTACTGCAAGGATTAAAATATATCAATTCCTAAACCAGTAAAACAAGATGTCTCCTTACATCTCTCTTTCTTCTGCTTCTGATGCTATGTGTTTGCTTTGCTCCTTGTACAAACAAATTTCTTTCTCAGTTATGCTTCTTTTTTTTTTCCATTGTGTTTTGCCCTGAAAAAGTGGTCATGAGCAATACCACCTAAAGCCCCTTGCACACTAAGTATTTCTGGTATTTCAGGTACTGAAGCACCTTTTCCCTCAAACGAATCCTCTCCCATCTTTAGACTGGAGAGTTGTATAATTTCTCTTGCTAATGAAATGAATTCCAGGGGCTGAGCTGAAGCTAGAGAAGGAAAGTGTCTTGCACCACCTTAATACTGTCCCAAACACCTCAAAGACAGGTCATGGGGCTTGCTTTCTGAATCAGCAGGTACAGGGCTGAGGTACCAAGCTAAGCATAGCAAACTGCTGGGAGCCCAGCACTACTGTTTGAAATGGTGTTGAAGAGTATCTTCTCTGCCAGCAGTGTTGGAAAAGAAAAGCAGCAGTCCTTTTCCTGCTTTAGTGACAATATTGAAAGGCATCTTTTGCAAGGACCCCATACTCTATGACTGCCATTTATGTATATATCATTTGATAGAGATATCTTTCCTACTACCTGTAGTGCTGGACCCTAAGAGGGCCCACACATGCTTCAGAATCTCATGTTAAGAGGCTCTTCACAGCACAGTGGCTGCTGCTAGCTGCATTTTTAGAGGCCCCCAAATCCCCCTGTAGGAAGCGTAACTCTGAGTGTCTGATTCTGCCCTATGAGCCAGACATCCAAAAATAAAGCCATTCCTAAGTCACTTTAGAAATTCGAGTCTTCACAGCCTCAGCTGACTTCCACTTTCATGCATAGAGGCTAGTGTTGAAGATCACATTTAAGTTGGGGATTTTTCACTAATTCTAGAACAAAATCTGCAGCATTGTAATTGGAAATCTAATAGCCTTTTCAAAACTATACTGGAAATACAAAAAGAACCTCTGGCCTTGTGCTAAGAATGACCAGAATGACCATTATTTTATCTGGTGAACAGTGGCAAATTATTTGCACAGTAAAGAGTACATAATTACAAAATACAAACAGTATCTGCTATCACGATTACTTCACTTTCTTATTATGAAGAGTAGATGGTAATTAATTTCTGGACCTACCAGATTAAATATAATTATTAAAAACAGCAGTTGTAAGCACATGCCAGTAAAACAGAGTTAGATGTTATTGTACTACCCAGCACTTTATCCAAAATTAAATATTACAAATAAAACAGAAAAAGCATTTCAAAAGAACATCTAAAAAGTCATAGATTAAAAATGTGGCTATGAAAGTTATGAATGTTAGTATTTCTTCAGTATTACTAATAGCACATTCTCTGTTATAGTTGTTTCAACTTTAACTGCTGTAACTGCCAGGGAATCAAAAATCTCCCTTATATAATTCACTGACTGTGCATTTATGTGGTATTTCATATCACACCTTACTTTAGTACTGACTTAATTTTCAGTTGATCAAAATCTTGAGACACAAACCTTATTCCATTGTCCCTACTGCTTTGAAAAGTTTGTGTCATCTTCCAGAATAAAGTTTCTAGGAGGGGATGGGCAGAAATGTGGGTTTTCTGTCTGGGTTTACTGTCACAGTGACACTTAATTTATATCTATCTATAACATATCTTTGAGCTCTCTGGAACTCTCTTTTTGTGTTCTGGCTATGCAAACCCACCAAACCCAGGCTTTCTGCAATGATCAGTCAATTACATGGTTCTGTTTCAAAAGATGGAATGGCAAACCCAAGAACATTTAGAGTAATTGCTGATAAGAAAGGGAATAGGCAAGGATACACAGGGTCTGTGTATCTGTCACCAACTTTTCTCACCAGTTGTCAGAGAAGTCAGGAGAAAGAGGAGCAGCATGAGTTTCCCCTTCTTTGTGAGGAAACAAGTTCTGAGGGAATTGTAGAGGTTCTGATGATGTTATTTACAGCAAATTCACAAACAGCTGTTAAATGATCAAACTGAGAAAAAACACTTGATTGATGAGAAGGAATACAAAATGGCACCTCTTAGACGTGCTCTCTGCATGTATCTTGTACTTATCTGCTTGCCCTTTGCACTTGAGCAAGTTGTTGTCTCTGAAGTGCGAAAAGAGGCAGAAGCAGAACACAAACACCATGCTAAGTAAATTCTGATTGTGGAATCCTCGGTTTCTTGGTAAAAAAGCAGGACAAAAAGCCCTTGCTTTATTTTCAGGTTTCAGTCTGAGTTAGCTTAAACTGAGTAAAGGCGCTATGGGGTAGCTCTGATTCAACAGGATTCCTGAGAGAACACTGACATACCCTAGAAATGCTGTTATTGTGAAACACAAGCTGATTTTATATTTACTGAGATGCTATTACTAGTAGTCTTTGTAATATTGTTTCAATATAAATAGATAGGAAATGAGTTTTGCTCATATATTAGTTACATTCAGGATGTGAGACTGCTCTGAGAAAACTGGGAAATTCTGGAGCGGGGGACTGAACAAATCCTCCAATCTTAAAAAATATATAAAAGTTTGTCTCTATCTTCTTTGCCAGTTGCACCCCTATTTATCAGCTGTCAATCTCTATTCTGTAATTACATTATTTGCTGCAGCCATTTTTCAAAACTGTGCAGCTCCTTTGAGAAACACATTGCTTTAACTTAGTAGCTATTCTCCTCTGCCCTGCTGTGGTGTTTTTATCATAATACTCATCATATGCTGGCAACCACAATCTTCTGCTACCAAGAATGGCCCCATTGAAAGGCTAAGATGAATCTTCAGACAGTTCCTTAAATTTATTTCTTTTCTCTCCTGCTACTGTTACTAAAGCAATAAGCTTGTGTTTTGTTATGTTTTTCTTTTCTGATGCCTCCTTTCTTAATACTACTGGAAAGACACAGGCAGGTAGCTTTGCAGGGTGACAGCTTTTTTAACACTGAATAAACTACTGCTGTGCATGCTAATAGGTAATGCTAGGTTTGATTAACTAATTTTGCAAATGAATATCTAAGTAAATTACTTTTGCAGACTGTTTCAAATTATTCTTTCTCTTTAATTGCCTCTTTGAATAGCTTCATACTGATTGTTGCTGCTTATGATAAGAATTAATATAAAACCTTGGGGTATATATTTCATAGTAAATATATCTAGTATCACCTTACACAAGAAAACCCTCCAGCTCACACACACTTTCTTAAAGATACATAGTCATAGTTTTGAGCTATTTTTTTCCAGAAGTTTCAAAGTCATCTGTGAAAGTAATTTCCCTTCATGGCTGGTTTTAAAGGACACTAGGATACCTAAGGAACTGGATATGCCTGTAAAGTTTTTTTAAAGATTACAAAGACAGAGATAAATTAATTGCAAACAAACACCGATAAGCCCAAGAAACCTCTGAAAATTCCTGCTTGCTTGTATGGCTATAGAGATCTGATCCTTTTGCTGAGCTAATTCAAGACTGCAACTAAAACTGAGATACTTTTTCTCTTACCTTCTTCTTTTGTGTTTGAAAGTAAAATATTCTCTTTTAAACCCAAATATCATGCCATGTACAGATATGTACAGTGCAAATATTTCAGATAATCAGAAAATCCACTATTTTTTCTAAAGAAGTTTTGATCTTAACCTATACTCTGCACTCATCTCATTGTCCGTAGATCACTACATACTTAAATATTTGAATTTTCAGTTATTTCGTATTTCTTAGATGCTTGCCTTTAAAAGATAAACTCCATACACTATCCATGGCCCATGTTTCTTTGCCTCAGCTGAATAAACCTGTGTCTTGACAGCCTAACTTACATATTTGCTCATATTTGTCAAACCACTAGTGTGCTGCTAATGCTCAAGGCATCAGCTCTAATATTACCTGCTCCCTGAAACCTTACACGAGCTTTTCCATGTATTCCTGACTCACATTAATATTCAATTCTTCACCCTTAAATACCTTGTAACATTTCCCTCCAACACATATCCTTCCTTACTTCTCAGACTTTCGGTCTCTGACCTGTCTCACTTTAAATGTTTAGCGTTTTCTGCTCTCTTACCCCAACACAGGTGTCATGTTTGCCTGACAACATGGTGCTCACTTATCTTTCTTTAAGTCCATCCTTAAAAACAATCTTCTCATCTCCTCACATGGAACTACCCAACAGTAATTTCTCAGGAGTGGGCAGGATGCCCTCCACCCACTCATATATGCAAAGTCAAATAATTCGTTCTGAAATCCCACAGACATTTTTAAATAACAACCAGCAACCTCTGCTTCCTCCTGTAAAAAAAAACCTTTGCAAAATAGGGCACAGCAGACAAGGCAGGCATGCAAAGAAGAGCTGCACTGCCTCTCAGTAAGAACAATGTGAGATACACATTCCAGCTCCACTCACCTGTTCCTATTGCTGGAAATCCAGTCAGAGATTAACGTTGCAGCCTGCTGGTGACAGTGCTTGTTGCCGAAGCTGCAGGCCAGCATGATGACCTCCCGACGCAACTCTCTGTCCAAATTCAAGAAAGCAGTAGGGCTGCATTAACAAATGTGTTTGAATGTTTACAAAAAACTGCTTAGAACAGTGACAGCAACCAGTAGTTGGGCAACATATCAAAGACAATCTGGCTGTACAAATCTCAGTGTCAGTTTAATGCCTGCAACAGCTAAAGAAAGGTCATGGATCCAAACCAGCTCCCATTTACACTTAGGCACTCTTCCTGACCTCTGTGGTCACATGAGTACAAGTTCTTAGAAATCCAGTGTAAGATACTAAGTTAGGGCTTAGGAGATCATATTCTCCCAAATTAAGAAAGAATTCATCTCACAGCATCTTTCTGCTTTCCCTACAACCCAGAAAGGAAAAAACTGAAGGGTGACAGAGCTAAGAAATTATGACCGATTTATGCTAAACATGACTAAATTTTAGGAGTGTGCCTTTATGTAATTATATTTCACAAGTAAACAATAAAAAAGTAAATGTAACAGTACTCATGTTGGTATGATGCTTGAACAAGTGATTTGTTTAAATTGTTTGTTGGCCATCCAAGCTTCAGATACATTGATGCCACTTGTCTTAAAATATACTCCTGAAGAGAAAAAGAAAAGTATATTTAATGTTAAGAATCATTTCTTTTACTTGAAATTTAAATACTGATGACTAGTGAGGTTTGGTCTCTCTTTGTACCCTCAAATAGTGTCCAACTCCAAAGATTTAGCAAAGCTATTTGTCCACTTATAAACTTTCTTCACTGCTATAGTAAGAAGCAATTTCTAGATAAGCTACTTGATTAGATTCCTAGTACAAGACAATGTATTGTTATAAAATCCATGAATTTCAGAAGTTTATTACATGCTACCTTGAACTCAAAATGCACAGCTGAAAAATTACAAGTGTCAATAACTTAATTTCTACTTTGTGTCCAATCTTGACTACACCATGCATGTTCACTTTTACGAGAATACTGTTTTAATATCCATAGACATGGCAAAAACATTATGTGGGTACAGTCAATTGACTTCCGAATACATAACAATGTGGCTGCAAATGAGCTTTGTACATTTAATGACACTATGCCTTAAGTTAGGCTCCTGGTATGCTTAAGGAACAAAACAAGCACAAGATGTACTTTAGTAACTTCTACTTTTTACACAGAGGACATATTTACATATTCTGACCAGTTTTGAAGAAAACCACTGTCATTGTATTCAGCGTAATCTTTTTCCAGTGGAATTCACCAATTTCAGAAAGAACTGAGATATACAGAACTGCATAGGAGAGCATCTATTTTATTATTACAGATGCATAGGCATATATATAAGTCAACACAAAAGAAGATTCATACTGCAGCTTTCTCTAGGAGATACGTTATTTTGTGACTAAAAAGACTTTTTATTCCCTCTGCTATCATCTCGGTTTTCAAACCTCCCATCAGTAGTGATAAAAAATAACCCAGCTGTGAATTTTACTGGTTTATTAAGATTGTGCTTTCTTTACACAACTGTGTTTAAAAGTGAAATAGCGATGGTAGACTCATAAGAATTTTTCTTTGTGGTTAACAACAGACTAAATATGCAAATTATTTCAACTCCATTTTACATTATGGCTCTGGTTTGCATGTAGGCCTTAGTATATGTTCTCCAAAAATAATTTTCCACGTCATCAGGTAACTGTGTATATATGTATGTGTGTGTATCTATAAATATATAATATTAATACATATATAATATATATGTATTAACTTCTACATATATACACACAGTCACTTCTAATTTTCTCCTCTCTGAGCATGGTGTCTATGGCTACATATACACAAACAAATATTCATACATTTAAGAAGAAAAAAGCATCCTTAGGCATTTCAGGCTTTATAAAGCTCCTTCATTTGAAGGCTTTACAACATTACATAAAGTTACCGTATGCTGGCTGTTGAAAATATGTAGACCACATAAAATTCATAGTGAATAAAAACCCCAAGAGTTTGTAATTGTTACTGGCTGCAGTCAAATCCTGTGTACTTCATAAACCATGCTTCAGTGAAGCTATAGGTATGTGTTAAAATATTTGCCATGTCTATCTTAATTATCTACTGCGAGCTATTACTGCTGTCCCTTTGGACACAATTATGAATGAGCTTTTGACTCAACGGTGATCTAATTCTTGTTAATTAAGGTAACTGCACTGAATTCACCACGGATTTTGGGATGAAATAAAAGCTACAAATCTTTGCTTCAGCTGCATGTATTCTGTTCAGTTGTGCCTATATTTGATGTTTTTGTTGATCTTGGGCACCCACCTAAAAATCGCTATGAGGCTCCTCAAAAGAGAAAATCTGGCAATAGAATACTTTGACTCTTTCAAGTGAAACACTTTATTTGTCATAATATTTTACATGAGGGATAATTACCTTTCCTTCTTCTAGTCATATATGCCTCAAACAACAGTTATCACTGTTCAAATGCAGATGAACCAAAGCTTGATAATTGCTACGTTTAAATAAAGAGTAATTAGGAAGAAAGTTAATATCTCTAGGTCATTTACAGTATCTGACTAGGGAACAGTTCAAATCTTGGCAATAATATGAGAGAGTAGGAGGCAAAAGGAAGAAAGGCAGGAAGGACAGACAGGTGGAAAGAGTGAGCGGAAGGAAGAAAGAAAGGAAGAACTAGAGGAAGAAAGAGAGGAAGACTGTATCTCTTACATTGAAAATATTGTAGTTTTCTGTACGGTCCAGCAATTTATCCAGAGGATAAAGAGCTCGGCTGGCAGCATGCCAAGGCAGGAAATCTTTTTCCTCTGAAAGGTACCTCATAATCTCCAAAGGAATATTCTGAGGCAAATAACCAGCTCTGCACAATAAAAGAAGTTAGTATTAAATTGGTTTTCAAGATATTCACAATGGGGCATAAACAACAACTTTTTTTTCCCCAAATGAAATTAAAATGCAGAAAAACATGATCAACTCATCACACTTAAATGACATAAAAATCAACCTTATAAAAAACCAGCAACTTGCAGTCTCTCTCAACACATGGAAGAATACTGACTTGGTGATGTGAGGTATGAACACACATGAAAGAAAACCAGACAAGCTATCCCTACTTTGAATGGATTCCTGTGAAAAAACACAAATGAAGAAGTGTAACTGCCTTCAAGGTAAAAAAAATCAAAAAATATCTAAAACAAAGGAAGATGTAGCTTTGTTGATTTGTAAGATAGAAAGCTGTCTGCATAAAATCAACAACCCAAGGCTTTTCCTTGAGAAAACGTTTCTACTGACCATCAGAAACTGAAAAAACTAGTGCTGATAAAGAAGATTTAGTTTTACAGTTATTCTCTTCACTCTTTTCTCTCTCCTTCAGAACTGCCTTGTCTTCTTTCCACCTTAAGCCACTTTGGAATAACTTATCCAGTGTCATCACTTTGGTTCAGAATGTTCTAGCACTTTGCACATAAATTATGGATTTTTTCAGGTGTTTATAAATCTAACAGCTAAAATTTTTTCCCATTTTTTGCAATCATAAAAGACCTCTCCCTGCATGGGAGTGTAGAGGGTGTACAGGAAGGGTTCTGAAATAGCAGCATTACACATAAAATGCAATACAGACACAAGCATTTGAAAGTTACTTTAAAAACCAAATAAAGAAAATGCCAAGCTTTAGCTTTTGCTCTCACTTTCTTTTCCAGAATAGCACTTTTTCTTAACTATCCAGACTACAGGAACAAAGTGCAACCTGTGGGTGTGAACTTTCTAGAAACATATTGTCTACTTTTCTCCTGATGCAGGTGTTCAAATCCAAAAGGAGTTCCCTATCTGCCTAAAGAGGAAATAATTCTCTTTTCATTAAACAGTTAAAATCAGCAAGATAGATTCCACAAAGTTCAATTTAATAGGCTGCAGAATAGTATAGCTTCACAGACTAGTTTTTCTCCTTCATTGTAAATGTTCCTTTAATTTCCATCAATGTGGAAGAAATGAAAACATATAGCAAACAAAATTATCCACATTAGTACAGAAATTAACTATTGCATACCTGTTAATATAAAATTTTATCTCTGCTGTAATAACATGTAAAAACTGCCTTGCTGCTTGAAATAGTTTGTTTCCTTGCAATGTGCACCACATCATGCAGGCCCTCATCTTTTACACTCTCTATTGGAAGAATTACACTCTGTTCCCTTCATGTTCTCTGGAAAGAAGTGAGTTCAAGTAACAGATTTCAAAAGTATCTATCCCACCCTCCAGTCTGCTTCATGTCATTTTTGTTCACATTTTATTAGCTCTGTTTTTAGCTCTGGTTCCAGCACACACTCAAGCACGAGAAACAAGATCACTTGGGGAGTTCACTGTGCCAGCTGAGGAACTGAGCAGATATGAAATGAAAGTGGTAAAGATTTTAGAGCAGGCAGTGAACAAAGTCCAATGCATCTGAAGACAGAAGGTTACTCCATTTAATGGGTCCTCTGAAGCAGCAGACTATCAATAATCTGAGTTCTGTGTCTTAATACTGTGTAAAGATTTCTAAACGTAATTAATGGAGTCAGAAGCATGCTGGACTGCCTGTAGTTAAAAATCTTGGAAATGATGTTAGCAAAGAGGTAAACGAGCTTAAAGTTGAATATATATAATTAGGTTTTAATAGAATTTGTGATTATTGTTACTGATAATTTGATTGACAGGAAAAAGTGTGGAGTAAGGAACAAGAAGAATAGCTCTAGGAAACATGCTGCTTAAGGAATAAACAGATTAATATTTATTATAGCTGCACTAATGGACATTTAAGTTCATGTTTTGAAATTAAATCTACCTATACTAAATGCAAAAAGGAAATTAACACTGCAAAACAAACAGAGTATTTATTTTTAAGCTTAACTCCTCCATAAAGACACACAAGAAGTGAACGCAGAGATCGATCTCTTATTCCTGAGCTCAGAGCTCCCTGATGAGTTTCAAAATCATGATTCTTGGATGATGATACCCTGTTCACAACAGCTGTTACTCTCATCACTCACTGCTTCTAACTTCCAAATTTATCACACTATTCAATTATGCCTGTCTCACTTCCTTACTCTCACTTTTCCTATTGTTTCCCTTAGAGTATTGTGCAACTTACACAAACAGATTGTGGCAAAGTTAGATTTTTTCCCATTTATACCCTCCTTCTCCTTCTGGCATGAATCTAGAAAGAGCTTATGCTCAGTATCATCAGAATCACCCCCTCAACCACACATCAACCAATCCATCCCAAGAGAAGGGATGGAGATGATGGGAGATTCTTGGGGATGAAGGGAGATGCTTGTCATTATTATATACATGACAACAAATTCATCACTTCAGATCATTGTTTAGAGGAAAAGTGGAAATGGTTGCTACAATTAATGTTAAACTCTTCTGTCAGCCCATACTGGGAAGTACAGATGCTAAGATGGACCTCTACGAGAACTTAAACAGAGACATATCACAAATCCTCTTACAGTGGCAGTTAAGACAGCAACTTTCCTGAAGAAAACGTAAGTGCTTCAGGAAGATTACCTTGGCAGAATGTTCTTTATATTATACACTATTTTATTTCATGGAGGCCCACAGAAAATCATGACAGCCCTATTCTTTTAGCCTAGTTTCTAAGCCATGTTTATAAACTTTTTACTCCAAATACACTGCACTCCTAGACTATTTGGCATTAAATTATTTCTGTCAAGAGACAGTAAGTACATTTACTGTTTCACCTTTTTGCATAAAATGTGGCATATTTTACCAAGGGTAAGGCCAAACACTAAGGCTGCTAGTTGTTTACATTCATAGTTGAGAAAATAGGATGTAAGGAGAAACTCTCACCCTAAACCATAAAAGACACAAACCATGAACCATAAAATGCATAAGAAGTCCTAAAATCCAGAT
Organism: Cisticola juncidis; assembly: GCA_013400215.1. Classification (NCBI taxonomy): domain Eukaryota; kingdom Metazoa; phylum Chordata; class Aves; order Passeriformes; family Cisticolidae; genus Cisticola; species Cisticola juncidis. The sequence continues at coordinate 379,180 of VXBR01000460.1, read as the reverse complement.
CACAGACCTGTGTGAAGTGTTCTGGGAGGCAGCCTGACCACCATGACAACCGGGTCAACAGAAGACAGAACCTCGATAAAGCAGTGTGACTGTCTGGTGAGCTATGCTCTAATATTCTGCATCTTCACAAAGCCAGCTGGTTTCTTAACTTTTGAATTTTAGTACAATCACACTTTTAGTTTACACTAAAAGCCTGTCCAGTGCTAAGAGTGACTTCAAGACTATTCTTTCCCAGGGAATACTGCATTCAGCAAGATGCACTGGGCTCCCTTGAACAGTGACAAACCAGACAAAGGGAGCTGGCATGATTCTAGGGTTCTCCTTCACTAGCCTGGAAGAACTCGGTTCAAAGATGGTTAGATAGGATTTGGTCAGTAAAAGCATTTATGGAGTAGGACAATAACCAAACTGAGGGAAGTAGGCAGAACAGAAAATGAGTCTGAGTATCTCTGTGAACACTATTGAAAAATGCAGATCTGTGGACATGTTGAACAGAAATGTTTCATTATTATTGTAGCAATAATAAGAAAACTAAAAGTAACAACCTTCCCAAAAACAAAACTGTAAAATAATTTCCCTGTCGTATAATTGCCTAGAAATGTTCACTCAAAGGTACTACAGAGAGTATGTTTAGTACATACTCTATGTGCAGCTTGACTTATTACTCTCTCTTTCAAGGTCAGTGACAGAAATCCTTATTTTTCTTGTGTCTTTTTAGCCATCAATCATATTGCTATCTTTAAGTCCAGCAAAATTACTATCAGATATTGCCTGTCAAAGTTCAAATGCATGAGAGTCGGGGCTAAGAGACAAGGTTCTTTTCTAGCCAAGCCATCTTGGAGGAAAATTGAAATATTGTCTGTCACTAAGGGAAGAACTGATTATGAGTGATACTGCAACCAGGTAACAAGCATAAACACCACAGAAATACTGTGATGTTCAACCTTATGTCTAGTCTGAAACAGGCACAGTTTTCTCTAAATATGTCAACAGTAGCCACCTGAGAATCTTAGCAAGCATATACCTCTTCCTTAAAAAATTCCACAGAGGAACCTGGGATAGTTTTGGCAAGTATCATAACAGGTAAAATAGTTAAATCAAACAGCATTGATACATAAGCAGTGGCTGAAAGCATAGTGATGTTCAGGTAAAACATTTCTCAAGGGAAGGTTAAAAAGTTTACAAAACTTCATCTACAGTATCTGGAATCAAAAGAGCCTTACAAATTCGTCTAATGTCTCCCTACCCAAAGCAGATCCATATCAGTGCCATTCCTGACAGAAATTTGTTCTGTTTATATAGGCCTCTACCAATGGATATCCTAGGAACACTACCATTTCAGTACTGCTCTGCCAAGAGGAGATAAGAATATCATAGCTCTGATCTTTTGCCCTCTAAATATTCACAGAAGAGTACCAACAGATCCATTTCATGTTATATATAAAGGGATCTCTTGTTTACATATCTTCAGTATAAACTACAAAAAGCAGACATCCCTCTTTATAGTGTTTCAGATTAGAGAGTTTTGATTTGACATCACGAGTCATACAGAAAGTAGCCTAGACTTAAAACAGCCTCTACAAGCCCTCTCTATGCCACACTGAGTCATTTGAAACACATGACTACAAGAGCAAAACTTAACCAAATTTAACCAAAAAGATCCCATTTGAGATGCTTCATTGCTTTGTCAATTTTTACGTAACTCTCTGAACCCATCAGTTTACCACCATGTCAATCATTCTGCAGCCACCACTACATACAAGAGCATGTGTTAGAAATACAGCACCACATGAATTTTGTCATATCTGTGTTCCTGATTTCACCATAGCCTGCCAAACTGAAGAGGAGAACAGGAGAATAGGAACGTGGAATGGCAAAAAGATCTAGTTAGTTACGAGACAAATTACCTCTAGACAAACATCCTGGTTCAGCAGGTTTTTCATGCTGAAGGAGACTGCCGATGAACTGTATTGGAAACGTGATCTATCGTTTTTATGAAAGGACAGAGGTGGAAAAAGGTTCTCCAGAAGTTATGGGTAAGTATTATGTGGTATATCATATCATCATATCATATCATATCATATCATATCTTATCATGTCATATCATATCTCATATGCACCAATGCTTAGCAAGGTACTATCCTGCTTACGCTGAAGAAGTTGGTACAGTGGCCATTGCTACAAATAAAAGAGGCAATAAACAGAAAAAGAAAGCAGTGAACATGGTAACAAGATATCCCTCACAGAGAATTCCCAATAAAAATCTCATGGCAATCAAAAATAATCTTTAAATTACATGAGCTTTTAATGAGTCAGATAAAAGCAGAAGATCTAGATTATATTATGAAACATTAGTGTGTATTCAACTGCATTTTGACCTTGATTTGTTCTTTACACTGAGCCACTGAACTTACGGACAGATCCCAGCACATTCATTTTCCCCTTAGGGACAAAGTACCAAATGGCAGTGTAATTGCCAAGGGAAAATTATTACTCTGTTCTGAATTATCTCTGCCATAAATCCAGCACCAGTCAAACAGATTCTGTCACAAAAACGACAGGGTTGCCGTACAGTGATGAGAGTCTCACATACAAGGGCACCATAAATCCTTTAGTCCCACCAGCTAACAAAGGCATTATAAGTCATGTGTTTAAATCAAAATTACATAATCCAAGCTGGCAGCAAACTGGTCTGCATTACAGAAACAATGGAAATAAGGTGATTTACTTGCTGTTGGTTTAAACCCCACCCTGCTTCGCCTGTTTCTTAGAAATGTGTAAAACACAACTAGCTTTTTTGTCTGGGTAATTTTGAAGGGGTAAAACGCAGCTCTTCAGAACACAGATGTGCAACTCAGATTAACATCAGTTTTGTTTCTGTGCATGTGAAATATATGAATAATTAGACTATACTCATTAAATCCTAGAGACAATTTAAAGTAGGTTAGGATTCTTAACAATTGATTCATACTTTTACCTTAACAATCAAGTGTGTGGATTAGACTAACTCATAGAGAAACCTGGCACCAGTGAACATTCACACATAACTGTATCTGCCTCCTTCATTTTTTCAGGACTGTCAAGGACTGGTGTCTCTACCAATGTAGTCAGGATATTCTTTCCCACAGTCCTTTAAGAGCAATTCCTTGATAGCTGAGCAAAATATAAATGTTGAAGCCTGACATGTCCAAAAAAGCTTTGGGCAAAGTGACCCATACAACTGGGAAATTACCTCTTATAGTCACAGATTTCCCCTTCAACTCCTGCAAGGCTAGAAGTCAACAATTAAAAACTTAGGATTACTGGCATCCATCTTCAACCACAGAAGTCACAGACAGAAAGTTTTATCATAGAAAACTAATGGACAATCTGTAAAAAAGGCTCTTTGATCTCCAGTATCAAAGAATTATCTACCTTATCATTCCCTCCCAGCATTGGACTGACTTTATATAAGGACCATGTAAGGACTTCTTTTTTCCTAAGATGCCTAAGTGACTTGATGGAGGCATTATGATCTGTACTAGCTATGGACTTCCATGCAAACAGGAGAGGAATGCATACATGCTCTTTGATGAATACAATAGCAAATTTTGGCTTACAAGATATTTTAAGAACCACATGCAATTAGCATTCAATCTCTCCAACATTAAAAGATTCAGAGAGTAAGACAGTTTTAAGTGAAGCCTGGCTCTTACTATGTTTTCTCACATGCAAAAATATTTAAGAACTCTTCAAGTGACATTCAACTCAACACAAGAGCATCTGAAGCATCCTACAAAGAACAGTTCAAATTCAATGTAATCATCAGAGTATTATGTGGCTTAAATTATCCTGCACAGTATTAGAGTTGCCACATAAGCAAAGAATAATATTAATTTGAATTATCTCTGTTGAAAACAGAAGAAAACTGCAAATCTAAACCCCTCCATGCTTGTAAAAAAACTCCTTCAAATTATAGCTCATATTCTTTCCTTTCGTCTTCTTCCCCATATGAAAGAAAAATGAATTAAAAAGGAGTAATATAAGAAGAAAAGGAATAATCTTACTGCTAAAAATAAGGGCTATGCAGTAAGGTGTGTCATGCTTTCCATCATCATGAAACCATGCTTTTTGAAAGGATTGTAATTGACAGAGTTAAATTAAGTAAAGAATTTCAAATGTATTCCAGGGGCTAATAGACATCCATTTCAGATGACTCGATTTTTATAAGTGTTATTTATTTTCATTCTTGGTGATTTTTATTGGGAAGGGTAGAATGAAACAGCTCTTCTATTCATTAAGTTGTCAACAGGTGATGGTATCTATGAGAGCATGTTTGAGCAGAATCAAAATTGAGTTAGTTTATTATTATGCACAATACTTTTTCATCACTCTCTGTTTGCCTGGTCTAATGTTTATAATTTGCATATCAGTCAGCCAAGTGAAATATGTGTTTAAAAGCTAGACACTTCATATGGATAGCACAGAATTCCAATCTGGAGAACACACACATACAATCCAAATTTTATTTGCCAGAATATACATACAGAATTGGATATTCCTTTTCTAAAGGCAATTCCCAGTAAACGTATTTATAATAAAAAGATTCTCTGAAATTCTCTTATACCCCCACCTATTCTCTTATCTGCATTGTGCAGAGAGGAAGAAGACACAAACAATTTAAGTGATTTTACTAAGATCACCTAGAAAGGATTCAGCAGATACAGCATGCCAGGTTTCTTCAGTCCCTGTGCCTTAGTAAACACAGTCCTTCCTGTCATTTTATGCTCAATTTCTGGGTAGAGGAAAACACACTTCTAGCCAGATAGGAAGAAGCTAATCTATTACAACATTCCAGGAGACAACGCATACATGGACGAAGACCGGACCTCCTCTGGACAACAATCCTGGTCAACAGGGATCAGATAAGCTCAAAAAGTAGGATCATTTCTGAGAAGGAATGGTGCAGTCAGGTCAAAACAGCAGGCAAAGCAGTGAGTAGCCTGTGATAGCAGACTTTCTTCTTTGTGTTAGTAAGGCATCAGTATTTTCTTTTATAACTAGGAAAGTTGGTTTACGCCTTCATTCGTACACCCTTTGCTGATGCTAGGAAAGTCAAAGATCAGCACCTCCAACTTCTCAGAGGGGCTTGTTTTTTGCTACCTTAACCAATGTAGCAGAAGGATATTTTGCTCTTCATATTAGTCCTCTCAGACACACAGAAACGAAAGTAATCTGGACCAAAAAAACTGCTTGTTTTGAGAGGACAGTTGAGGAAGGTAGAGACTAAGGCTGATCAGACAGCTGTGGGGAAGAAACAGGGCTATGTATTTGAGATGAAGTCCCAGGGAATGGACGTACGCTTGCTATGAGAGGATAGGGCCCCCAAAGAATGCCACAGATTTCGAGGCTGTACAAAGACTCCCCCTTGTCCCACCAACACAGTGCTCAAGCCATGTCTGCAGCTCCTAGCTCTGTTTCCAGTACTTGAAGTTGCAAACAAGCCTTCAGCAAGCTCCTCTTCTTGTTTAACTTCAAAGTTACTTTTTGAAGCATAACTCAGACCTGGTTCAATTAATGCTCCCAAAACAAATTTCAGAGACTGTTCCCTTCTCCTCTCATTACACAGCATCCCCTGGCAGCTGCACTGCAACAAGGATACATACATACCCAGCTGACTTCAGAGACCAGCTTCAACTCTGAGACTAAGACTATGTGGTAAAAAGACAATAAATTAACAACCATTAGCTAAAAATAAGCCTGCCACTCCCTTGAAAGCAGAGTCAAGTCTTCCTGGCAGTTTATTCTGGGTTTGGCTAAGAATAGAGTTACTGTAGTTTACAGGATAAAACAATTACTGCTATAACTAGTCAGAAGTAGCAGAAATAATTGAGGCAAATTTTGCTCTGATATGACTAGACCAAGACCTTCCCTCTGCACTAAACACTTTGCAGTTGGATCTACAGGGTTGGTTTCTAGTACATTGTGAAGAGTCTTCAACTTCTTCCCTGACTCTCAGCAGGTATTTCTGCCTTTCAAGACGCTCTCACAGTACCAACACTTCCCTGGAACGTGCTGTACAATTTGCTTTACTGCCTTCAGCTATGTAACACGATCAGATGCGCAAGTGATACATACTACAAAAGCAGAATTGACTTTTAGTGTGCTTAGTTGCAGAATTGCTTTGATTCCTCTTGTTACCAACACATGGAAATGTTAGCTGAAATACCTATCTCCACATAAAGCAGATACCAATGCAGTGATATGTCACAGAACATTGGGACTGACGTGCAGCACATGGAATGAATGATGGCTACCTTAAAATAATTGCAACTTTCTATTTTCTCTAAAAAAAAGTACAGCTACTTTGGCCCATTGAGAGTATTTATGTCAAAAGAAACCAAACAACTTCTGTAGGAAACCGTATCTAAATCAATTGCTAGTGAACCATCACCAAAATTTGCCTGACAGTGAATGGGAGTTACTATGGCATCTGCTGAAATAATTCAGATGAGGCCTCATTTATTAAAACAGTAAATCTATACCACTATTAATCAAGCATGATACAAAGTATTGATCTAATACTCACTCCCTTAGCTCGTACTCAGAGGCACTAATTAAGGGAGCTGCATAACACATCTCGTTTTCTTCTGAGTTGAGCTATTAGAAAATGCAATCAGGAGTAAAGACGAAGGCTAAAAGCTGCAGTTTATTAATTTAAATGGATCCTATAGGGCTCTTTCTGAATAGCCCAACAAAACAAAGTGTGAATGTGGCTGTTGAAATTTTGAAGCATTTTGAAGTATATTAATTGTGATAAGAATTTCTATCTTTATCACCTATTTATTATCCAGACCCAGCATTCCACATGGGCCCTCAAATCCCTTGACTTCTCCCTACATTGCTCTGAACAGGACTTGAAATAACACAAACAAGTGTAACATGGAACTAATCAGCCCATATATGTTGGAAGACTTCACATGCTACAAGAAAGGAAATCTTAATCTCTGTGAAGGAAAACAGCAATGAAGATCATTTCAACTCCCTAGCTTAGTTTTGCTGTGCATGTATTTTCACCAGCTATTTCAAGAAAACATTTTTCCAATTTAGCAGCAATAATTCTGGATTTTATATGGAAGTATATGAACTATAGGCTTAGTTATGAGATAACTCTCAGTTTCCAGAAAAACAGCTAATCATTATGTAGGATGGTTCTGCCTCAGGTAGCTGAATGGATAAAATGTTTTTTGCCTCAGTGTCAAGAGTCCACAGCCAGGAATGATTTTTTTAAGAAATAACAAAATAGGAGATTCTAAAGACATGATTTTCCAGATCCAAAAGGCTCATTTGATTAAGCAAGACTAAATTTTAAAATTAATTCCTCCCCTACAAGTTGGTGAGAAAGTGATCTGGAGTCAGCATTAGCTTACTTCAGTATTTTACTTCTGGAATCAATCTTGGAGACAAATACACCAGCTTTTGATAAATTTGTGTCAGGGGAGATAATTTGGATTTATATACTGAAAAGTAGGTTAGTACTGCCTTTTCCCTTGCCCCCAGACTTGGGTTTTATAGAGTCAGCAGATCTCACAGGTTGAAAAGAAACAAGCCACAAACAATTGTTTAACAGTAGGAAAATAATGATCACAACTCATCATATACCTATTTGCACCAGAACCCTGGTTTTGGTATCATGGAGGAAATTCTCATAGAGAAGAACACTTATGAAGGCCATCTACAGCGTGGAAGTCACTTAGTTCACAGAAAATTTTGAAGGTACAACTTTTTCTTGTTGCTCGTTTCTGATACAGCTCTCCATACTTGTGAAACCTACAAGAAGGGGCAAGCTTCATCTGAAGAGACTATAGCTCAATCTGCCCCTAATCTGTGCTTGGAAATGGACAGCACTCCAACACAGTCATCCATCCTTGGAGCCTAAGAACAATTATCAATGACACTGCTTCATGCTTTCCCATTTAGCACTTACAGAACTGGAAACAACAATAGCTGTTTTAGATGACAGCAAAAGAGATATTCACAGTCACATCTGATTCAACACAGAGTAACCCAGACCTATTCCTTTCACATAACACTTGATTAAGTCAACCAGTTTAATAAGGGAAATCTTTTATGAAGATTTAGAGCCCATCAAGGAAGAACCAGGGGTGACACAACACTCCTAACATTGAGTCATTTATCTTATGTGGTTAAGTGGTTTTGAGAGGTCAGGTGCATGTTTCTCTCCATTAACTGTCAGTGCAGTACAAGGTGAGAATGTCACATTTACAGGTCTGCCTTTGGGATGCCTAAAGTAAATTGGGAGGCATCCCACCTCACATAGTCACTAACTGACCCCTTATCCTAATGTGAGAAGTTGACATCGTTACTCACTCTCTTATGAAACAGTGTGACCTTTGTTACTTATTGCAACACTGCTTATTGGAGCTACCTGATCTGCCCTCTGCTCTGCTCAAGCTTAGAAGAGAACCACAGTTCTGTCTGTCTTCTCTTGGCTTCTGGAATTACTCAGTCAATTTTTGCTACTATCATTTACTAGAACCAGCATATTTTTAAATTCTACTGAAACTTCATACAAACAAAAATATAAAGAAACTTCAAAAGAGAAGAGGGAGTGTCAAGATGCTGTTCTTAATCAAGAGCATTGGACATGAATTGCTATAAGCTATGTTCTGCTAAGGCTTTTCAGATCTTAAGGTATGTGCATGCACTACAGCCAAGAATTAGGCTTAAAAATATTAAATATTTTTTCATATTTTTCATATTAAAAATATGAAAAATAAACAAGTTTTAACTTTCTTTTGTTGTTATTATCACACTCTCTGTTATTGTTATTCAACTCTCCTTGATATTATATCACCCAAAATACAGCAAGAAGGAAGATAAAGAAATGTATTTCCATATAAAATGGATGGGGAAAAAAAAAGAAATTAAAAGCTATAGAGCCTAAAATATTCCTTGGTAATATCAATTCATTTATGTTGTTTATTTTCAAGAAATCACTATGCTGGACAGAAAATAAAACATTTCAGAGAAATCAACTCAAACATACCTTAAAAAAAAAAAGTGCCATTCTGAAATAATTTATATGAGCACTTTCTTCCATTTCTCTCTAGATCTAAATATTATTAAATTTTACTAAAGAAAAGAGCTGCACTCATTCTACAAACAAAATAAATTAACAACATATAATATATATAACAACATAGAAATAATCACATTAGGACAGATAATATTATAATAGTGGAAAATTGAGTCAAAACCTCTTGGTATTATCTGTATCAAGTCCAAGAGCACACTAGGAAGTTTCTAAGGACAGGGTACTTTGAAGAACCACGGTCTCCAGAGTACAGTAAAAAGAACTGTTTACATTAGAAGTAATTTTTAAAAGGACCAGCATGAATATAAGAAATTATGTTTTAATTTTTGCATTATTTTAGCACTACAAATAATAGCTAGGGATCAGAATTAAAGTGTATATTCTACAGTTCTCGTCCCTCTCTCAAAACATGCATGTTTATGGTTGTAGACAAGAAGAAAACACATCTGAAACTAGGGACCAAAACTGAGCACTGGATTACTGTTAAATACAGTCAGTCTTCTCAGAAATCAGTTCTGAACTACCAATTACTACTTCTGTGTCTGGTCAATGAGGTTACTCACCTTCTCTCACGTCACAGTCAGAGACAAGTGTACGCGTTTAATCTCCCCATCACGTAATGTCCTCTGGGCAGGGAGAAATGCTCGCTGTGCATCCGAAACAAGGCTGAACCAGCACAGCACCCAGGAGGCAAGTAACATCCAACCATGGTACTGCTCCAAAATAAAGTGGGGCAACTTTCTGCACTGTGCCTTGCAGCCATGGAAGGGAAAGCTAAGGTGCTTTTAGACTGACGGTGGCCTTTTGAACAGTGACTTCAGAAAACTGCAAGTGTCTGTGTTATTCTGATAGCCCTCAGAGTTTGCTATAGGAACACTGCTGTGTCACATCAAAGCACACGACATGACAGGATAAGCTGCACCACACTGCAGCATCAGGGTTCAATTCCCATTGCCTGTCCTGACAAGAGCTTTTCCAACTGCTTTCTTATTTCAAGAAGTTCTGATGCTTTGACATCAAGGCCAGCCCTCAACACACTGCTAAGAGTCTCTTAATGCCTTCCTAGTCCAATTCATCATAAAGGAACATAGCAAGTATAGGCCTATTCCTGGTCTCTTTATTTTGTCTGAGGGAAGGGGAATGAAAATAAAAAATACCAAGCTTTTCCTAAAAAGTTACGATATTGTTAGCCAGCCAATCAGAATAACTTCAGCATCACTATAATAGTTTGTTGTTTTGGTTTGGGTTTTTTTTAAATAGGAAGATGATAGATTAATAACGTAACAAAGATCAACAAGAAGTATACCCTACATGGCAAGTTTAGCCAGGTCCACACATCTTATTCCTACTCTTGAACTACAGACCATAAATCTGCTGTTTGCAAACAGATCCTTCCTCCAGTCAGACTGGCTTATGAGGCACACACTCAAGGTAACACTACTGACAGGATTCTGGAAAACAGGAGCCTAGCTACATAACCCTATTGGAAGAATATTTCCTCTTATGTGATATCCATGTATGCACATACATTTATAGCTCCAGCTCTTTTTTCCACAGTGCATGAAGATCAAATGCAGCAGCAGTCTGCTGCAGACCATCATTACCAAAACAAAGTCAAGTTTTTATAATACGAAATCTTGTGGAAGACTTCACTGGACTCTAGTATAATTACCTCTGAAAAAGGTACCAGATCTAGTATCCCCAAGTGTCCCCATAAAAGTACTTCAGAAAATTAGTGGTGAATGCATTACTCATCTGATCTTTTGAGTGGTTTTTAGGTAGATAAAACTTGGCCAGACAATGCAGGTTCAGTCTTTAATCAAGACCTCACCTTAATACTCTACGAACAAGACATCCTAGAGCACTGGCTCAATACTGACTCAGAAGAAAACCACTCACCTACAGAAACTGGCTTAAGAAACAGCTTTTTTCAGGATCTAGACTTTCAGGGAAGTCTAGCCACATCTGAACGCATTCAGTGCATGAAAAAAGAAGGTGACATACTGGCTCTGTGTAACTTCACACCACTTCTCTGAGGTGTCAAAATCAAATAAAATTGGAGGAGATTATGACTTTACTAAACATTTGGTAATTCTAATAGTCTAGATATTTCTGAGTAACCTGCAATATTCTTCTAGTCAGAGAGTAGACAAATCACAATCTTCTGAAGTCTGATGTAATGACCTATTTCTAGTTCTTTACTGTTACCAAAGGGAAGACATCACAAAGCAAGAATTAAGGGCAGTGCCAAAAGCAAATGGATACATGTCTCCCCACGATACCTCCTTCCCTACAGTATCTCTGGACTGCTAAGTAAGGGCTAATCACTACTTTATGTCAGCTGCAGGAACAAAGTGGTAGGGCACACAACTGTGTTTACTGCACTAATGCTAGAACATCACTGAGCTGTGATACTGTGACTGAAGCCCAAACACCTCCAGTGACCATTTGTAGTTAAATGTAAAGACAGTAGTATCAGCAATTCTTTTCATGCTACCTTTGACATGACAGTGAAAGTAAAATCACATTATTTGCAATTTTGCAATCAAATCTGCAATTATGCAATTAAAACCCTGTATTAATGTTATGTTCTCACATACTTCAAAATCAGAAAGTTACAAATGTTCCACTGTTTTCCTCTCATTTTACACTTTCACTATAAAGACACTTGATTTCAAAATTGACTCCATTTGTAAAGAAGGCACTATCTAACCAGCACTGTATGTGCTTATTATTAACTCTCATCATAATAAAATGCAAAATGTTGCATAACTTCCAGAAATGCTCAATGGAACTGCTTTTCCATTATGTTTGAAAAGCACTACAGAGAAAAAAAGTCTGTTCTAGCAGATTATAAGAAAAGAAAGATACTGGAAAAATTATGTAACACTACAAGTTAGGGGAAAAAAATTACTGAAGCTTGAAGGTGCCTTTCATCTCAAATTAAATACAGCACAAGGATCAGTGGTAAAAGAAAGAAGAGGTGGGACAGCTGGGAGAAATGGAAGAAAAAAGTCCTCATTCATTAGAGAAAGAGGAAAGATTATTTATCTGCAAAGTGTTAAATTGAACTTGCTGCAAAATTGATCAAATCTCTTCAGACTTGGAAATACCCTCCAGCAATTATTGATCAAGAATAGTGAATGTGCTACAGACCATGTTTATGTGCTATACAAAAAAAAAGCTGGGGAGGAGAACTGTTGTGTTTAAAACACACAACTTTGAAACACACTCAACTGCTGAGTTAATGATTGCACGAGTTATTGCAGCGATGTGGATGAGGATAGATGATCTTCAGGAAAACGTACCTGGCGAGATTGAATGCATCATCTATCAGGCCTGCTCGGTTACTGACAGAGATAACCTGCGAGGGGCAAGCACAAAAACTGAACCATTTAGGGCCATGAAACAGTGAAGTTCATCTATGAAAGCAGATTTTAGGGATGAGAAGAGGAGCTTACCTCATGGTTCCTTGTTAGTTGGCTAATTAGCAGCCTCCAATTCCTAATATCATAATTAACTCTAAAGTAGCCAGTCTGGTTGATGTTCCCCAGCAACCAACTTGCCTCTTCCAAAGCAGGAATTCTGTGGTGTTCTGGAAACAAAGAAGGGAAGGGGTCTTGGTTTTAAATTTAAACATTCTAAAGATGCATCTGTTACATTTTCTCCTTCTTTAAATACACATGAGGGCAGTAAAATTAATTCAAATACTAACATAAACACTGTGTTTGATTGATAATTTCCTTTATCTGTTCTGATGTAGAGAGATGTCAACTGACACTCCCATGGGGACCTTTTACAGAAACAGAACTTTAAGTGTGCTTTTTCTTTCCTGGCAAATATTATTTTTATGAAAGGTACCCACTTTAAGTCTAATAAGGTACCCTTATTCTGGCCATGCTTAAATAGTTTCCTACAATTGTAACTCAAAAAATTCAACGGATGTGCTATAGAGAGAAGAGTAAACCTGTGATTAAAAAAATTGATTCTAAAGTGTTTCTGCATGTATTTGATTAAGTTTTTACACTGGATTTTAAATTAAAGTACTTCCAGTTGCACAGCTTCTACCTGCTAAGCGCTGAGAGCTTCCACTTTAGAGCTAGACCTTATATTTATATATATAGAGCT